>CM034153.1:521209480-521274073 GCA_019776745.2 Taxus chinensis
GAAGATCAGTGCCCTTTTAGCAATCCATTGGGCATGGAGTCATAAGCAATAACCTGGAACCAACCTTGATATCTGATCCCGAACCTGATACCGCAACTTCTTCCTGACAGCACTCTGAACTGTAGAAAACAACCTGAGAGCAGCAAAACCTGTGCCAAAGCACTTACGGAAAAGAAAACCTAACTACAACAAGACAATGTGCATACGCACTTAGAGGAATTTGAAATCTAGGCTAATATTTACAAGGGTAAACCTTTCCTTTTAGTAGCAATGTTTAAGGTAGATTCCATTGACCGGAATCGGAAGTTCCTCTCCATCCAATGTAGACAATTGGAAGGAATTACTACTTTTACATCCTGTGACCATGTAGGGGCCACTCCAAATGGCATCAAACTTGGAATGCTTTCTTGGTTTTGCCGATCCGCATCCCATTTCAGAACTAGGTCCCCTTCCTGGAAGGTCCTTGCTCTTGCTTTCTTATCAAACCATCTTTTTACTAAGGCCTGATCCTTTTCAATCGTTGAACTGCATGTTCTCTAATTTCTTCCAATTCCATCAACTCTACATACCTAGCCCTCCATTGGTTTGAACTCAGCCAACTCCAATTGCTTTATGATCTCTAATGCTGGCAATTCCAATGATATAGGCAATACTGCCTCTCTTCCCATAGACCAACTTGTAAGGGGAATTGCCTGTAGACCTCTTTGGTGTTATTCTATCAGCCCATAATGCTGATTTAGCCTGGTATGCCATGTTCTTTGGTTTTCATCTAGAGTCCTCCTGATGATTCTTAGGCAATTTTTGTTTCGTGGACTCTGCCTGTCCATTACCCCCCGCGGGTAATAATTGAAGAGGTGCTCAAATAGAATCCATTCTTGATAGCCCATTCTGTAATCCTGGAACCGCTGGCATTTCCAAGATTTCTGTTGTTTCGGGGTCGTAAAATGGACCTGCATGCGCATCGGGTTTGGAGGGTGGCTCGACATGTTTCCGCCCCATGCTTTCCGACATGTTTTCCCGACTCCAAGACCTGATTTTCCTAGGAAGTGTTTCGGGTTGATGACCCCGATGAAGTCCAATCCCCATTGAAGAAATGGTTGGTCAACCAAAATTGGGTGCAATGGAAGTGCGGCTAGTATTTCTTTGCCTGTGAAGAGTACACATTTCTTGCACTTTCTTATCCATGTATAGCACTCACTAAACACTGTGGGCCAATAATACCCTGCCTTCATTATCTTGAGAGCTATTACTCGTGGGAAAAAATATCCACCAGAATCTTCATCGTGGAAATCTCGTAACACCCTCTCAATTTGACCTGTCCCAATGCACCTCAATAGAACTCCATTGATGTCTTTCTTGAATAGAACACCATCAACAAGCACATATGGAATAGCTTGTAATCTAAAGTATCTCCTCTTTGCTTTGCTCATTTCTAGAGGGCATAGTCCTGTCTGTAGGAAGTGTATCATATTCTGAGTCCAACAAGGAGTAGGCACATCATCATTTTCATGTTCTTAACCATCATGTAGTACCAAGACAGTCTCTTTTTCATCAGCCTGCTTCAACCTGTTGACTCAAGGCTAGCTATTCACATAGTCCCTTTCCACGTACTAGTTTTGTGACCTTGATCTCGATGTCATATTCCATGACACGAGAGATCCATCCTGCACATTTCTCATTCAGATCCTTGTTCAGGAGGAAGTCCTTGACTCCCGCATGAGAGACTAGTAATTAGATCTTGTTGTTTGAGACTACATGCTTGAATTTATTTAAACCCCTAATCACTGCAAGGACATGCTTTTCAATGAAATATTGTACCTAGCTTCGTATTCCTCCAAGCCTTGACTGAAGAAAGCAATTGGTTGTTCTAATCCTTCTTTGTTTTGTCCATGCCAGGATTGCAGAAATTGTGTCTCCACCACCGAAGGCATATAGCACGAAGTCCTTGGAGAAGTCTGGATTGACGAGAGTTGGGGCTTGAGATATAGCCTCTTTTATTGCCTCAAAACTTGTCGTGCCTTCAGTATGTCCACTTAAATGCCATGCTCTTCTTTAACATCAACGTTATTGGCTTTACGAGAGCTGCAAAGTTTGGAATAAACCTGCGGACAAAATTGATCCTTCCCAAGAAGCTTTGAAGAGCCTTCTTGTGACTTGGCAATGACAATGCTTGAATTGCTTCAATCTCTTTCTGGGTCAATCATCAACCCTTCCTTTGAAACAATATGGCCTAGAACTTTTCCCTCATGAGCCAAGAATATGCATTTTTTAGGATTCAATGATACCCCAAATCTTCTACATCTCTAAAATACTTGCCTCAAATGTACAGAGGTGATCCGCTACATTTTTTGAGAATATAGTGATGTCGTCAAGATATATCAAAGAACTATTTTGTTGATCAACCCTTTAAATGCCATATCCATTGCCCTTTGGAAGGTGGCTCCAGCATTTGATAGCCCAAATGGCATTTTCTTGTAGGCATAGGTCCCCCATTTGGTGGTGAAATCTGTCTTGAACTGGTCATCTTTTTTCACCATCACCTGATTATACCCTGAGTAGCCATCTAGGAGAGAGAATCTCTTTGAACCAGATACTACTTGCAATATTTGTTCCATTGAAGGAAGTGGGTAATGATCTTTGAGAGATGCCCTATTGAGGTCTCGGAAGTCCACACATAACCTAATTTCTCCGCTCTTCTTCCTGACCGGAACCAAGTTCGCAACCCAGCTTGAGTGCTTGATCGGGAATATAATGCTTGCCTCTATTACCTTGTTAAGCTCTTTCTTCATTAGAGGCTTAATGTGAGGGTTGACTGGTCTTTGCTTCTTCCTGATGGGCTTAGCATCCGGATCCAATTCTATGGTATGTTGTGCCAAATTTGGATCAAATCCTCTTAAGTCTTCATAGCTCCAAGCGAAGACATCTGGAAATTCTTGGCAAAGTTGTATGAAATCTGATTTCTCCTGTTCAGTGGCCACTTTGCCAATTTGAAGTGTTTTGTCTTCCCCAACCAGAATTGGCTCTGAATCTTCTCTCTTGACCTGTATGTTAGCCTTTTCCTTACGAAACTGTTCGTTAGGGTTGAAGATAGACTCCAACGTTACTAAACCTTTAGGAAGCTTGTTTGTCCGCAGCTGCACTACTTGATCTCCATACTGCTGGTCTAGTCTGTCCTGATTTCTACCTGAGAATTCAGCTTCTTCTTGCAAGAAATTGACGATCTGTTGATCATTCTCGAACACCTGCCAGCTTGTGTTATTATCTGGAACTGCTGGCCTCACAACTACGTGGATATGTGGCTACGTTTTTTCTCTTCTGATGTTGTCAACCACATCAAATGTTGCTCCAATTACTGCAAGCCTATCTGCAGCTTCATTTTTCTTCCTGGGTATGGACACAATGCTGAAAGCTTCAAAATCCTCAATGAGGTCCCATACCCTATTCTTGTAATTCTTCAGCAGGTCATTCTTTGTAGCATGTTGTCCCCTAATTTGGTTGACGATTAGATCACTATCTCCAAACACCTGTAAGTTCTTTATGCCCCTTTTCCTGGCCCAATGAAGTCCATGAATCAAGGCCTCATATTCAGCTGTGTTGTTTGAACAAGAAAACTAGAAACGAAAAGCTAAATAATACTTAATGTCTTGTGGTGAAATCAACACTGCACCACCTCTAGCACCTTGCCTGCTTCTCGAACCATCGAAGAATAATCTCCAGAATTTGTTTTCATCATTTTGTTCAGGCTGAATGATGTCGGGGATGGGTGAATTTTCCTCGTGTATACAATACATGCCCAATTGAGATTCTTCAATTTCCTTGTATGGGTCAAATTCATGACTTTTGTTTGCCCATTCATCTAAAGTCAAATCAGGAATTCCCTCGACCTTAGTACCTACTTCTAGATCACTTGAACACTCCTCCTGATCGAAAGCTGAGCAATTTACATTGATAGGGCCTGGTACATAAGGTTCAACATGAAAATTGGCAATCGATTCTGATCTGATTGTTGCTTTAGCTCCATACCTTGTCCTAAAGATCATGTGCGACCAATCTGCAGATAAATATCCACCGATCTTTGCAGTGAATTCCCTTGATAGACACAACACAAAGAGTGGCGGGAGGTCAATTACAGACACATCTTACAACACTGTAACATTAGGACATGAATGTAGTGTTAGGCTTAACCCCTTGATGACTCCAACAGTTCCCATTGCTGTTCCATCTAGTTGCACTACTCCTTTCAGCACTGGCTCGTACTTCAGACCCAGTTGATCCGCTATTTGCTTTTGCATCACAGAACTACTTGCTCCTGAATCTATCATGCAGTTGTGTACCAAGTGATTTCCAACAATCAATGAAACATAGAATGGTGGAGGCTTCAAATTTTTCCTTGTCTAGCCCCCATCATGTTGCACTGCATTAGTGAGAACTTTCTCATGTCCTTGGTTTGATACATTTGTGGCAGACCAATTAGCCATTGCAGCTTGCAACAAATCTCGTTGCCCTGGGATCACCAGTGATTCCCACATGGAAATGTTCACATGTGTCTTCTTCATTTGATCGATGATGTTGAAGGGGGATGAACTATCCTTTTGCTGCCCCTTACTTGGTGTAAGATTTTCTGGAGCTTGGACGGGTGCATGTGTTGCTGCAACAGGTACCTTAGTCTGGTTTTGCGCATTTGGGGCTGCGTTTGGTCTGCTGGCCCCTTGTTGTGTAAGAGCGGGTTGAGGAACAACTAGATTAGACAGTTGTCCCTCTTCTATGCCTCTCTTCTTTGACCGTGTGTTGGCAGCCACGCCTTGAAAAGGCTATTGGTTAACTCCACAGAAGTCTTCTGTTTGCCAATTTTCCAATGTGGTTTCTGTCAGAGGTCCCTCTTGTTGCGTTTCTTGCTGCTGATTCCCTTCTTGGCTTGGTTATTGAGGCACACCAATGGTTTGCACCATCAAGGCCTGATTCAGTGCACCATTGAAACATGCTGACTGATTGTGAGGTAGATTGCAAGGGTAACACCAGTCGTACTCCTGTGCCATGTTATTTTGTGTCAAGACCAAGGCTCTCGAGGATGTCATTGCATTTGGATCATATGGCCGAAATGGCCTGGCAGCTTGAGGTTGTCCTTGGCTTTGGTTCGCAGCCTGAGGTGGTGGTGGTCTATTCTGTTGGTATGAGGGCCTAGCTTGGTACTGTGCTTGAGGCTGATATGGTCTGGCACTTTGAGCTTGCTATCTTTTGATAGTCACAAGCTCATTTCCGAGGTTCTGCAGTTGTTTCATGACCTCTTGCAATTCCTTTGAATTGTTTGAAGAAGTCGATGCCTCATTATTGCTTTGATTTCTAGGAGTTGGAATGGGATTCAACTCTGGTGCTTGGCTGGTTGTAGGATTTCCCATATCTGGATAGAGAGGCATTGGTGGCCTTGGTGCAAGCTTGCCAACTTGGATTAAACGGTTCTCTGCTCTAATTGCTATGTCGTAGGCCCCTGACAGCGTCATCCCTCCCATTGATTGGATCATCATGGCTATGTCTGAATTTATAGCCTTTAAGAAATAAAGGAATGCTCCTTCGGCAGTTGGCCTGACAGTTATTGGGATCCTGTCCCATGTCCGTTGGAACCTGAAGTTGAAATCTGCCATTTGTTCGTTAGGAGCCCTTTTGATTGTTGTCAGCTGTTCCAATAAGGACAAATTGTCCACCCTCTCCCCGAATTGGCTACAAAGAGCTGAACAAATCTAGTTCCAATTTGTAATAGACCCTGCTGCTAGGCTCCTAAACCATTGTAAGGCCTTGCCTTTGAAAGATGAAGCCAACAACTTGACTGCAATATCCATTGCATTTATTTCATGGATCGCGCATACATTAGCAATATCCTGGATGTGATCAATAGGAGTAGTATGATTTTCTCCTGTGAAGTAGGGGATATTCTTTAGCGCTGCAACTGGAATTTGATTCTGAGCATTTAGGGCAAGTGGACTACTTCCCGTGAAATTGACAAAGGGATTCAGTGGTAGATGCGCCATTATGATTGGCCTAAGAACCCTGGTTGATGCGAGGAAAGGTCCACTAGGTGGAGGTGTAGAAAAAGTCCTGTTAGGTGGAGATGGTGATCTTTGTGGTCTTCTTCCTCTCCTTCCTCTTCCTGGTGATAGCTGCAAGTGGACAAATAGTCCCTCTTCTCGAGTATCAGACCTGGTTCGAATTCTTCTCATATGCCTGGGAAACTTTTGCTGTTATACCATTGAATTCTACCCCTTCGGAGTCGCCAGATGTGTTAGACAGTCAGCCTCAAAAAGGCTAGATTCTGCCAAGTTACACACCAAACCTGACAATATTAAAAATAGAATTTAAAACTTGAAGGACCCAGAAGATACAACTCTTCAATTTGGTTATGGGGGATCGTTATGAAGCTGTTAATCTCTGAAAGGTACAGGTGAAACTTAGGTTATGCCAAGCAATTGGGAAAACCCGAAATACCAAAAACCATGAAATTTTGAAAGTTAAAATCTCAAAAATCTAAGAATACCCTTTTGAAGATTACCCCCAGATCTATCAGCTGGAGAAATTTTGACTTGTTTCGAGCAAGTTAAGTCCTTGAAAATCAATTTCAAAGTTCAGCCTGGAAGGTGAAAAATCTGGAACTGTAAAACCTGTAATTTTTTGGTCCGAATTTCATGAAAACTCAATGGGTTGAGAATCTCAGTGCGATTTGCACAACATGGAGCTTTTCCCAAGTGTGGGACCTTGCGAAATCGGAAAAGCTCTCCGGATGAAGGCCGGCTCCTATTCCTCTGTTTAGATGCACTAATAAAACGCGTAGGTTTACCCCAAAAAACCTAATCTAACTACCAAGGAGACAGGGAGAGAAAAATTCATAAAAATAAACCTAAGCTAAGGAGGTGATGCACCGAGGAATGAAGAACATATGTTTAGCCAATTAAACACAGACCACAGAAATGCAATGCAATATCATGCACAGATAAACATATTCATAGTGAAAGATCAGGAGGATGCAAAATGAAACACATAGAGGGTTGAGAAACATCCACATTCATGCATTTATTTGCTCCGAAGGTTGATACAATACACTGCAAAAAATGCCCAAAGGAAAAGGTGCATTACAGTTTCAAATGGGAGGTTTGAGCTCCACAACTCTGCCTGCCAAAGAGAAGAAGGGAGGAGCCAAAACAAGAATGTCCAACCTTTAGAAAGAAGCCCCTACTTAAAATTTATAGGAAGAATGAGAGAGAAAAGATAGAGGAATTCGAAATCTGCCCCAACCACCTCCAGAATGCACTTAACTCATCTCATTATGATGGTAGGTGAGAACCCCAGTGAACCCAAAAGTGGCGAACTGTATTTTTCATTTTTAAGAATTTTTTATCACCCAATTAAATATATCCAGTCGTAGTTGGATAGAGGACCTCGTAAGCTTTCCAAAAAGTCCAACCTTGCATGAATCCAAGCTCCCAGTCAAAAGTTATGGCCATTTGAATATCTGGGTCAGGGTCTGCTTCCTGTCAGCACTCAGAATGTTGCACCTCCTGAAGGTGCGCCATAGGCGCATCTGTGTGTGTGTCGACATCTTCTTACGTGCGCCAAGGCACAACTTTTGCCCTGTTGGCACTCATTGTCATGCGCCATTTCCGTGCGCCTTGGGCGCACCATTTCCTCTGTCGACACTCATTGTCGTGCGCCACTTCTGTGCGCCTTGGGCGCACCATTTCCTCTGTCAACACTCATTGTCGTACGCCACTTCTGTGCGCCTTGGGCACACCATTTCCTCTGTCGAAACTCATTGTCGTGCGCCACTTCTGTGCGCCTTGGGCACACCAATTCCTCTGTCGACACTCATTGTCGTGCGCCACTTCTGTGCGCCTTGGGCAAATGTCAGGGTTCGAGTTTCTTTGATTCCCATACTCTTCTGCTTGTCTATATCTACCCGAGGGGAGATATATACAACAGGACTGACAAGATATTTTTCCATCATTTATGATGTGTTTGAATGGAATAACAATCTCTAAGTGACAACTAATAATCTTCACAGTGCAGAAGTGAGTTTTAGTTTTATTTTGTTAGTAATTGTTTTAGACATGAAGAAATAACTACCTATTTGCTTGTGGTTTACAACACCTGATTTGAAATTTCTTACTCTTTAGTGTGTCTAAGCCCTCCAAACAGGAGTGTGAGACTAAAATTTACTGAGGAAAACCATCTGATGGTAAATTTGTACTTACTGAATCTAACGGAGATGGATTTGTAATAAGCTCTCCCATTTCAGAAGGCTCTTCTAGCACAATGTAGAAGAAAGTGGTGGGAGCTGTTCATAAAGAAAATATTACAAGACTTACAGAGTTTATATGTTACCTGAAATTTCAACTGGATTTGAATTTTTTTTTAGAAATTTTGGAGAAATTTAAGTTCAATTGAATACGATGCACTCCAGTGTATTGTTTCTAATATATGCATGCATGATACTTTAAAAACCTTGAATATTTTTGGTGTACCACGATATTCTAAACATCTATGATAAGTACAATTGGTATCGATATTTACTACCAAATATGATGAAATAATTAATTTTCCTCAAATTTTGATGACCCATTACTCTAGACACAAAAACCATGCACTTTAGACATTATTTAGTTCCATTCTCATACTACAAATGAGATATTTTTTGAATGAAGAAAGCATTAATTAACCTTCATCTCTTGGTCATCTTGCTTTGTTTTATTTCGTCATTCCCAAATTACACCACATATATGCGTAGTCTATTTCATCACTTTCAATTTATTTTAGCCTTGATTAGGGCACCCATGGGCACCCCAATCCATTTTGAATCTTCCAGTCACTTTTTGGGCTCCTTCTAGCCATTTATGGTTCTTTTCTATTTGGTGGTCATTCATTTCATGGTTAATTACAAAATTAGATGAAGAGAGCCCTATAAATATAAAGTTATGAGACCATAATGAGGGACGAAGAACTAATCACTACTACTCCATTGAATGTTACATCCAATCTATAGGCATTTAGGAGCTCACTTGTATCCATCTAGCTCCATTACAAGAGGAAAGGATGATTCATTTGCCTCACACTTCATAAGAGGTGAGTTCATTCTATTCCATGCACCATTTATTAAATTTCTACACATAGTTATTGCTTGCTACTTTACAAAGTGTGATTTGTACAAGAGAAACCTAGGACATGATCTCACACAAACATAGAACTACACTAGGTCTGAGATGTAGTGCAACACTCAGTTAGTAATTCCACCATTATGGCCACTGAGGACAATTTGACCCCTTCATTTACATTTTTTTAGGGTTTGGTACTTATTTTGGGGTATTACAAGTCTTTCTTTCATCTTGGATTGTTATAGATATCTTACGCAGTGTAGCAAAGTTAATGCAACACACATTGATGGTTTTAGACAACCTGCCAAACCTGTGAAACTTAGTTATGTATCTTCTACACAGACTAGGGCACCCAAAAGTGCCCCAGTCCCTCTCCAAATGCTCCATTCCAACTAGATATCTCAGATCCATCTTTTTCAGGGTCTCTGCGCAATCATTCTTGCTTCGTGTTTTTGTAGTCATCTCTGCAACACAGTCTTGTAAGTTCATCAAATCAACTAAGTCATTTCCATACTTCTCTTACATATTAGGTTTTCTATTTTGTTTAGGATAGTTGTTTGGATCATCTTCTATATTCATTTGTTGCATTTATTTACTGTATTTACATGTTTTTCTATATTAGATTAACTACCCACATTTCAGTTAATCATTTTGCTAACCCTGACGTATCCTACGTGTTTATAGGAACCTTATTCATCTGTCATCATATGGTTTCAACATCATGAGTATCGCAATCAAAGACTATTTGGTTGCACATCTTGATTTACTATATAGAGTCCAACACCTCCGTACTACTACTCGCATCTGTACTGACATGTATCTAGACTCGGTTTATCAAACATTTATTGATGCATTCTCTTTAAACACATCAATCAAGTATAATCTTCCTTTAGATATTCACACTTTTGACAGTGATACACATTTGCATATCATGTGTCATATTTATAATGTAGGTGTTAAACTCACTTTGATTGATAATGGCTCTTACCTCATCTTGTGTCCCATGTCATTGCTTGAAATTTTGAAGTTCTAGGTCTTTGCACTTGTGAAATTAGTCCTTCTTCTATTTAACTACATGATTATGATGGTTATGTTCATCGATGTCTTTTTCATGTTACATATCCTATCACTATTGGTCCAAAGACTGTTAACATTGTCTTTTTCTTTGTTGATTTCCCAATCTCTTACAACTATTTACTTGGTAGGCCATGGCTTCATGCCATGCAATCTATCTCCTCCACTATGCATAATTGTGTTAAATTATTGCATGAAGGCATTGAGTACACCATTTTTGTGATCATGAACCCTTCCAGTATTGTGACCTAGCTCCTAATACTTGTTTTCCTATTCCATGCAAAAATGTTACAGATGAGCCCCAACCTATGGAAAAACCACCCCATTTAACACCACTTGAGGGTGTCATTTGTGTGATAGAAGTTGTTGCTTCTACGCCACCTACTACCACTACTAATATGATTCTATATCAGGGGCCTGTCAAGTCCACGGGCGTTGCTCTATCACCTACACCTTCACATGTACCACCTACAGTAACAAACCCACCATTCACTTGTACACTCTCTATGAATGACTAAAACTAGCAATACATTCCATTTGATCCTACATGTGATGACACTGTATGTACACTTGCGGGTTTGGCTCTGATCAGTTTTACTTTTGAGGACCTTTATCCTCCTCCTCATGATCATCATTTCTATCATGACATCATCACTAGTACTATCTCTTATGGTTTGTGTGTCTTTCATCTTATTGTTTATCTATCACACACTCCTTTCTCTTCACCACTTACATTAGGAAAATCATGCCTTCATCATATTGGGGGCACACTCGACCCTGATCATATCGATATCTCTTTCCCTATGCCTTTTTGACTCATCTTCATTTGCAATAGCTCTTTCCTAGGATACACAAAAAATATCACTCGTTGGTATGCACACAATCGTCTACTTCCTCCATTCACTGATGAGGAATACACTATGGGCATGTATAACTTACGCCTCAATGGATCCTTACACAATCAACCAAACACTATTGCTTATCAAGTCACCAATTCTTATCCATTTGAATTTGATCTTGAGAGCGATGATCTCCTAGATGACATTACATAGCCCATTTCATCAAACACACTTTGGGGGCATATTATTCACATGCCCCTCTCTCATTATCATATCATCATAGCCACATTTATCATCTTTTCATTATCATTTATTCACATACTTACATGGTACTACACCACACTCATAGAATTTACACATACCTTATATTTTGCATTGTTATCCATACCTTTCCAAGTAATATGCTTTCATCATCAAATACTTTTGTCCTTCATTATCATGGGTCAGTTAATTTCATTCATGAACTCTTGGGGGGCATTTCCACTAATCACCCCCTTTTGTATATATCATCTTTGCATTATCATACATCCATCTCTTAGGATACGTATACTCAGTCATACTTTAAAGCATCCTCATTACCCGATGACACACTCTTGTGATTCGGTTCACACTGGACTATTGAGGGCTTACTGTTATCTAGCAGAAGTGCACCTGTTTTGAGGGGTGAAATATTTGTGTGTCTTTTGTTTTCACTCACTTCTGAATATACATTTGAGACACCTCATGGGATGTGAGTCTCCTTATTGTGATATGAAACTCTAGATTACTAAGGGTTGGTTCCCTTTTTGGATTATCCCTAAACTAGATTTGTGGGATTAAGGGTAAAAAGATGGATAATAAACTTGTAAAAATGGAGTGATAAACCAAAGGTAATTGAGGAATTTCTAACAGAGAACATACAAAATATGATGAGAATAAATGAAGTAAACAAAATCCACGGGGGTTCTCTTAACTTCAACGAAAACACTGATATACTTAGGTATTTTTCACAATAAAATGACAGAAATTACACACTAAAATTAACATAAAACCTAACTAAAGAAAGGTAAAATAGCCAAATCAATCTTAAATAATTCAAAGAATAAATTCAAAAGAATAAATATTTGAATATACACCACTGTAAATTTCTGGAAATGCCAATTAGTTGATTCTCATATAAGGGAAAATTTGGAAAAATAATTCCAGGATTCTGTTACATCAAGAAGTCCTCCCCTTGTGCTTTGCCAAGGAACACAATATCTACAAAATATCAACCCATTTTCCCCTAAAAATAGTCTCAAAAAGGCTCAAAGTATTGACTCCCACTTGCATGATAATTTTAGCCTTTTACAATGAATAAATAAAAAAGATTTAAAATATATATGATATACATTAAGGCAAAAATAGCATTCACCTTCAATTATACTCTCAGTCAAACTAATTTTAATCCTTTTAATTCTTTGCATTAAGGTGTATGGTGCTTTTATGAAAGTTAAGGTATTTTGGACACATACAAGGTAAAGTTATTTTTAACTTTATTTCAAAAATCATGCTATTGCCACATTTGCATGAAAAGGTAATTTTTCCTTACTCTCCCTTTGGACTATCTCCACCAAGCATGTAGAATGATTGGTTCTACCTTGCAAAGGTATACTTACCTCTCTCCCTACCATTTATTATTTCACGTTGGAAAAGGAAATGATTAAAACCTTTCAAAGTTACACTGATAAAACTTTGTAAAAAATCATGCCTCCCCTCCATGTGCTTTTGTGGCATAATTGTTTTGACCTGGGGCTAAATGATTAACATTATTCATAACCCCATTCATAATTAAAATATTTTGAAAACATTGGAATATACCCATCATGTGGGTTATGGCAAGGTGATTATTAAACTTGAATCTGGTCAATGTTACAAATATATTGTGACATTATTAATAAGTTGTGATATTATTAATAATGAGTTAATACAACTCATATTAATAATATAGTTAATAGTTGTGTGTGAGTGAAGTTGTTGAATAAACAACTCACATAGCTATTTTGGTGTGTGAGATAATAAAGGGATGTGAGAGATATCTTAGGGATAAGTTTGAGAGATTAATGGAGAGTGATATGAGGGATTGAAGATGAATTTTTACTCCACCTTTGTAGGAGATCAAAAATTATAAAATGTAACCTCTATCATTGTAATTGATATCCTGAATGAATTCAAATTTCTATATTATTATTTTTATTGATAAGGAGGGTTGAAGGGACACGTTCCCTATTTAAAAGATGAGGCTAAATCCTCAGAAAACAAAATGGATACAAAATCCTAAAAACACTTGCATGTCGGCTTTATAATAGATAGAATTATCCCAAAATTACTTCCCACCTAGGGATGGAAAATAATCATCAATGTTTCCCATGCATCCTTTTTTATTTTTACACCGCTTTACTTCTTTCCATTTTTTGAGATCAGAAGAGATAACCAACACAAATTCATTGGGGTTCGCCAAAGCCATCAAAGTACCTAACACAAAATCCTGATCCAATTCCAAACTTTCTGAAGTATGTCCCCTTTTTATGCCACCTTCAACCAAAATTCCATTACCTAGCACCAAGTGTTCTTCCTGAAATCCCATCTCTAAATCATTTTTCTCTATTACCAATTTACCATCAGAGGTAGGATTATACAGATTATCTTTAAATTTTGATGCAGAAACCAAATCAAGGTTTACATAACCCCATCCGTTCAAAGATGTTGATCCATTTTTTATTTCATATTTTTGATTCTTATTGAAGGGACAAGAGGCTTGGAAATGCCCCACATTTCTACACAGTATACATTAAAATGAGGTATTCTCATAGTCTAAGACCTGGTATGCTGAAAATTACCAAATTTAAGGTTGATTTGATCAGGTAATCCTTTTCTTGAATAGATTTTAATGCAAATTTGGGAAAACAAACACATGCCCAAATGTGTTCTATCCATATCCTCTTTTATAAATTTTCCCAAAATGTTTCCAATATATTCTAGGGCATACCAAAGATGTAAGGGGAGGTTAGGAAGCCTTACCCAAACTGGTGTTTTGGTCACCGACTAAGTATTCAGATTGAAATATGGGAACCATGGAGTGATGAATAGACCCACATGTCCCTAGAATCAAGGTCCATTTGTCAAACACTGCTGGTAATCTTCTGGTTCCCTAAAATGGACAACGAAAAAACCCTTAGAACAGAGAGAGATTTCATGTTTATTGGTCCAATTTTTGAAGACCCACTGATACAAATATGTGGAGGAAGGAAAAAATCCATTAAAAGTACCAACCACCACATCTTGTGTTAAAGTTTTGAAATATTCTTCAACTTCTGGATTTTCTATAGCGAATGAAGGGATGTCCTCGGATAGGTTAACCAAGTAGGCATGGGTTTTAGCTATTTTCTTGTCCTAGGAATGGCCACCCCCATTTTACAATATCTCCTTAAAGGAAGTATCCTTCTGATGATACATTGAGCCATGATTTCCTGAATCTCCACTCCCCTAGTTCCTCTCACCCTTCCTGCTTTGCCCCCTAGCACCATCTAGAAACACCTTTTTTTAGCCCTAGGGTTAGGGCACAAATATGCTTCCACATTCTCCCATCTAGCTCTATCTGACATTCCCTCACCAGTGTTATGGGTGTCATTATTCCCTTCATTTAATCAACTCTTTGTTGATGTCATATTCAAACTAGGGGTAGTGTCTGAAGCTATATGCAACAAGAAATGTTAGTGATCTAGTAATTAACTGTAGGTATTTGTTTTCTTTTTTTATATTTTCTAGGGGATTTTCTCAATGTATTGAGGACTTCTTGGCCAAAACCTTATTGAAATCAAACTATGAAAACTTGTTAGAAGTAAACACTATCTATAGAAATAAATTGTTGTAAATAAACACACATTTGTAGAATGAAATAGATTGCTGTAAGTAAACACACATTATAGAAATAAACACACTTGCTTTGGAAATAAACACACAATTGTGAATTCTAAAATATGATTGCAAGAAAATAAGAATCTAATCAAGAACACCTGCAGGAACAAGTATATGATAAATTTCAACCTGAATAATCAGAAGCATTTATAGAATTAATAGATCTATATTATTTTCTCTGGAAATATAAATACCAATAAAATGAAGATCCTGGTTCTTGGAGGAGTGTGCCCTTGCTCCATCTTGAACCATGATTTTTGTTTTATTGGTATTTATATTTCAAGAGAAAATAGTATAGATATGTTAATTCTATAAATGCTTTTGATTATTCAAGTTGAAATTTTTCGTATACTTGTTCCTGCAGGTGTTCTAGATTAGATTCTTATTTTCTTGCAATCATCTTTCAGCATTCAAAATTGTGTGTTTATTTCCAAAGAAAGTGTGTTTATTTATGTAGTGTGTGTTTACTTACAACAACCTATTTCATTATATAAATTTATGTTTATTTCCAGTAATTTATTTTTGCAGAGAGTGTTTACTTCCAAAAAAATTTCATAGTTTTATTTTAATAAGGTTTTGGCCAAGAAGTCCTCAAGACATTGAGAAAATCCCCCAAAAAATATATAAAAAAGAAAACAAATACCTAAAATAAATTACTAGATGACTAAGATTTCTTTTTTCATATAGCTTTGGACACCACCCCTAGTTTGAATATGACATCAACAAAGAGTTGATTAAATGAAGGGAATAATGACACCCATCATTTTTGGTGCTGTTTTTAGGGACACAATAGTTATAATTGTATAATTAGTTGTCAACAAGAACAATAATCATATATCTAATAATTCAAGAATCTTCCCTACGTCATCATAAAATTTATGAGTGGATCAAGAGACTCCAAGTGTCTATTCCTCCCAAAAATATCTAAACATGAATCATCATCTTCTCAATCATAGAAGAAAGTTGACCAAGAATTAGAGGCACCATTGTCTCCTGTTAGACAAGAAGAAAAATTACCACCTTTGGAATTCTTAGATCAATCACTAGAAGGAAGTAAAACCTATATAAATAAGATCATATCCGAAAACTTTTTTACAGAAATTTTTGATTCAAAATTGAGTAGTAAACCTCCTACTCCTGAATTTTCACCTTCCCCAAAACAAATCACATACCATATTAATTGGGAAAAAATTCTAGAAGGTACTGCAAAAATGGCACGAGAAGTTGAAAGAGAACCTGATCGGACCTTTACTTATCCAATTCAATTGGATGATGATGATATACCCATGAAGAATATTTCACCTACACATTTACCCACTTTTAGAGGGATGTCATCTAAAGACACTAAATAATTTATGTTTGAATTTAAATTATTGTGTCAAACTTATGATTACAAAACATATAATTCTGAAACTCGAGTTGTTTCCATCTACCCTAAAGGATGCAACAATGAGGTGGTTTATGGGATTAACATCTAATTTTATTACCACTTGGGCACAAATGGAATTTGCCTTCCTAGACAAGTATCAAGATTACTGTAGAGGGAGGAATAGGAAGGAAGAATTTTTCAAAACCAAGTAGGAGGAGGATGAGAATATGGAATATTATTTAGATAGATTCCTCTCTGTGAGTAAAAGATGTGGATTTTTAGTACAAGAAGATTTAAGAAAAACCATTTTTCTTAAAGGTCTAGATGATGAATCAAGGGAGGCACTTGATCTGGTGGGAGGTGGAAACATTGATTAAATAAGAATGAATTATATTAAAGACATTTGTAGAAGATATTCACGAATAAGGGGTGGACATAGAAAAATAAAAATAGTTTAAAATTTGAACCCAAATAGGACCAAACTGATGGATGAATTGGAAAACTTTAAAACAAACATTTTAGTTCAATTAACCTCCATCATGGATGGATTACAAGCTAAAGCAAATGCTAAAACTAAACCATTATCTATGTAATATCCTAGATGCAGGAAGAAGCATGCAATAAGAGATTATCCCCTAGATAAAACAGAAATGTGCCTTATCTGTGAATCTAGGGACCATGAGAGTAATGCTTTTTCTCTTCTTCCATTTATTAAAAATCATCTTCAATAAAACAACATTCCATCCTTATCAGAAGAAGTAAATTTTTTCTAGAGATAACCTAGCCAAGGGCATTTCATGCCCAAGTCAGTTCCTAACCCCTAGTTGATGTCATGGGAAGCATAAAAAATGCCACAAAATTAGGGACAACCACCTTGGGTACCTCAACCAACATGAAATCCTTAGGATTGGTCAAGTCAATCTTACTATGCATAAGCACACCAACAACCATTTTCTAGTCAAGGAAATCTGGATGCTTGGTCATAACCTAGGTGGAGCCCTAATAATTATGCTCAAGGGAGGACATATCCCAATCAAAATCAACAAGCCATAATGGGTTTCCCAGAACAAAATTCAAAAAATGAAAATGTGGTCTAAACCCAAATACCAACAAAGCCAGTAACAAACCCAAGAAACAAAAAAGAAACTCATATCTATGGAATAGATCCAAAAAAATTAGTTGATTGGAATGCCATGGATTGTAAGGATATTCAAACTAGATCTAGAAAAATAATTAACAGTCTACCTATTATAATTACTGATATGATAGAAGAAATTAAAACCCCTAGTATGGTTGTTCCTAAGAAGGATGTAAAAGAAAAAGATAAGGAGCCAGATAACAACTCTACTGAGATTCCATTTCTAGAGAGATTTAAAGAAGACATTGAGACTAAGGAATGTGAGTTGGTACAGGAACTAAAGAAATTGAATATTGAAATACCATTGTTACAAGTAACTAAGGACATTCCAGAATCGAACAAATTAATCAAAATTATATGTTTAAAAAGATTTGGAAGGAAGAAGTAGTACCCCAAGACTATTAAGATAAATGGGAAACTTGTTGGTTTATTAGTAGGAAAACTTTTGCTTCTTGAATACGGAAATCCTAGAAGTCCTGTTATTTCTATCTCTATAGGGAATAAATATATACATAATGTTTTGGTTGATTTGGGAGTGGCTATAAATGTGATGACAGTGGAAACTTTTAAAACATTACGATTAACATGTATACAACCTACTAACACCATATTGCAGATGGCAGATCAGTCTATAGCAAAACTAGGAGTTATTGAAGATGTGGCGGTTATGATGGAGTCATGGGAATATCCTGTTGATTTCCTTATATTGCAGCCAAAACATAAAACACTTGGTTATCCCATTATTTTGGGTAGACCATGGTTACCTATGGTTGCTTCCTTAATTGATTCCAGATTAGGTGATATGAATATCTCAAATGGTAAGAATTCTAAGAAAATTTCCTTATATCCTTCTACACGACCTTTTATTGATAATCAAGAACAGTTGTGGGTTGATTATCCTGATACTAATAAGCAAAACCTATCCTCTTTGGCCATGATCACATTGTAGGATCACGTACACAAGGTAAAAGATATTATTTATCAACCATTGAGTGAATACCATTTTTCCTTGGAGAAATCAGGAATAGTTTCGTAACCGAAGAACTTAGTTCCGGAACCCATAGACTTTGTTCCAGAATCATCAGATTTAGTTTTGGAACCATCACTTTTAGTTCCACAACCAAACCAACAGTAATTCCCTGTAACTATAAATAATTTCACTTTGGAGGAATGAGATTTCTCATGGGGAGAGGAAGAATCAATAGCTTCATTTTCAAATATATTAGGAAATGGTGAAGAATTTCTCGAAAGCAATAGTGACGAGGAGTTCAACCTATAACAAGATAAGTATCATAACTCTTCCTACTGTCCTTTTTCCAGTATTCTATCTCAAGGAAATTTTGGAGATGTTTCTACATATCATATGTTGTTTCCACATGCATGTCCACTAAATACCTTAATGGAACCCTTTCAACAAATCTGTTCATCACACACTGGAACCAAACATGTTGAGATTCAACCAGGTAAAATTTTGAACATTAACATTGGGTTGAAGAATTATGAAGAAGATAAATTGTTTGATGTTCTAAAAAATCATACTAGAGATTTTTCTTAGGACTAAAAAGATATGTAAGGAAGACATCCAATTATTTTCACTCATCACATTTATAATGAACACATTAGACTAGTTAGGTAACCTCAGAGAGGATTAATCCATCCTTAAGAGATATAGTCAAGCAATAAATTGAAAAACTATTAAAAGTAAGTTTTATCTACCCTATCTCAGATAGTTAGTGGGTGTCTCCTCTTGTAATTGTTCCTAAAAAGAATGGAAATAAATAATTTTTGTTGACTATAGGGAATTGAACAAAGGCACACAGAGAGATTATTTCCCCTTACCATTCATAGTTTAAGTCCTAGACAACCTTGGAGGTAAGAAATACTTTTCCTTCCTAGATGTCTTTAGTAGATATAATCAAATCAGAGTTTTTGCTGAGGATCAGGACAAAAATACCTTTACATGTCCATGGGGTACCATTTCCTATAGGGTATTACCATTTAGATTATGTAATGCTCCAGCAACTTTCCAAAGAGATGTATTAGCAATTTTTGCAAACCTAATAAATGATTGTGTAGAGGTATACATGAATGACTTCACTGTGCATAAAGACACATTTGATGATGATATGAGGAATTTAGATAGAGTATTAACAAGATGTGAGGAACACCATCTATCTATTAGTCATGAAAAGTGTTTGATGATGGTTGATGAGAGGATTTTATTAGGACACCACATTAGAACAAGAGGAATTTAGGTTGACCAAAATAAAATCAAAATTATTTCAGACTTACCTATTCCTCAAACCCCCACATATATCAAGTGATTTTTAGGGCATGTTGGATACTATAGGTGTTTTATCAAGGATTTTAGTAAAATTATTTCCTCCATGTTTAATTTTCTTACCAAGGACTATGAATTTCTTTGGGATGAAAGATGTCAACATGCTTTTGAGGAAATCAAATAAAAAATAATCACTGTCCAAATATAAAGAGGACCTAATTGGGAAAAACCTTTTCACATCCAACCAGATGCCTCAAATAACTCCATTTCTGTAGTTTTAGGATGAAAAGATGAAGAAGGGAAAATGTATGATATTTATTACATCAGTAAAAATCTTACCCCCACTGAAAGAAATTTCACTACCACTGAAAAAGAATTTCTTTCCGTGATCTATGTAATTAATACATTCAGACATTATATCACAAGGTAAAAATATTTGTACATACAGATCACTCAGCAATTAGGTACTTAATGAACAAACTAGTGGTTAGAGGTAGGATAATTAGATGGTTATTTTTTATAAGAATTTTATATTACCATAGTAGATAATCTAGGAAAATCTAATGTGGTAACTGATTTCTTGTCAAGACTGACAACTACAGGGGAAGTAAGATTCAGTTAAGGACAATTTTCCATATGAACAATTGTTTTCTATTTCAGCTGATATAGTGATACACCATGGTTTTCTTATATGGAAAATTATCTTGCAATGGGGAAGTTTCCTCCTTCACTAAGAAACAAATGAAGAAGTTGATCAACACTAGTGCAAAATTTAAATAGTTAAATGGAATGTGATTTAGATGTAATCCTGATTTGGTTTTACTTATGTGTGTGAGAGAAGATGAAATATTTGACATACTGAGGGCATGTCATGATGAACCAAGTGGAGGACACTTTTTAGTGAAAAGAAGAGCTCACAAGATACTTGGCACTGGCTATTATTGGCCATCTTTGTACAAAGATGTGATGAGATATATCAAGTGGTGTGATCCCTATCAAAGGATGGGACAACCAAATTTTACCAATGAAATGCCTCTCCAATCTCAAGTAGTGATTGAACCATTTGAAAGATGGGATTTGGATTTTTTTGGTCCCTTTAGTCCTCCTTCACAAGGAAAGGAGTAAATTCTTGTATGTACTGATTACGTGACAAAGTGGGAAGAAGTGCAGGCTTTAACAAATTCCATTGAAGAAGAAGTTGCTGATTTCCTTTAGCACAAAATTATGGTAAATTTTGGTGCACCAAGAAGTATAGTTTCATACTAGGGGCCACAATTCATGTCTAATATGATCCAAGCCTTCATAATGCATTATCTGATCAATCATAGGAAGTCATATGCCTATCACCCATAATCAAATGGAAAATCAGAAGTAAAAAATAGAGAATTAGA
Organism: Taxus chinensis; assembly: GCA_019776745.2. Classification (NCBI taxonomy): domain Eukaryota; kingdom Viridiplantae; phylum Streptophyta; class Pinopsida; order Cupressales; family Taxaceae; genus Taxus; species Taxus chinensis. The sequence goes on from CM034153.1 coordinate 521,230,643, forward strand.
AAACATCCTTACCAAAATAGTTGAATCAGGAAGAAGATATTGGGTAAAGAGACTACCTGAGGCTATTTGGGCATATAATATAACTTGGAAGAATACAACAGGGTTTTCACCATATGAGTTTTTCTATGGGAAAATCTCTTGTTACCTCTTGAATTTGAACTACAAACATTCAGGATAACAACTAAAGTGGGTATTGAGTTGGATGCAGTACAAAAGGAAAGAATTCTTCAACTCAATGAGTTGGAGGAGTTAAGGATGGAAGTACTTAAGTAGATAGAGATAATCCAAGATCAAAGAAAGTAATGACATGACACACATATCAAGAAGTAGTAATGTAAGGTAGGAGATTGGGCATTGCTATTTTATTCTAAGTACCAAAAATTTAAGGGCAAGTTGAGAACTCGATGGTTGGGACCCTATCAGATTGAGCATATATTTGACAATGGTTCTATTCAACTACTTCCCATTGATGGCAGTAGAAGGACACTTTTGGTTAATGGACATAGGCTAAAAATTTATAGGAAGCCTCCTACAAGGGATGAATTCTTGAAGAAGATTAGAGCAGACAAATAATTTTATCATATCAAAGAACTAATTTCTTCCAAAATGATCAATAATCAGATGCTTGGATCTAGAATGAAGGGAAGAGAATGAAAACTAGTAAATGACGTTCTCTTCCCCAAAAAAAGAAGGAAAAAATAATTAAAAAATATAAAGGGAAAGAATGAAAACAAGTAAATGGATTTCTCTTCCCAAAAAAAAATGTCTCAAAGATCAATTCAAAACCAACAATTGTGGGTGATCTCCTTAATAAATAAATAATGCGAAATAAAAAGAAATTGTTTGAATTATAACTATCTTTTCTAATTGTTTTACCTTTTGTCTCACTTTTAGGAATGATGAGTCATCATGATGAAGGGATTACATCAGCAAGGATGGTAATTACATGTTTAAATTATTAAAGGTTAGATTAAAAGTTTACTTTTGAGAGCACGAATGCACCTCTCATCCAGGAGCTCTAACTCAGCCAGTCTTGCCACTCGATAATCTTCATCCTTATAGTCTCGAAGAGAAATTCTTAGGGATGGAAGTTCAATCTCTAAAGGGATGATAGATTCTATCCCGAACACTAGGGAATATGGTGTCACACCTGTAGGAGTGCGAATGGATGTTTGATAAGCCCAAAGGGCTGGATGGATTTGTAGGTGCTAGTTTCAACCTGTTTTGCTAACCATCTTCTCCATTATCCTTACCAAAGTCTTATTTGTTACCTCAACTTGTCCATTACCATGAGGGTAATATGGTGTGGACCATTTTAACCTGATTTGGAACCATTGGCAAAGACCTTTCACAGTTTTGTTCTTAAATGACTTCCCATTATCTGTAACAATGGCTGCAGGAATACCATATCAACAAATAATGTGATTCATGATAAATTTAGAAATATGGGCTCCTATGACATAGGTTAAAGGGACAGCCTCCACCCATTTTGTAAAATATTTTGTAGCTGTGATGATATGTGTATGACCATCAGATGAGGTAGGAGTAAGTTTCCCTATTAAATCAAGTCCCCACTTAGAGAATGGCCATGGGGTAGTGATAGGTTGCAATGGTTGCGACGGAGCATGAATGAAATTTCCATACTTTTGGCAAAGTACACATTTTCTAACATAATTGCAACAATTAGTTTCCATGGTAGGCCAATAGTAACCTACTCTCAACAATTTCTTAGCCAAGACCATTCCGTTTGTATGTGCTCTGCATACCCCTTCGTGCACATCCAGACAACGTAATAGATTCCCATCATAGCCATGATGATAAAGTGTACCTCCTAAAAGGGTGTAATGGGCTATCTGGTGAATCAAGATTTGCTTTTCAGAATGGGAGATATCGGGAGGGAATGTGTTGTCCTTAAGATAGGTAAAAATGGGTTCATACCACGGGGAATTGGGACCAACAACCTCACAAGCTAGGAAAGATTCTGGCATGTCATACATGGGCTGGCGTAGATTTTCTATGAAGAATGGCATATCATTATTCCCTGGCAGAATACGAAGCATAGACCCTACCGTTGCCATGGCATCCGTCGATCTGTTCTGTGCTCTTGGGATTTGTTCAAAGGTAATGCACACAAAATACTCCTTTAGAGTTTCCACTAACTTTTTGTAAGGTATGAGCTTGTCATCCTTAACCTTATATTCATCATTAACCTGTTTGATGATTAACTGTGAATCACCTACAACCTTAACATGATGAACATTCCACTTGATGGCTAGCTTCATCCCTACAATGAGTGCCTCATATTCTGTAATGTTGTTTGTGCAAGGGAAGCCCAGGTGAAAAGCTTGCGGTATAGGATCGCCAGAAGGAGTAATAAGGACCACTCCTACACCTGAACCATGAAATGTAAAAGATCCATCAAAATGTATTTGCCATATGATAGATTCTTCAATGTAGAGAAAGGATGCATCTAGACAGATCCAGACTCAAAGGTTTCGTGCTTTGCAAAGGTGCTTCGCTAGCTGGTCTGCAAGTACTTGTCCTTTAACTAATTTTTGATGGACAAATTCTATGTCAAACTCACTGAGTAGAATGATCTAATTAGCCATTCTTCCCGTGAGGGTGGGTTTGGACAATAAATACTTGAGTGGGTCAACCTTGGATATGAGCTTGGTCTTAGTATTTAACAGGTAATGGCGAAGTTTTTGAAAAGTAAAAACTACGGCCAAGCAATCCTTTTCAATTTGGGGATAATTGAGATCATAGGTGATGAGGGTGTAAATCAGATAGTACACCACTTTCTCCTTATGACCAAGGTCATATTGGGAGAGCAACGCACCAATAGCAAAATTATGTAGTGGAAATATAGAGCAAGAGTGGCTCTCCAGGAGTGGGAGGCATGAGGACAGGTGGATTAGCCAAGTATTGTTTAAGCAAAGAAAAGGCTTGTTGTTTCTCAGGTCCCCAGATGAAAGCGATGTCCTTTTTAAGAAAATGGGTGAATGAGTGACATTTATCTGCAAGCTAGGAGATGAAGTGGTGAATGGCTTGAATTTTCCCCTATAAGCTGCGTAGTTGCTTGATATTCTCAGGTGGAGGCATTTCAGTGATAGCAGACACTTTAGCAGGGTCTACCTCAATACCTCGTCTTGACACAATGAATCCCAATAGTTTCCCTGATAGCACACCAAATACACACTTCTTTGGATTCATCCTGACTTTGTATTCATGCAGGCATTCAAAGATACGCCATAAAATAACAGGATGATCCTCTCTTGTTTTGGACTTTCCCAGGATATCATCCACGTAGTCCTCCATGATATCATGAATCATATCATGAAAAATTACTGTCATGGCCCGCTGATAGGTAGCTCCTACATTTTTAAGGCCAAATGGCATCACCTGATAGTAGAAGGTGCCCCAAGGAGTCGTAAAAGTCTATTTTGTGTTGGTCTTCTTCAGCGATCTTAATTTGATTATATCCCAAAAAGCCATCCATGAGTGATAGCATTTCGTACCCTGCTATTGAGTCAACAATCATGTCAATGTTGGGCAGTGGAAAATCATCTTTAGGGAAATCTTTATTGATGTCCCTAAAATCTGTGCAGATTCAGATACCGATAGGTTTTTTTGGACAGGAACAATGTTCGATATCCATTCAGAATAATCAATTGGCCTGATGAATCCCACTACAAGCAATCTTTCCAACTCTTCTTTAACCAACAGGGCCACTCTTGGGTGCATCTTTTCAAGCTTCTATTTGATAGGCTTAGCGTTTGTGTGCATGACTAGGTTGTGCATGACCAAAGTCAAATCTAAGCTGGGCATGTCTTTGTAAGACCATGTGAACACATCAATAAACTCTCGTAGCAACATAGTGAATGTCTTTTGTTCTCTAGCCGAGAGTGATGCCCCCAATTTTACTATCTTGGGATCTTCTTCTGTACCAATATTGACATCAATGGTTTCTTCGACTAGCAATTTTGATAAGTCCTCCATATGTGTAGGATCAGGAGGTAGGTTGAGATCTTCATCCAAGGATGTCTCCATGATATTTTCATCCTTGGCATGGTCACTTTGTTTGTCCTTTGATTTTCTTATTTGTTTGTCAGCCAGTGCCTCAAAGAGGTTTTCACTGTGTGACTTGGACTTTGATTTTTTGCAAGGATTTTCTTTAGAACTTTTGCCCTCACTTTTCTTTAAATTTTTCTGACCACGAAGTTCAGCCTCCTCACCGAAGTAGGTGCAGGTATCTAAGTTGATAAAGAAACCTTTCTTGTGATCTCTAATGGGAATCGTATCCCTTATGCCCATGAACTCTGCGATAGCCTCATCATTTTCAAATAAATCTAGTGGCATGTGACGTTGTTGGTCCCATTCAACAAGGGAAGGGTATACAAGGTCAAGGGTTGGTTCTATGGGGGTTAAGGTTAGGACAACGTTGTTCATGAAAAGGTTCGTGGAGGACAGATCCTCATATTGGCTAAAATGGGAATCTGTATCGTTGTCTAGATAGTCAGAGCTATCCTCACGCTCAGAACAAGTTGCATCTTGATCATTGGGGTGTGCTCCATAAGGGTGAATCCCAATGCCGTATCTTTCTGTTTTGAAATGTGGAAGAGGGACTGGTTCTCTTTGTCCTTGTTCATTCCTCCCACATCCTAGGCCTTTGTAGCCCATGGAGTACATCATTCTACTAGATTTTTCATATTTTGGGTTTGATAATAGGATGGTTGAGTATCCTCAAGGACCCAAGTTGTAGGTGGATCAAGAAATTTTTCCTCAGCTAACAAGCCTCCAGGTAGGAATGACCCAATAGTGTGTTCCTCTCTAGGTCTTCTGAAGCGGTAGTTGGGTCGACCTCTAGTCTTGGGCGACAATGAGAGGTTTGAAACCAAGAGCACTTGTTGTACATTATACTCCCCATAGCCATATTCAAGGATTTTCATCTCCCATGAATCAAATGGAGATGTTGAAGTAGACGCCCCATGAGTGCAAGAACTAAGAGAATCCGAATCCACCCAGGATTCCATGGCCTCAGACTAGAGAGGGACAACTATATCTGCGGAGGGACATGCATATGTACCCTTTTGTGCAAAGCTATTGAGAGCTCTATAATGAGAAAAGGGCTCTGAATCTCCTTGTATTGTAACCATATGTCCCTCATGCTTTAACTTAATGCATTGATGAAATGTTGATGGCACGGCCTACATGGCATGAATCCATGGTCGGCCTAGAAGCATGTTATATGGAAGTTCCAAGTCTAGGACATGAAACTTTGTCTGATGGCAAGTGGGACCCACCTCCATGGGTAGTGTGATGGTACCTATTGATTCCCTTTCCATGTTGTCTTATGTAGTGATAGTGATAATATGGGACTCAAGATCTTCCTCCGTATGTCCCAATTGTTTGACCAACTTAAGCGTGCAAATGTTCAACCCAGATCTATTATCCACAAGCACCCATTTGATCTTCCTGTGGGTGACAACTACCTCAATGTATAAGGGAAGATTATGTGTTGGATTCTTAGTAGGGATCTCCCTATGGTTGAAAGTGAGATGTTCACTCGGTGCGATGTTTGCCACCGTGGCTTGAAGGTGTGTAGGATCGACTTCTAAAGGCACTCCTGACCCCTGAAGAGTTTGGTACAGAATTTCTTTATGCACATTGGATATCTTGAGAATATCTAAGATCAAAATCTTAGCAGATGTATTTTCAAGTTGTTCTAAAAGGTTATATTTACCAGTTTGCAGGGTCGATGGAGAAGGTTCCAGAATCACGAGGTGGGCATGCCTTGTTACCATAGCATAGTCCTTTCCCTTGATCCGGATGGTATTGACATGGTCAGCAGGAGAGAGAATACATCCAATAAGTGAATCATAATGATTGTTATCTCTTTTGGTGTATAAGTAATTCATGGCTTTATAAGTTTGGGATGACTCTCCCTGATCCGGCTTTGACTTTTCTGACTTATCATGCTTGGGGAATGGTTCTTTATAAATCCCCATTTTCTCATTAGGTGTTTGTGTTTTTCCTGGGTTATCCACCTCTATCTCCTCATTGTCAATGAGGTCCTGAATATAATGGACAAAGCCATAGACATTTGTCTATCTTATGTCCTTTGACGCGATGCATTTAGCAATATTCATGCTCCTTATACCATGAAGGTTTTAGGAGCGTTGTCGTCAAATGGTTGTGTTGTAAGATAGGTCATCATGTGGGCCGCATCCAATTGTTTTAGTATGACTAACAAAGGTTCATTGAGAGAGGTGAATGTTCTTCACTTTGGTGGTGGTTGAATTGGGCCCTTGGTCAGTTTAAAAGGTTGACTAGTTTGGACCATTTGAACATGTTTGGAATCAATGATTCCGTCTCCCACCACATTTTTGTTTTTGTTAAAGATCTTCGGCTTTTCCGTGGGTTTGACACTTTGGTTGTCTTTAGATTGGGTTTTGAGGGTTCCTTTGGCAATGAGAGATTTTTCTATCTGAATTCCTTTCTCGATAACCTCCTCAAAAGTATGAACACAATGCATTTGGAGGTGGAAAGCTATATCCAGGTTGAGATTGGGAATGAAAATACTAACCAGCTGCTTTTCAGGGAAAGCGCAAGGGAAGCGACTAGCTATCCCTCTCCACCATTGGAGGAAGCTAGTGAAAGTCTCATTTGGGCATTTCTTGGCACCACATAAGTTTGCCATGGTGACATCACTCTCTATGTTATATGAGAAGTGACACACGAATCTTTCTACCAATTCTGGCAAGGTGAAAATTGATCCTGTGGTAAGTGTGTAAACCACTCCAATGCTTGACCTCCGAGACTCTTGGGAAAAATTCTGATGAGGTAATTATCACTATAAGACACCTCTTGACATGCCATGTAGAAATATTTAACATGATCCCTTGGGTCTCCTTTCCCTTTATATTTGTCAAACTTTGGCATATCAAATTTCTTTGGAAAGGGTTGAAGGGTCATTGTCTTGTCAAAAGGATAGGGGCATAATTCTTCATATTGATATTTCCTAATGCTCCCTATATTGCTCTCTTGTAAGCTCACAAGTGTCACTTTCATATACTGCACTTCTTGTGTGAGCAATTTTTCTCTAGTGGGAGAAGCAAGGATGTATACACGATGATACCCTGTGTCTTCTTCTCCTTGGTTTTCTCGATGGAGTTCATTGATCTTAACCTTAGGCCTCAACTTTTGAACATTCTTGTTTGCGTCTTTCTATACATGGGAAGTAAGCAAAGCTAGTTATCAGCTTAGGTTACTGATTTTTTGTTGGATTGTGGCTTGGTTTGTAGCTTCTTCTTCTAAAGGTTCCTCCTCTTTGCATTGTGGAGGTTCTTCACCCATCTCATGTTATATCTTGTTTCTTCGTGGCACTTTGATAAAGGGAATTCTATGCTTTACCACTTTATCATTTCTCTACATAAGAAGTGGAAGCATGTCCGCCTGTTAAAATATCTTCCATATTGATAAGGGGACATTCTTCCTCAGTAGCATCATTTACAAGTAGTATTGTTTCATTCTCAGTGGGCAATTTGGCCCCTAATTCTAGGACCTATGCCAACACTCTATCTTTGTTTCTGAGAAGAAACTTCATCTAGTAGAGTGGGGTCAAAATCAAAGTCTACATGTGGTGATTCTAATTCATTTCCACTATGATCGACCATCTCTTTTGTTTCCTTTTCTGCAGAAAACAGTGGTCCTAGGTCATGTCTAATGAAGGGGTTTGACCCTTGTCTGTTAGAGGTTTCCCAAGCTTGCGCTTGTTGTTCCTCATATGTCTATTTCTTTAACCCTAGACGTGTTTTAGGAGCCATGTTTTCGTGATAGTTTCACTAGGGTAAGTTGTAAATGTGTTCAAAGCTTAGTGATCACCCCTAAGTGAAATGAAAAGATGTATTTGTTAAGAGTATGAATAAATCAACAATGTGAGAATACCAATAATATAGAGTGATAAATCACCAGTGATACAAGTGTTTGGTATTCGAAACCTGTTTAAATGAAGTACCTCCTAGACTACGTTTCAAAAAGTAGTTTTGTGTCGCAAGATGATTAACAAGATGTTTTCACTTATGCCAAGTTCAAGGAGATGAACAAAACGTAAGTAAATACAAGAAGTCAATGTGACCTCCCAATCAAGATATACGATGAGTGAGCTCAAACTCAATTAAGACCTATATCTCAAAAAGTGCCAATTACAATTTGTGAATGACACAACAATATCACCAAGATATGTTAACCCACTTTGCGAGAAAGTGAAGTATTGATATCAAGGTGTTATTGATATAACATGCAAAAATGGTAACACCTAACACTCTTTGAAATCGAGGTAATAATAGAACCGAATTAAAAATCTCAAAGTATAGCTAGGAATAGTTAAAAATGTGTGCATCGTAACCCTATAATATAAATATTTATGTTGAGTTTACTAGAAACAAGATGTAAATATCGAAATTGTAGTGATACGATACAAACAAGCTAATCTTCAAAGGAATTCCATGGTGATGAACCATGCCTAACTACAATGACGATATTGACATGGGTATCAAGATCACAATGGCTACCAATGATGTGAATACGCCTCCGCACACTTTAGACGTTTAACTTACCCAGCTACAAACATGGATGGGCATAAACGGACATAAAAGTGATAGAAATAGTCGATTGGTAACACAAAGGTAGTCACCCTCTTCTGATCAACAAAGTGTCAAAAGAATGTGAAGGAAGTGTTGTGTATATTTACCCCCGGGTAAATATAGACACACAAAGCAAAGCGGGTTTTGGGAAAACACGGCGGGGAAGCACGGAGCGAAAACATGTCGAGCACCCCTCCGAACCCGATGCACATGCAGGTTCATCTTCCGCCCCGAAACAAAGGAAAGCTTAGAAATCTAGCGGAAGCGGGTTTTGGGAAAACACAAACATCAAGCAGCTTGTCGAGGCATCCTCCAAACCCGGTGCAAATGTAGAGGAGAACCCCGAACCCGACAAGCAGAAGACCCTAACGCGGGAAATATTCAGATCGCCATAACTTTTCACAGGGAGCTCGGATTTACACAAGTTTGGACCACTGGATATCTTTAATTGGGTGGGAACAATTTCTTAAAAATGTAAAATACACTTCGCCACTGTTGGGTTGTTGAGATTCTCACCTACCGCCATAATATGATGGGTTAGGTGTAGTCTTGGAGGTGGTTGGGGCAGAATTCGAATCATTCTCTTCTCCCTCTCTTTTTCCTCCTATAAATGGTAAGGAGAGGCTCTTTCTAAAGTGTTGGACATTTTTGTTTTGCATCCTCCCTCCTCTCCTGCTTGTAAGAGAATTTGTGGAGCCTTCAAACCTCCCATATGGATTGTAATGCCATTTTTTGCCTTTTGGCCACTGCAATGTATTGAATCGATCCTTGAGTGATATATATATGTCTGTGATTGATTCTAAACCCTCTCATGTATTTATTGCTATCATTTTTGATCTCTTATTGTAGTTTGGTTACATGTACATGGTGTTCTATTGCATTTTTGTGGTCTGTGTTTAATTTTGCAAAACGGGTGTCCAACATTCCTTGGTGCATCACCTCCGTAGTTTAGGTTTTATTTTTTATGCATTCTCTACCCTGTCTCCTTGGCAAGTTAGATTAGGTTTTTTTGGGTAAATCCTCTGCGTTTATTTGTGCATCTGAACAGAGGAATAGGAGCCGGCCTTCATCCAGAGAGCTTTTCCGATTTCGTAAGGTCCCACACTTGGGAAAAGCTCCATGTTGTGCAATCGCACTGAGACTTTCAACCCATCGTGTTGCATAGTCCCAGGGGGGGGGGGGGGGGGGGGGGGGGGGGTGCTGCATTTCGACACCTACAAATTTGGCATGCCCGGTGGGACCAAGAGGTCATTCCATAAAAATTTGAAGGAGTTTTCACGAAATTTGGACTGAGAAAATTGCAAGTTTTAAAATTTCAGATTTTGCTCCATCCAGACTAAACTCCGAAATCATTTTTTAAGGGTTTATATTGCTCAAAACCAGTCAAAATTTCAGCAGTTGGTAGATCTAAGGGTAATCTTCAAAAGGGTATCCTTAGTTTTTTTGAGATTTTGATTTTCAAAATTTCATGCTTTTTAGTGATTTCAGGTTTTCGGGGTCTGAGAACATCAAAGCAGACACAACATTCTTTTCGGGTTTTGAGGGATGTCGAGCATGTTCCAAGTTCCGACCATGGCAATTCGGGTTTTGTGAGTTGCATTGCATGACCTGAGTTTTGCCTGTACTTTTCAGGGATCCGCAACTGCACAGCAGGGCCTGAATTCCGAATTGAAGATCGTCTCCTCTGGGCCCTTCAAAATTTAAATTATATTTTCAATACTGTCAAGTTTGGTGTGTAACTTGGCAAAATCCAACCTTTTAGAGGCTTGTTCTCTAACACATCTGGTGACTCCGAAGGGATAGGATTCAGCGGTGTAGCAGCACAAGTTGCCTAGGCACATGAGAAGAATTCGAACCAAGTCTAATACTCGAGAAGAGGGGCTATTTGTCCACTTGCAACTATCACCAGGCAGAGGAAGGAGAGGAAGAAGACCACAAAGATCACCATCTCTGCCTAACAGGACTTTGTCTACACCTCCACCTAGTAGGCCTTTTCTTGCATCAACCAGGGTTCTTAGGCCAATCATAATGACGCATCTACCACTGAATCCCTTTGTCAATTTCACGGGAAGTATTCCACTTGCCCTAAATGCTCAGAACCAAATTCCAGTTGCAGCGCTAAAGAATATACCCTATTTCACAGGAGAAAATCATACTACTCCTATTGATCACATCCAGGATATTGCTAATGCATGTGCAATCCATGAAATAAATGAAATGGATGTTGCAGTTAAGTTATTGGCTTCATCTTTCAAAGGTAAGGCCTTACAATGGTTTAGGAGCCTAACAGCAGGGTCTATTACGAATTGGAACCAACTTTGTTCAGCTCTTTGCAACCAGTTCGGGGAGAGGGAAAACAATTTGTCCTTATTGGAACAACTGACAACAATCAAAAGGGCTCCTAATGAGTAAATGACAGATTTCAATTTCAAGTTCCAACGGACATGGGACAGGATCCCAATAGCTGTTAGACCAACCGCCGAAGGTGCATTCCTTTATTTCTTAAAGGCTATAAATTTAGACATAGCCATGATGATCCAATCAATGGGAGGAACAACGCTACCAAGGGCCTACGACACAGCTATCAGAGTAGAGAACTGTTTGATCCAAGCTGGCAAGCTTGCACCAAGGCCGCCAATGCCTTTCTATCCAGATATGGGAAATCCTACAACCAGTCAAGCACCAGAGTTGAATCTCATTCCAACTCCTAGGAATCAAAGCAATAATGAGGCATCGACTTCTTCAAATACTTCAAAGGAATTGCAGGAGGTCATGAAACAACTGCAGAACCTTGGAAATGAGCTTGTGACTATCAAAAGACAGCAAGCTCAAAGTGTTAGACCGTATCAGCCTCAAGCGCAGTACCAGGCTAGGCCCTCATACCAACAAAATAGACCACCACCACCTCAGGCTGCAAATCAAAACCAAAACCAAGGAAAACCTCAAGCTGCCAGGCCATTTCGGCCGTATGATCCAAATACAGTGACATCCTCAAGAGCCTTGGTTCCAACGCAAAACAACATGGCACAGGAGTATGACTGGTGTTACCCTTGCAATCTACCTCACAATCAGTCAGCATGTTTTAATGGTGCACTGAATCAGGCCTTGATGGTGCAAACCATTGGTGTTCCTCAAGAGCCAAGCCAGGAAGAGAATCAGCAGCAAGGAATGCAACAAGAAGGACCTCCGACAGAAACCACATTGGCTAATTGGCAAACGGAAGACTTCTGTGGAGTTAACCAACAGCCTTTTCAAGGCGTGGCTGCCAACACACGGTCAAAGAAGAGAAGCATAGTAGAGGGACAACCATCTAATCCAGTTGTTTCTCAACCCACTCTTACACAACAGGGGGTCGGCAGACCAAACATAGCTCCAAATGTGCAAAATCAGCCTAAGGTACCTGTTGTAGCAACACATGCACCTGTTCAAGCTCCAGAAAAGCTTGCACCGAGTAAGGGACAACAAAAGGACAATTCATCCCCCTTCAACATCATTGATCAAATGAAGAAGACACATGTGAACATTTCCATGTGGGAATCACTGGCGATCCCAGGGTAACGAGATTTATTGCAAGCTGCAATGGCTAATTGGTCTGTCACGAATGTATCAAACCAGGGACATGATAAAGTTCTCACTAATGTAGTGCAACATGATGGGGGCCAGACAAGGAAAAATTTGAAGCCTCCACCATTCTATGCTTCATTGATTGTTGGAAACCACTTGGTACACAATTGCATGATAGATTCAGGAGCAAGTAGTTCAGTGATGCCGAAGCAAATAGCGGATCAACTGGGTCTAAAGTATGAGCCAGTGCTAAAAGGATTAGTGCAACTAGATGGAATGGTAGTGGGAACAGTTGGGGTCATCAAAGGGTTAAGCCTAACACTACATTCATGTCATAATGTTACAGTCTTGCAGGATGTGTCTGTGATTGACCTCCCACCACTCTTCGCATTGTGTTTATCAAGGGACTTCACTGCAAAGATCGGTGGATATTTATCTGCAGATTGGTCGCACATGATTTTCAGGACAAGGTATGGGGCCAAAGCAACAATCAAGTCAGAGCCAATTGCCAATTTCCATATTGAGCCTTATGTACTAGGTCCTATCAATGCAAATTGCTCAGTTTTTTATCAGGAGGAGTGTTCAAGTGATCTAGAAGTAGATACTAAGGTCGAGGGAATTCCTGATTTAACTTTGGATGAATGGGCAAACAAAAGTCATGAATTGGACCCATGCAAGGAAATTGAAGAATCTGAATTGGGTGTGTATTGTGTGCACGAAGAAAATTCACCCATTCCTGACATCATTCAGCCTTAACAAAAGGATGAAAACAAAGTTTGGAAATTATTCTTCGATGGTTCGAGAAGCAGACAAGGTGCTGGAGGTGGTGCAGTGTTGATTTCACCACAAGACATCAAATATTATTTAGCTTTTCGTTTCCAGTTTTCTTGTTCAAACAACACGGCTGAATACGAGGCATTGATTCATGGACTTCATTGGGCCAGGAAAAAGGGCATAAAGAACTTGTAGGTGTTTGGAGATAGTGAGCTAATCGTTAACCAAGTTAGGGGACAACATGCTACAAAGAATGACCTGCCAAAGAACTACAAGAACAGGGTATGGGACCTCATTGAGGATTTTGAAGCTTTCAACATTGTATCCATACCCAGGAAGAAAAATGAAGCCACATATAGGCTCGCAGCAGTTGGAGCAATGTTTGATGTGGTTGAAAACATCAGAAGAGAAAAAAACGCAGCCACACATTCATGTGGTTGTGAGGCCAGCAGTTCCAGATAATAACACAAGCTAGCAGGTGTTTGAGAACGATCAACAAATCGTCAATTTCTTACAAAAAGAAGTTGAATTCTCAGCTAGAAATCAGGATAGGCTAGAGCAGCAGTATGGGGATCAAGTAGTGCAACTGCAGACAAACAAGCTTCCTAAGGGTTTAGCAACGTTGGAGTCTATCTTCAACCCTAATGACCAGTTTCGTAAGGAAAAGGCTAACATACAGGTCAAGAGAGAGGATTCAGAGCCAATTCTGGTTAGGGAAGGAAAAACACTTCAAATTGGTAAAGTGGCCATTGAGCAAGAGAAATCAGATTTCACGCAGCTTTGCCAAGAATTTCCAGATGTCTTCGCTTGGAGCTATGAAGACTTGAGAGGATTCAATCTGAAGTTGGCACAACATACAATAGAATTGGATCCAGATGCTAAGCCCATCAGGCAGAAGCAGAGACCAGTCAACCCTCACATTGAGCCTCTAATGAAGAAAGAGCTAAATAAGCTAATAGAGGCAAGCATTATATTCCCGATCAAGCACTCAAGCTGGATTGGAAACTTAGTTCCGGTCAGGAAGAAGAGCGGAGAAATCAGGTTATGTGTGGATTTCCGAGACCTCAATAGGGCATCTCTCAAAGATCATTACCCACTTCCTTCAATGGAACAAATATTGCAAGTAGTATCCGGTTCAGAGAGATTCTCTCTCCTAGATGGCTACTCAGGGTATAATCATGTGATGGTGAAAGAAGATGACCAATTCAAGACGGCTTTCACCACCAAATGGGGGACCTATGCGTATAAGAAGATGCCATTTGGGCTATCAAATGCTGGAGCCACCTTCCAAAGGGCAATGGATATGGCGTTTAAGGGGTTGATCAACAAAATAGTTCTGATATATCTTGATGACATCACTGTATTCTCAAAAAATGCAGCGGATCACCTCTTACATTTGAGGCAAGTATTTTAGAGATGTAGAAGATTTGGGGTATCATTGAATCCCAAAAAGTGCATATTCTTGGCTCACGAGGGAAAACTTCTAGGCCATATCATTTTAAAAGAGGGATTGACGATTGACCCAGAAAGAGTTGAAGCAATTCGAGCATTGCCATTGCCAAGTCACAAGAAGGCTCTTCAAATCTTCTTGGGAAAGATCAATTTTGTCCGCAGGTTTGTTCCAAACTTTGCAGCTCTCGTGAAGCCAATAATGCTGATGTTAAAAAAGAGCATGGCATTTAAGTGGACATCTGAAGGCAAGGAAAGTTTTGAGGCAATAAAAGAGGCTATATCTCAAGCTCCAACCCTCATCAATCCAGACTTCTCCAAGGACTTCGTGCTATATGCCTTTGGTGGTGGAGACACAATTTCTGCAATCTTGGTATGGAAAAATAAAGGAGGATTAGAGCAACCAGTTGCTTTCTTTAGTCAAGGCTTGGAGGAATATGAAACTAGGTACTCTTTCATTGAAAAGCATGTACTTGCAGTGATTAGGAGTTTAAAGAAATTCAAGCACCTAGTCTCGAACAACAAGATCCACTTGTTGGTCTCTCATACAGGGGTCAAGGACTTCCTTCTAAACAAGGATCTGAATGAGAAACGTGCAGGATGGATAACTCGTGTCATGGAATATGACATCGAGATCAAGGTCACAAAACTAGTACGTGGAAAGGGACTATGTGAGCAGCTAGCCTTGAGTCAACAAGTTGAAGTGGCTGACGAAAAGGAGACTGCCTTGGTACTACAGGATGGTTAAGAACATGAAAATGATGATGTTCCTACTCCTTGTTAGACTCAGAATATGATACACTTCCTACGGACAAGACTATGTCCTCTAGAAATGAGCAAAGCAAAGAGGAGATACTTTAGATTACAAGCTATTCCATATGTGCTTGTTGATAGTGTTTTGTTCAAGAAAGACATCAATGGAGTTTTATTGAGGTGCATTGGGACAAGTCAAATTGAGAGGGTGTTACGAGATTTTCATGATGAAGATTCTGGAGGACATTTTGCCCCACGAGTAACAGCTCTCAAGATAATGATGGCAGGGTATTATTGGCCCACAGTGTTCAGTGACTGTTATACATGGATAAGAAAGTGCAAGAAATGTGCACTCTTCACAGGCAAAGAAAGACTAGCAGCACCTCCATTGCACCCAATTTTGGTTGACCAACCATTTATGCAATGGGGATTGGATTTCATCAGGGTCATCAACCCAAACTCAAGCCAAGGCCACAAGTGGATTCTCACGGCAACAGACTACTTCACCAAGTGGACCGAAGCAGTAGCGCTCAAAGAGGCCAATGAGTCTAATATACTAGAGTTTTATGAAGGAATAGTGACCAGGTTCTGTGTGCCGGCCACTATCACTTATCAGATAATGCATTGGCATTCATAGGTTCCAGGATTACAGAATGGGCTATCAAGAATGGATTCTATTTGAGCACCTCTTCAAATTATTACCCGCGGGGTAATGGACAGGCAGAGTCCACGAACAAAAAATTGCTAAGAATCATCAGGAGGACTCTAGATGAAAACCAAAGAACATGGCATACCAGGCTAAAATCAGCATTATGGGCTGATAGAATAACACCAAAGAGGTCTACAGGCAATTCCCCTTACAAGTTGGTCTATGGGAAAGAGGCAGTATTGCCTATATCATTGGAATTGCCAGCATTAGAGATCATAAAGCAATTGGAGTTGGCTGAGTTCAAACCAATGGAGGCTAGGTATGTAGAGTTGATGGAATTGGAAGAAATTAGAGAACATGCAGTTCAAACGATTGAAAAGGATCAGGCCTTAGTAAAAAGATGGTTTGATAAGAAAGCAAGAGCAAGGACCTTCCAGGAAGGGGACCTAGTTCTGAAATGGGATGCGGATCGGGCAAAACCAAGAAAGCATTCCAAGTTTGATGCCATTTGGAGTGGCCCCTACATGGTCACAGGATGTAAAAGTAGTAATTCCTTCCAATTGTCTACATTGGATGGAGAGGAACTTCCGATTCCGGTCAATGGAATCTACCTTAAACATTGCTACTAAAAGGAAAAGGTTTACCCTTGTAAATATTAGCCTAGATTTCAAATTCCTCTAAGTGCGTATGCACATTGTCTTGTTGTAGTTAGGTTTCTTTTTCCGTAAGTGCTTTGGCACAGGTTTTGCTGCTCTCAGGTTGTTTTCTACAGTTCAGAGTGCTGTCAGGAAGAAGTTGCGGTATCAGGTTCGGGATCAGATATCAGGTTGGTTCCAGGTTATTGCTTATGACTCCATGCCCAATGGATTGCTAAAAGGGCACTGATCTTCTACCTAGCAGGCAGGTGATCCTGTTGAGTCACCAAATTTTTGTATATATCTCCCCTCGGGTAGATATAGACAAGCAGAAGAGTATGGGAATCAAAGAAACTCGAACCCTGACATTTGCCCAAGGCGCACAGAAGTGGCGCACGACAATGAGTGTCGACAGAGGAAATGGTGCGCCCAAGGTGCACAGAAGTGGCGCAGGAAAATGAGTGTCGACAGAGGAAATGGTGTGCCCAAGGTGCACAGAAGTGGCGCAAGACAATGAGTGTCGACAGAGGAAATGGTGCGCCCAAGGCGCACAGAAGTGGCGCACGACAATGAGTGTCGACAGAGGAAATGGTGCGCCCAAGGCACACGGAAATGGCACATGACAATGAGTGCCAACAGGGTAAAAGTTGCGCCTTGGCACATGTAAGAAGATGTCGACACACACACGGATGCGCCTATGGCGCACCTTCAGGAGGCGCAACATTCTGAGTGCTGACAGGAAGCAGACCCTGACCCAGATATTCAAATGGCCATAACTTTTGACTGGGAGCTCGGATTCATGCAAGGTTAGACTTTTTGGAAAGCTTACGAGGTCCTCTATCCAACTAAAACTAGATATCTTTAATTGGGTGATAAAAATTTCTTAAAAATTAAAAATACAGTTCGCCACTTTTGGGTTCGCTGGGGTTCTCACCTACCATCATAATGAGATGAGTTAAGTGCATTCTGGAGGTGGTTGGGGCAGATTTCGAATTCCTCTCTCTTTTCTCTCTCATTCTTCCTATAAATTGTAAGGAGGGGCTTCTTTCTAAAGGTTGGAAATTCTTGTTTTGGCTCCTCCCTTCTTCTCTTTGGCAGGCGGAGTTGTGGAGCTCAAACCTCCCATTTGAAACTGTAATGCACCTTTGCCTCTGGGTATTTTTTGTAGTGTATTGTATCAACCTTCGGAGAAAATAAATGCATGACTGTGGATGTTTCTCAACCCTCTATGTGTTTCATTTTGCATCCTCCTGATCTTTCACTGTGAATATGTTTATCTGTGCATGATATTGCATTGCATTTCTGTGGTCTGTGTTTAATTGGCAAAACATATGTTCTTCATTCCACGGTGCATCGCCTCCTTAGCTTAGGTTTAGTTTTATGCATTTTTCTCTCCCTGTCTACTTGGTAGTTAGATTAGGTTTTTTGGGGTAAACCTCCGCATTTTATTGGTGCATCTAAACAGAGGAATAGGAGCCGGCCTTCATCCAGAGAGCTTTTCCGATTTCGCAAGGTCCCACACTTGGGAAAAGCTCCATGTTGTGCAAATCACACTGAGATTCTCAACCCATCGAGTTGTAGAGTCCCAGGGGTGCTGTGATTTGACATCAACAAGTCCCTTCCCACAAGGAACACCACCAACGTAATTAGTAGTTGTACTAAAATTGGGTTTAAATTTTTTGGTTAATAAAAAATATGCATTGAGGGTCTGCTTACAATTTTAATAAAAAAACTTTTCACTTTTTACAATTAAACGAATAAGTTATTTTATTGGGTTATACTAATATTAATGTTTAATTTTTTAATGAAAAAGTATATAAAATATAAAGATAGATTTTAAGTTGTAAAAAGAAGATTAACATAGATATTTGAATTATTAATAATCATTTTATATTAAAAATATATGATGTGATCTTTATAATTAATATCACCCATTTTTCATATTTATGTCTTTAATATATATGTATGAGTGGTTAGGTCATGTATAGTAAAATTTCTTCATGATTAATTTTAATGAGGACAATAAATTATTATATTATAGTTAGTTTATAACCATTAAATATTTTGTAGTTTCACAAAACATGGATGGTAGCCTGTTGATTTTATTAATGTGAAATCAAATAGGAATACAATGGAGTGCTTGTAATTCTTATAGGAATTGTATAGCATATGAATACAATAATAATTGTTACAGCAACTTCCAAAATGCATCTGTGAAGCACATAATTGTTATAAAAATCATAACAATTATACCTGTGGAAATAAAAGACAAATATAGTTAATAAAACCATATAACAACAATAATTAATTAATAACAATAGTTAAATAATTAATTATAAAATGCATAATTAATTATCCTAACATTCCCCCCCTTAATTGTGCATTGTATCAAGGGATGAGGAGAGGAACTCTCTGAACAACTCAAACTTATCACGTGCAAGTGACTTTGTGAAGATATCTACTTGTTATTTAGATGTTGGAAAAAATTGAATCGAGATGTTGTGCTTCGACACATGTTTTCATATGAAATGAACCTATACCTTAGTGTGCTTTGTTATTTCATGAAACACTAGATTGCAAACAAGTTTGAGAACACATTAATTTTTAACATACATGGTAGTCAGTTTTTCCTGGGGTATTCTAAGTTCTTCGAGTATGCGACGTAGCCAAATCACTTCATAGACAGCTTCTCTTATAGAACGATACTCATATTCTATGGAATATCAAGAAACAAAGTGTTGTTTCTTACTTCCCCGTGATATTGATCCAGATCCAATAAAAAATACAAATCCTGAAGTGTATTTTATCATCAATATTTCCTACATGATCTGAATCCAAATATCTAGTCAAGAAGAAGTTGTCATTCTTCTTGTATTCTAGACCAAGATCTACTAATCCTTTGAGATATCTCAAGATGTGGCTTGGTGATTTCCAATGAATAACTTTGGGTTGCTGCATGAACCTGGATAGATAGCTTACTACAAAGTTGATATCTAGTCTAGTGTAGGTCAGGTAAATGAGACTCCTGAACAATTGCTGATAGAGAGTGGCACGTACCTCAGGAGATGGATTTGAACGAGATAACTGTAATCTATTCTCCATAGGTGTAGTAATTGCTGTGAAATCCATCATCCTAAATTTATCGAGCGTTTTCTTGGTATATTTCATTTGAGACACAAAAATGTGATTCTCTTTCTGTCATACTTCCAATCTAAGACAATAATGCATCAGTTCGAGTTCAGTCCTATCAAATGATTGATTAAGATCTTTCTTTTTTGCATCAATCATCATCAATGAACTTCCAGTGATGCCTAGATCATGAACATAGACAACAACAATCATAATCTCCCCCCTTACTTTTGAGGTAAATATTGGGATCCTGTGGATTTCTAAAAAATCCATGTTGTACGAGATGATCATCAATCTTGATTTACACTGCCCTAGGTGCCTATTTGAGGCCATATAGAGATTTTCTAAGTTTGCATACCTTTTCTTCTTAACCAGGTACAACATATCCCTTAGGTTGAGTTATATAGACTTCTTCTTTTAAATATCCATTTAGGAAGGCACTTTTTACATCCATCTCATGGACTTTCCATCCAAACTGTGCAGCTAGTGCAAAGATCATCGTGATCATTTTGATCTTAGCTGTAGGAGAAAATGTCTCCTCATAGTCAATGCCTTAATTTTGTGCATACCCCTTTGTTACAAGTCTAGATTTTTACTTATCCACTATCCCATCTGCTTTGTAATTTTTTTTGAATATCCATCTGCATCCAGTTGGTTTCTTCCTTAGTGGAATATCGACAATCTGCTAAGTTTTATTTTTCATTATTGACTGATATTTAGATTCCATGGAATATTTCCAAGATTTTGATTGTAGGGATTCCTAGACTGTAGAGGGCTCATCAGATTCAATAACTCTACTCATCAAAGCAAAGTTAACTTCTTCTCTTGCTTTACTGCAAGTCTGTGGTCTAGGGTTGGATGTATCTAGTGGACTTGGGCTAGTACACCACTCGGGCATACACTGAAATTTCCCCATGGGTCACGATTCTATATGATCAAAAACATCATCCCCATATTCATTTTCATCATATGTGGTAACATCAGCTTCAATTTTTACAACTAGTGAAAAATCTACATTTGGTGAGTCTAGATGAGGAGACTTTTCTTCCTTCTTCTAAAAAAACTCAACATCTCTACTGGTGTAGACTTTTTTGGTCTTTAGGTCCATCACTCTATACCCAAGCATCTCTTTATTGTACCCAATGAAGATGAGTTTCTATGAATTCGTGTCCAATTTATTTTTGTTCTACTTAGGTATGTGCATGCTTTCTTTGCACCCGAATACTCTAAGATGTGCAATAAATGGTTTCCATTTTTACCATTCTTCTTGTGGTATTACTCCGTTAAGAGAAACTATGGGCACTCAGTTCAACAAATACACTATGTCTTTTTTTCTTTTTCCCAAAATGTCTTTGTAAGTCCAGAGTCATCGATCATGCATCGCACCATTTCCATGATAGTACAATTTTTTCTTTCAACAACACCAATCTATTGTGGTGTGTGTGGAGGAGGAATTTTTTGAAGAATCCCATGAGTTTGTAGGTAGTCTTTGAACTCATTAATGGTGAATTACCCCACTCAATTTGAGAGAAAAGTTCTTATGTGACAACCAGTTTTGTTCTCGACTGCTACTTTTAAGATTTTGAAAGTTTCAAAAGCTTCACTATTCTTGCAAAGACAAAAAATTCACATTTTCCTTGAATATTCATCAACACATAGCATGAAGTACTAAGATCCAGAATGAATTGATTACATCAGACCGCAAAGATTGGTATGAACCATATCAACCTTACCATGAGCTCTATATGAACTCTTTTGCAATGACGCTCTGTGTTATTTTCCTGCTAGGTAGTGAGGACACTTGTATGTATCCTTTTAAGGAGATGGTAGCCCATGTACCATATCACGCTGGCGAAGTGTCTCAAGATACTTGAAACTAACATGACCAATTATTTGATGCCACAATTGTGCTGAGGTAGAGTACTTAGCCACGAGTGCCTGATCATCTCTGTGGAAAAAATCAAGCTAAAACATGTATCCCACATTGTAGGCTTTGCAACTATTTTAGAGCCTTGTGATTTGTCTCGAATCAAACATGTTTTCCTTCCAGAATGACTATCAAAGTCAATTTTCAAGTTAAGATCTAGGAGTTAACTAACTAAAAGTAGATTTCTTTTCAACCTAGGGACATATAAAACATTAGATAGTCTGCAATTGCGTGAACCAAGGGGTAGATAGATGTTCCCAATCCCCTGAACTGTATATGAAGAATCATCTCCCAACAAAAAATGATTTTTATATGGCGTGTCCCTCATTAAAGTAAACCAGTCTTTGTGGCTAGTCATGTGTCAAGTGGCTCCAAAATAAACATACCATGATGACATGGATGGTTCACTTGATCGAGAAATGTACAAGAAGTATTCGTTATCTAAATGTTCTTCTTGCTCAACAAAATTTTCTTTGTTGATGGGGTCTTCTTTTCCAGTTCCCCTTTTTCTTCCCTTGATTGTAGTTATAATATCCCTTATGAGATTATTGTGGAGGTCCAGAGTTACTTGATGAACCTTTCTTGTAAGTATTATACTAAAAATATTTTAAGTCATGTCCTCTTTTACAAATTGGACATTGCTTCTTCTGTTGTTTTTCCCTGTGATACTAATTCTGATGTTGGTATTTTTGATAGGAATTAGGTTTTCCTTTACCTTTTCTTTTCCATTTTTGATGTGAAGAAAGTTCCTGCTCCTCTTCATCATCCTGTTGTGCATTGCTTCCTCTTGTTATAGTAGGTTTACCAATTTGTCAAAACTAACTATTGTATCTAACAATTTTAGTGTTCATACAAAATATGGTATGAAGAAGGGAGTGATATCAGAACAATGGGAATGAGAGCATCATCTTTGACCTCTTCTCCTAGGGATAGAGTGAAGCCCTCAATTTTGTAACTCTTCTTAATAAATCTTCAATTTTCTCATTTTTTTTGAACTTCAGTGTGTGTAACTGACTCTAAAAATTCAGAATGACATTCTTATTTTTGGCCTCATACATCATGCTCAACTTATCCCATGCTTCTTTAGCTATTGTGGCATCACGAATGTGGGGCTACACATCGTTGGACACTCCAAACAAGATGATGAGTTTGGATTTCTAATCTACTCTATCAAATAGTTGTTGTTGTGTTGTATCAGTAGCTGATCTGGTCATAGTATCAGTCACAATAGGCCAGATCTCTTTGAACTCAAGTTGTGTCTTTTTTTTTGTCTTCCATGCAGCATAGTTGTTTCCTCTGAGTAGTTGTGAATCTGGAAGAAAAAATTTGGGGGCATTGGTGCCCATTTTATAGAAAACAATGATAGGTTTTGGATCTTATCACTCCAGGTATAAGGTCTCCCAATCTATATATCGTCGGTACGATATACTGAACCTTTCTATATACGCACCCTTCAGATATACCCAGAGGTATGTGGAAGAAGCTCACCCTTTCTATATAGTTGATGGCATGTGAAAGAGACATTAAAGTACGTGAAAGAATTCAATACGTGGTACCAAGACAGTATTGAAAGGGGTATGTGCGATTATTTACACCGGATCAAAGAAATATCCTCATACGCATGCTTAACTTTGTTATATACTTGGATAATTTCTCATTCTAGATTTATGTTGTGCAATCATTCAAAGACAGATGAGATGGCTCATAGTGTGTACACTGTGACCTTATTTTTCCCTGTCGATTTAAAGGGTCGATGCCTAGAAAACATTTTTGTACCTATTTTAGGCATTAAGTACAATAGTTGTCATGTTGGATTTACCCATTAGTGCTTCCTAGAGGCACTGTATATACCGAATGCTATGAATGAGATCTAGGATCTCATGAGTATTACAGAACCAAAATTTATTTATTTTTTATTAAAACTTTTTGCCAATTTCTAAGAAGTTACAAATTTTGCATTTGATTATGGAAGCCTGCAAATTAGTACAATATTCTGAAGTATACAAATTGTATTCAAAAATTTGGAAAAATTGAATGTTAGGAAAAACAAAATTGTTTTACGGGACCTGGTGGCTTCCGGAGCCCAACACGACCCACTATGCCAAAAAATTGCAAAAATATAGCTGAAAATGAAATTTTTTGATAGGCCTTCTTTTGTAAAAATATGCCCAAAATGAAAAAATAGGCGTATTAAGAGAAAAAAAATTACCCTAAATTAGGTTTTTTCTCGCTAAAATTTGGTAGGTTGTTTAGTTATGACTAAATGGTTTAGTGATGATTTTTCCACCAAATCCACCTCCAATTTTGGCAGTTTTCCAAATTCACCTCCAAATTTAAAAATTGTTTGTTGGGGGTGGGGTTTAAACCTAGCACCTCTCACTACCAAGTCTTTTCCTCTATCCAAATAGGCTCTTATGAGCGCTTGACATAGAAATTGAGGAAATTATATTTATTAAATAAGGAGTTTGACTCACCTTTTAAAATTGGCGACCCAGTTGAAGGTCCACCTAGAACTACATGCAAGGAATGCATATTAGGGTTCCTTTGTGCTCAAAAGACGGATCTAAGACATTTTTTATCTCCGTTTTTTGTTTTATCACTCAAAATATGGATCTGAGACGTTTTTTATCTCATTTTTTGTTTTATCTTCCTCCAATGCTTTGTTTTCACATAGGTCCAGCTAGAGGAGGATGGTTTTTGTTTTTATTGGTGTGGCTAATACTTGGAGCTTGTGGAGCAGGGGTCACTATTTTTTTGCAAGTTCTTTTATGTCTGTGTGTAGGTCGCAGGCTAGTGGGATTCAAACTTGATCGTGGAGGGGAGAGGCTTGAACGTGTAGATTTGCATTTACTATTTAACTGAGCTTTGTAATTGTAGGTACAAGTTTTGTTAGCTATTCCAAATATCTAGTCCTAATGTGAGAACACAAACACAGAAATTGCTTGGCTGTGAAGCTATGAGCCCGAGTAGTCTATACTTGAAGAGTTCGGCCAATGAACAGAGGTAGAGAGACTCAGTTTCAGATGTCTCCTTTGGTGCCAAGTCATCAATGTCCCACCTCAATTGTGTACGAGGTCATCAAAGAGGGCTTGACCCTTCAACTTAGTTCTTCCACATCAAACTTTCCAATGTAGGATGGCTCGAATAACACGAATAGCTCAACCTCCAAATATAGAAAAAAATCCTCTAATTATAATAGCATGGTAGTATTAGTTGAAGCTAATACTTACACCAGATGTAATGAAAAAACCCCTAATGGGGAAAAATTACTATATATATATATATATATATATAATTTAAACTGATTGTTATTAACCAGAAAATGCTCCAGAAGTAAATTTGCTTGGTGTAGAGAGCACCAAGGCAAAAAAAAATTACTTTCCTTTTACCTGGAGAATGCACAGGTGGTTGTGGGAAGCTGCAGGAGGCAACACTGGATATAGATCTGTTGATGCAAATTTATTCTCCACGAAATCTCCTTCCTCTGTAACCTTCTCCAACCTTTCCAGGAGCTTGAATTTTCTCTGGTACCAAATGTAGTTTCACAAAACATGGATGGTAGCCTGTTAATTTTATTAATATGAAATCAATCAAGAATACAATGGAGTGGTGCAATTATTATAGGAATTGTATAACATATGAATACAATAATAATTGTTACAACAACTTCCAAAATGCTTCTGGGAAGCACATAATTGTTATAGCAATCATAACAATTATACATGTGGAAATAAAAGACAAATATGGTAAATAAAAACATATAACAAAAAAATTAATTATAAAATGCATAATTAATTATCCTAACATATTTATTAATAAAATATATATTAAAAATATTAATATATAAATTAAACAAAATTATAAAATGTAAATAAATAATAATTTAATATAATAATAACATCAAAATAAAGTATACTAAAGAAGCTTTGAAAATAAAAATGTTCAAAGGGACATAACTAAATTGATTTCACAACTATTATGAAGAGTAGTGATATAATTAGTTTGAGGGGTAAAAAATTCCATTATTTTATAGTTTTCACTTTGTAAATACTTTGAACCCCACAAACCAATAACATCTCTCAAGATGTGATTAATTATATTTAAGTTAATGTTATCAAAATATAATATTTGTTTCATTTTCAACATAATCTATTTCTTTATTTTAAGTAGACAAAATACTTTTCTAGTCATATTCAAGATTTTACGATTAATTTAAATGATTATTTTTCCTTCCAACAATTTGGAGGATACATATAAGAAATGCTTAATTTTAAATAGTTTAAACATAAAAAAGGGCTCATAAATATATAGCCTACCATTTTTATATACAACTAGTCTAAACTTGTAAGAATTTATTATTCTATATAATTAAGCTGTAAATTGTCTAGTTGTCCTCTTCATTAATCTTACTCCCTATCAGGTTTAGTTTTTTATTCAATTTTTCTTCGGAGGAATTTGAATTTGTCCATGAACCAATTCCTTTCTTTTAGGAAAATTTTCATAATTATTCTTGGAGGTGGAACAATAGGAACCATGCTCATTTAATCATGTGTGAAGAAATCTTTAGACAACATTGGCCAGATAGAATTTAGATATGTATAAGGAGAGAATAGAGAAGTGAAAGACATCGACAATGGCATCATGAATCATGGGAAGAATTGGTGGTTTCCAATTCCTAAGGTAGCTCTAAATGGGATTTCAGACGAAACAAGAAAATAATTTTTTTTTACTAAAGAGATTGTATAAACCAAATATTCAAAGATAAAAAATCTAATAATCAAAAAATTTAATTTTAAATGGAGGTTGTAGAGGTTTTGTGCGAAACTCTTCCCCATTTAAAAATTCACTTTTTTGGAAGAATTCAATGGTTTTAACTTGGAAATACTACATTATGCTTGACATAGACTTGTGTGTTTTGTTTGCAGTCCTATTGATTCTTTGATTTTTAAAAAAATATTTTTTGGAATCCTATGGTTAGATATTAACATTCTTATAGCATGATATGGAAATGAACCTAGACTGAAAATCAGGAAAAACCCATTTCTTGTTCTTTGTATATAGGCTCATCTACTACTTGAATTACATGCCCTAAACAGTTTATCCTTCTAGAGTGTGGATTGTTATCTCCAACTCATGACATCAAAACACTTTCCTCTTGAACTCCACTGGGTCAAATTCCAAGCCATGCCATTTCTCTAATGGCATAATGTACAAAAGTAATTTTTGGAAAGTAATCATAACTACGGTATAAAATTATTTTCCTATTCATCCTCCAAACTCTTTATTTCCAAGCATGGCCTCATTGTTCCATTTAATAGAAACGACTTATGTTTTTGAATTAATTTGTTTTACCCTACCATTTCCCTCTCTTTCATTAAAATCTTTGTCAGGAGTATTGTCCACTTGGAGGTATGGTCTAGTATGTTCTAAGTATGGCTCAAGGTAGAATTTTTTTTATATCTAATGTCATTATTGACCCATTTTGGAAAGGGAATTTTTAATATAAAAAAGAAGAAGATGGGATTTGTTTCTGGTGTGCAGTGTAGAAGAAAGAAAGAAAAACTCTATTTTTAATGTTTCTATGGATGTAAGAGAAGCAACTTTGTTTTAGGAAAAATACATATGATTGCAGCTTATTTAATGGTCTCATGTGATTGCATTAATTTTTAATTTGTTTTGTTCAATTTTTTTGTATCATAAAGAGCTGAATCCCTGTCTATTTTGTTAAGAGAGTAAGGAGTAACATCCTTTTCCTTCTCCTTCAACTAGTATCAGAGCTGAGATATTATCCAAAAAAGTGATCAAGCTAAAGGTTTTCAAGAAAAGTTCTTCGAGGAGCTAAGGTATTCAAAGTCAACAATGGTATCCTCAAGTACAAGCTTGGAAAATCCTAAAATTCCCTAGTTTAATGGAAAAACCTATGATTATCAGGTAATCAAAATGAAGGATTTATTTTTTTCTTAGGATATATGGAAAGCTATAGAGAATGGTTTTTCAGAACCAATTGATGCAACAACATGCAATTCTCTATCGTAAGCAGAGAGGGATTTAATCAGGGATAATAGAAAGAATGACTCTAAACATCTCTTCTAAATTTTCAAAGAAATGCATGAGCGTATACTTCCAGGGGATGTAGGAGTAACAAAGTCAAAAAAGCATGAGATATTCACCAAACAACATACCATAGAATGAAAAAGGTGAAAAATGCTAAGTTACAATTATTCATAACGGATTTTAAAAAAATATACATGAAGGATTCTGAGTAATTAGATTCATTTTTCACCCAAGTTATTGTTATAAAAAAAATATAGCACACCTGATAACTTATGTGTGTATGCATCGTCTATCAGTGTAATTTGTTAAAATTTTAATTATCACTTCTCAAGTTGTGGGACTTGTGTCTTGAAGTGGACCTCATGAGAAGGCTAGATTCCTCATCCTAAACCTAATTCACAATACACAAAATGCAAGAAAAACACCTAACTACACCTATCCTAATACTCCTAAGGAGACATGGAGAGAGAGAGAGAGAGAGAGAGAGAGAGAGAGAGAGAGAGAGAGAGAGAGAGAGAGAGAGAGAGAGAGAGAGAGAGCATGTAAAGGAAAATCATACACTATGGGGTGGTGATAGCACCAAGAAAGGGGTGTTCTAGATAGTCCATAATGCAAGAAGATATAGGTCATAGCTCAACCCTTCATTGACCCCCCATTGCATTTTGACATTTTAATGGAATTTTTCCAAAAATTTTGGGATCAATCGGGGTTTGTATTCACATTAGAACACCATGAACCAATTTTTTCCATTTTAGATATTTTTTTCGCATTTTTTGTCAGATGTGGGCCTCGGGGAGCCTGTTTCACCTTATGGTGGAGCTCTAGGTCTTTCAGGACCAAGAAGATGAGAAGTTCATTTGGTGACTTCAAATTACCCAAAATTATTACAAATGCTCCCGAAACTCCAAATTTCATGTGGGGTGCTAGGATTTTGATGTTGATGACCTATCCAATGTTTGGGTATGATCCTATCATGTTATCCATTTTTCTTAGGGGGTAGAAATAGATAACAATTCTGGCGACTTAGTGGGGTTACCTACCTACTAGGTGAAGTGACCATTGTAATTTAAGTATGCATTAGGCATCGAGTCCCTAGTTGAATCCTTAAACTAATCTGACCCTCTAAATCATATCCCAGAATCTTCTTGTACACCGCTGAAAATGGAGCTGATCCATTGCTTGCACTCTCCAATATTTATAGGAAAGTTTTAAAGTTAAAATTGTGAGAGCTGAACATTTTTTGAACCTGGGGTTTCTTTTGCTTTCTCTCTGCAGTCCTGCTTTGTGAGAAAAAGAATGGTCTTCTTAACCCAATGAGTTCTTGGAAATCAAAGCACATTTCAGATTTTTAAGTGAAAAATTCACTGAGTTGGGACATCAAGGAACTCTATTAAATCTAAATTTTATGTTCCAAATGGTTCCTTGGGACACTCTTGAAAAATTGAGACTCCCCTTAACCCCATAAAATTTACAATCTAAAACAAACTCAATAATAAGTCGAGGTTGATCTTCTACTCTAATAATTATGGAGACTTTTCTTGAAACTTAGGGAAGGATGCTCCTAAAATCTAGGCTTTTTGTCATGAATTTTGATTCCTGTAGTTCAAAAACTGCCATTGGGGTTGATTTATTGATCGTGTAAGGGTTCTAGAAGCTCAATTATTGATTTGACAGAACTATAGGATGGAAACTATTAAAACCTATCCCTTATCAAATTTAGTTTCTCTACATTAGGATTGACTTGAAGATTGCAATTGTTCCTTGTTGTAACTTGTTATCAACTTCATTCATGTGGCATTGCTCATGGGAGACATACTGAAACATGGTGAACTATGTTGAAGTAAACAAGAACACAATTATGTAACAAATGAAAAATCATACATGCTCACATGAAACATGAAGAGTTTGCAAGAGCACTTGTTATACAAAAATAAATCCTACCTACTCTACACTAACTAGAGGAATGGGAAACTTCACATGAACCCTGACACTGGCAAGGAAAAGTATTTTCCCTTCCTCAATAGTTTAGACCATGCAACTGATTTGACAATGGGAATGGTCATGTATGAGAGACTGATATAGAGAAAATATTCCACCCAACTTGCCAAGGTATCAAAAAATAAGGAAAATACCTCCTCATCATTATTTGTATTTGGTTGGAGATGTTGTTGCTAACCCTTGGTGCACTAAAAATATTATCCATGCTTTGGATTGAACATGGAAAATGGCCACTCTGACCCATCCTCCAATGAAATTAGGTATTTGATTGGGTAAGGCCTAATTCTTGTGATTTTCCAACTCATTTGTTTCCCGGCCCCACAACTAGGGCACTTATACAAACCTTCTTCCTTAATATGGATGTTTACAGGATGAACCATGATTTTTGTTGCCTCTACAAAAAAAATTATTTCCACCTCGATGGTTGTTGGCATTTGTTTGGTATCTCCATTCCTTATTTCCTCTTGGTCTTTTGATAAAAGTGTAGCTCATTTCAAATAATTAGAGTAATTAGGATCATTACATTTTGTAGAAACATCTTACTCACCTTGCAAATTCTCCTCTTCAAGGTATCAGGTACTAATAGTGCTTAGAAACACTTTCTCCTCCCCAACCTTGTTATTATGATATTCCTTCTCACCTACCTACTTTGTTATTTGGTTCAGCTCCTTATTTTACACATTTTGAGCTCCCTCATCCTCCTAATCTGAATCAAAACATTCATGTATTGATACAAAATTTTCATCCTTGTTAAGAATGGTTGAGGAAGAGGTGTAATAAAGAGGTTATTTCTTTATCTCATATTTTAGATGAGGTGTTTGATGCTTAAGGGATCTAATTTTATCAATTGGGGAAGACAAATGACCCTCCAGAACATAACCCCTACTTTTTTTATATGTTGCCTCCTTAACAACTGCATGATTTTGCTTGAATTTCTGTTCTTCGACATGTTGCATAGGCATATCCCTTTCTCCACAAGCATATCATGTATCTCTTTCTACTAGCCTTGTAGGATATCCTAGCTTAGTGATAGTTGGGTAGAAGGTTAGGATAATATATGAAATACGAAAACTTTTGGGGACAATTGTGCATGGTTTAGGGAAGTTGGGTAATGCTTTGGGTGGGGATGGGAGGGATCTTTATGAAGCTCAAGGAAGGTTCTAGACATAAATAACTTGTGAGACATCAAATCATGGATCAGTAAGTAAGGGAGCTTCCTTATTTTGGCAAGGGATGATGGATTTTTCTTTATTTTCACATGGGGAGAGAAGTACTTGAGGTGGTGAGGGAGGGATTATAGTAGTAAGGATGGGATTTACTTTTTTGACCTGAATAAAAATATTCTCAACATGTGATGCAATGTAAAAAGCCCGAGGAATACTATTACCCCCTAACGAGTTTATCAAAACAACTAAGTTAGCATCAAATAACCTCAAATAATACAAGAATTCCATACCTTGTGGGGGTTTGTATTCTTTAGGAATCTAGAGTCAGGTCCTTATGAATATGTAGATGAAATCTAAAATGGATTCCATCAGAGCTTGGTGTATTTTGCTAAGATGTTCCCTTAGGAAAATGACATCTATGACCTACTTGAACCAGTTGTACAATTATTCTCCCACCTATTTTGATGTAGAAATAGATTATGTTGAGAAATTATTGTACCAATATTTTGTCTTTGTTTTGATATATACAACTAGAAGTCTGAGGAAAACATTATCCTCCATAATTATGTGAATGAAACAATGGTTGACAACATCCATAATGTGATGAATAGGGGATTGATCTCCTTTTTAATGAAAAAGGGTCATATTTTTTAGGGCCACTTTGGGGATTAAATCCAACTGTTGTAAGTGAAGAGGACTGGAACTAAAGTGAGGGAATGAAAACTCTCCTTGGAGAGTCATGAATGAAGTGAAAAAATTAAAAACAATTCTTACAACCAGAGATGATGACATGCTTGAATCAGTGGAGTCTCCAGATGTGTTGCTAATGATACTCTAAAGGATAGGATTTTACCAAGATACACATCCAATCCTAATAAAATAAAAGTAATCACTTTGAAGGGAACAAGACTAGATTTCAACTTTTGGACCCTTTTGTGTAGTTACCAATCCCTGAAATATAAAGGGTAGAACTTGGGCCATGCAAAAAAACCTTCAAAACCTGACATGAACACCTTCAGAACTTTCCTCATACAATACACCCTCCAAAACTTGAAACACAAGGATTCAATATTTGACACTTGTTTTGCAACCTTTGAAACCTGAATAACAAGGATTGAAAACTTGGCACTTGTCTTGGATGCATGAAAACCTGAAATGAACTTGTTAGAAGTAGAGGCATGTAATGCGACCCCTGAAACATGAAATGCAAAGATTGTGTCTTTTGTTACTTTTACACCTTTAAATCCTGAATTGGATTGCACATTCCTTCAAAGATGTGATCCCACCACCGGTGTAGATCCAATAACACACCATTGAAAAAGATGATTTTGTCACACCGTGCATGCCAAAACTATTATGTTAGTAGCATGATGATTAAGATATTACAATGAGACACCTATAAAATATGATATTTCACCCACTTGTCCCACCAGGTGTGCTAAAAACCTTATTAAAAAATTAAATCACCCTTGATAACTAACATGTGTATACATGGGCCATCAGTGTAATTTTATAACTTAGGTACAACTTCTCAACCTGTGGGACTTGCGGCTAGTGTAGACACTAAAATCAGGTCACACCCCCCTTTCGTACCTCGACCAATAAGCGCCCTCTATTACATTTACCTAACCATGACCCCCTTCACTCCACCAATATTAATTTAATTAATCTAATTAAATTAATTCATTATCCTCGCTATATTTATTATTTAAATAATATCCACACATATAGTTCACTTAGACACCTCACCAAGCCAACTCAACCTAACCTAACCTATTCTTAGAAAGTTGTCATAACTAACTAAGACTTACCCAAACCCTAAAAATCAATTCCTACATTCCCTCTAACCACATCCCCGCATGCTCACAAGAAGATCCCAGTATAATCCATGCAAAAACAACACGAGATCCAAGGAAATCAACAGGATCTTCCTAGTTTAGTAAACCTAGGAAATCACACCTTGACTGATGTCAGTTACCCCTAACCGTCGTCGATTAAGCCGGAATGCCGTTGGTTACCCCTTTTAACCCAAAAAAAACCTTATTCTCAGGGTTGGAAGGAAGTTGGAAGTTTGAAGTTGGAAAAAAATTGAGAGAAGGTTGATGAGAAAGAACACATCTCAGAGAGATAACGCATCTTCAGAGAGAAAATTCTAGTGAAAAAACGCATCCAAGGAAGGAGATTGAGCATCTTCTCCTACACAGCCATCCTAGCCATGATCTGATCCATCCAAGAAAAGAGTAGTGTACATGCAGCCCATGGAGAAGCTTTCTTTCAGTTGGTGATAACTTGCAACCTTCAGACCCCTTATCAACACCCCCATCCCTCAAATAGAGGCATTTAGGACCGAAATCCAAGTAAGTATAACATCATACCTTCCTGGTTTATTAATTTCATCATCATTTTATCATCCATTGTTTATCTTTCCCCCTATTGACCTTCTCCGACATTTTCACTTCCATATACCCATTAAAACCTCGCCAAATCCTACTCCAGTCACCCAATATCTCATCTCAACCCACCAAAGTCCTTTGTGCAATCACAAAGGAGACCACAACTTGTTCTGTGATATTTTCAGATCTCACAATAACTGGCACCAGTTACACCTAGAACCATTGTTGATCACCCCTGACTGACACCGGTCTTTGTATTTTCCCACAAAGCCCAGAACAGAGACCTACCCACCAAATTTCATCTTATCCTCATTCACCTATGATCTACCTTTGACATTTGTCAAATGTGTAGAACCTAGAACCAATCATTTGACCTTTACATTCTATTCTATCTTAGCCTATTAGATTAGATCTATTTCTTATTGTGTTTTAAGTGAGATACCTAAATAATTTCAAACTACAATAGGATTTACTTTTTTAACATCATTAAATTGTTTAAAACAGTGGAATGAAATCCATCTATGAAGTATCACACTTCCCGGATCTAGCATACGCTAGGCAGTTCACTACCCATATTGTTTAATTCCTTCCGGTGGTCTTGCTTTGCATTACAGGAAGTTCCTCCTAGCCAAAAGGAAGCTCTCATGATCAATTGTGGATTCAGAAGTCATAGCGTGTAACAACCCATCAACAAACATTTGAACAGGTAGTTATCCTACATCCGTTACCCTATCTATCTCATCAATGCTTCAAAGAAATGATCTAAGAATCAAGTGAAACATTTTGGCACGCCCGATGGGACCCATCTAGGGTTCTTGTATTTCATTCATTCCTAGGAAAACATTGTGTGTTTGTTTCCCTTTTGAAAAGCATACACACTAATTTTCTTCCTTGGTAACCCATCTCTTCTTTCTATTTACTCTAAAGGAAACTTTTTCTTTTGGTGTAATTCAAAAGAACCATTTCTTCATGTTTTCTGCATTATAGTGAAAGAGCATCCCTCTTCCTCTTCATCTTATTATGTCATCTAATTTCACATTTTTGATTTGGGTTTAAAAATAAGTGCATTCCATTCTAATTTATTGCATTAGCTAACATTAATTGAGAGCAACCTATACGCTGGAAGTCATGCCCAGCTGATGGTTGACAAACAAATCATAGAAAAGCACTTCTATCCTTTTCTCTTTCTCTAAGTCTTATCAAACCTCACAAAAATTTAAAATACATACATTCTTAAACATCATTCTACCTAGAAGAAGCTGTAGGTGATCACACGATCATGACATAGTGGGTACCCAGCTCGCTACTTTGTTGAGTGATACTTCAGAGTAAAGCCCGCCCCCACCATAACATACTTGAAACCTCACCTTTTAGATCTCCTTCTTTGTAGGAAGCAATCCTCACCAAAAACTCTATTTCACAATTCATGTGGCGGTACCTAAATAGCATAAGCTAAACAAACATAATAGAAAAGGCACTCCTAGCATCGCATTTTCTTAGTGTTTTTGCTTGGCTTGCATTTTGAGGTGAGAGAGCACGTTCGTCACTTTTTTTTTCATCCTTGCACGCTCCATATCATAGCTGGTGTATTACAGCTTCACCTGAGTGTGTCTGGGCCATATCATCGTCATTCTTAGAATTTTGGGTTTGATTCTACATAAGATTTTAATTCACAACCACTTTCTTTCATCACTATTTTAATTTCACAGTAACCATCATCGGTTACCTCTGACCGCCATCGATTATACCCAATCGACGTTGGTTCTAGGTCCTTTTGCTAACCTACTGAAAAGGACATTTTAATTCACTTTCTTCCACTTTTCATAGTCCCTGTCACTTTCATTATTGCCATTGGCATTTCAAACATTTTCAGATTTGGCTTACCTACAAGATTTTACCTTCTGCCTTGCTATTTACTCACTATCATTTTCTACAGTAACTGGCAGTAGTTACCCCCGACTGGTGTTAGTTTTCCGTAACCAGCATTAGTTAACCTGTTTCATATTCCAGCCACCATTTGGTACTTAATCCACTTTTTGTCCCCAGATTCACCTGTTCCTATTGTTCTCTGTGTCATTTATAAAGAAGCAACCCTATCTAATCACATGGTGTTGATCCAAAGACAAGAAAATGCACTCATATTTCACATCAGTTCTCAACCACTCCCACCTATTACTTCACCACCTTCTATTTTATCACTAGCCATGGATCCCATCCAGCCTACCACTATCGCTACCAAAGATGAGGAGTTTACACGACTCCTTGACCAAAACCCTACCACCTTATAGTTTTACCTTTCCCACTCCTTTGCTCGACACACCTCCGGTCAGTTGATATACGTCATGCCCATATCTATTCCCCCGAATCTTGTACCCACTCTTGCATTGGCCCCATCTGGCTCTGTGCTGCCCACATCCACCTTAACCCTAGTCATTTTGTAGTTAGGTCCTATACCCGCTATGACTGCAACATCTACTACCTCTGTGACACCCATTACATCCACCGTACCCTCGACAACTACCCCAAAAAAAACCTCATCCACCCCTAATGTCTCACACATACTTGTAGCTACATTACCATCTCTAATGTCAATGACCCCTACCCCATTTCATAAAATGGTTCTTTCTATTCCATAATCATTAGCCCCTATTGCAACTAGGGTTACCACGACCCTTCCACTCCCATATACATACTGCCAACAACCTCCCATTTCATCCATTATACATTCCGGGTACATACCCCTTGTGTCACCACCTTCTTCTCCACCACCCTACATGGCAGCCCCATACACTAGAGTTCCACCCCCATTATATGACCAAAACTAACCTTCTTATGCTACATGAGGCATCTAATCATCACAACCCACCAATGACCTAATTAAAATGATGTTGGACAAGATGTAGACATTGGAGGCATCGATTTCTGGCTCCTGTAACACTCTCACCTACGACAAGATTTGCAACGAGCCTATTCACCCATCTATTCCTAACTGTTCATACCCTGTGCATTAGGAAATTCCTAAATTCAATCATTTCAATAGAAAAGAAGACCCACAACAGCATTTGTGGTCATTCAAACATGGGTGTTATCTGATCGCTCATGATGATGCCTTACTTTTGAGAACCTTTCCCATGTCCCTCACTGGACCTGCATTAGATTGGTATAGAGGGTTACCTAAACACTCTATATTCTCATTCAATTAGGCATCCCAAGCCTTCTTAGATCATTTCTCTATCAATATCGTCAAGAAGGCTACCATGACCAGTCTATATTACACACATCAGTATGAGGATGAATCTATCATAGATTTTGTCACCGCTGGCACAACCTGATCAATCAACTTACCTTCCAACTGCCACAAACATAACCTATCAAGCTCTTCACATGGGCTTGCACTAGACATATCTCCCTGACCTTGCAGGTCCAAACCTTCCGAACATTCGATGAGGCATTCACTATGGCATGAAAGTTATAGATTCGCGTCATCGAAGAGAAGAAAATCCAATTACGCAATAAGAATTAGGCATTCAAGTCGAATGATACCTCTTTTTCTTCCAAACCAAAAAATAATTATTCAAAAGCTAAGGGCACCACTAACGCAGTGGTACTCAAGGCTAGCCCAACTCATCCATCAAATAAGGCTACCCCCTCATCTAATCTCTCACCTATCTAGAGTTTTCAATTCAGACAAGAGCAGTGAAAATATACCCCAATTGGGAAACCTTGCTCTTATGTCTTAGAAAATCTTATCAAAGCTAGAGCCATCACCCTTCCACCTATAAAACTAAACACTAGTTTTGATCCTTCTCGCCCCATGCCCGTATGGTATAAAGAACATGATTTTTAAACTATCATTGAGTAAAGGGTCATAATGACAGTAACTACATCACTTTTAAAAATAGTGTCCAAGAAATGCTTGAGAAAGGCGAGTTAACTGTGGATAATCCCAACGCCACCCCCAACTAAAATCTACAAATCTTCAAAAACCCATTTCCCAACCATGCCCCTTCATCCAATCAAACTGGTGAGACATCAACTCACAATACCCATACTTGCGAGGTTCACGATATCTTTAATGAGGTACCTGTTGACCCCCAATTACCCCATATTCCTTCCATAGAGGAGATCCTATCCCGAAATCCTTATTCCTTGTTGGAACCAACCTCCCATGTTCCTTCACCAATAGAGGAACATCATTCATCTCCTTCATCACAAACAGAGGGGTCTTCCACTAACATTGAGCCCATCTCACCCCTGGTTTCACCAATTAGAGAACCTTTACCCACAGTACCTCATCCACCATAGAGGAGTGCCCATATATTCCTCCACTCATAGAGGAGATCCCATCATCTCCTCCACCTATCATAGATCCAGTTGAGATACCTTTTCCTCTTGGCAAGAATTCTCCATCAGCTACCCATAACCCCACCGACCTACTTTTGGCTATCCTACCCACGGAAGTTGAAGCTAGCCAATTTCCTGTCTCTAAGACACATTTTACGGGAATTACCATTAGGTCGTCGCCAACTCCACCTATAGATGTGTCGTTCTCACAATTGATCGATCACTTAGATTATGTGGATAGGGCTTTACTATGGGGCCACCTCTTACTCCCTGTCTCAACACAGATTTAGAGATCCCTCACTGATACCTCCACTATCTACCCAAACACAACCACCTCTGTTGCAACCCCTTCCATGATACCTGTTAGCACTCAAATCACACTCTTACCCATAACCCACACCTACAACATTTTCCTCGACTAAACCTATTACCAATTTAGGGGTCACCCTGACCATCAGCGTTACTCATCCACCTATTAAATTGGATTTAGCTACATCCTCCAACGTCAATACCACACCTACTCTGACACTCAAACCAAATAAACAAAATCATCGACCTCTTACCCTAACCACACCAATCACACCCGCACTTGTCCCATCTATCTTAATACCTCAGCTACATAACGTGGTCAAGCAACCTTCACCCATCCGTAAACCAATAACACAACAACCCATTCCTTCCTCACAAACCTCTAACCTACTTAGGCACACAACATAACTTACACCCGCACCAACAGTCTCTTTACCACCAACACCTCTAATACCCTCAGCTATTACTTCACTACCCACTACACTTCAGTCATTGTCCCTCATACCCTAAGCATGACCCACGCCATCTACCTTCACAACACCCCTGTTATCCCTATGGGTAACTCACCATCTTCCTCTATCTGCTTTTCCTTCTAGACTTCATACACCCACATCACCTTTACCCAAGAAGGTGCAACCCAAAAACAAAAATCCACTACCCCACAATAAGGTAGTCAAAACAACCACATACCCCTACCCAAACAAAGACAACCGATACCTAAAACCACACTGGCACCTAAACCCATAGCTCGACGCATTCCTCCTCTTCCAAAAACAATTCCTTGACAATCAACTACGCCTACACCCAAACCCACATTCATTTCCCATTGTGATCCACTAACAAGGTCTTATGCCAAAATTTTAACCAACCTCCTTGAGACCTCTATTATCACATTACCACCACTCTGACCTTACGACCCCCTCAAACCCAAGCCAAAAGGGTTTGATGATACTAAAATTTTTGCATACCATCATGTGCTAGGGCACAATGTGGAGAACTGCAAGGCCTTGAAAACCATCCTTATCTAATTCTGTCCACGAGAAACCAACTTTGATGATGATGATCTTCTTGATGAGGATCTTGTTTCACTGACACCCATTCCCACACTGCCCACTCAACAACCACAACCTCCACCCTCACCACTCGTAGAGTCACCCTCAATATTTCTAAGTAACATGGTTCACATCAGAGAACTTGCCATGCCACCACCCCAATTTTGTTGCACCCAGATCACCTCATAAGGCTTTTCTCCTCCAGTAGGTTTTTTCCCTTCATGTCGTTACACCACTCACCCTACACCTTCTCCATTTGCCAACTCCCCTCAACTTACATGATACACGTCACTACATGTGTGCAGAAGGGCAAAGAAAAATCAACTGACCTACCAACCAATCCTATACCCAACATACCATCTGCACCCATACCTAAAATAACTATCTGTGGCCCCACGCACCCCATCTCTAATGGCATCACACATCGTACCATGCTGAAAAAATTACACCAATCTCCCCTCAAAATGTCCTTATATGACCTCATCCAAACCTTAAAATCCCATCGTCAAGCTCTCATGGAGGTTCATGAATCTATTGAGGTTTTACCTAATGACACTACACCCGTAGCCTCCATTATCACACCCCATCATGTAGCCTCTCTCACCAAATTACCACCTTCATCCTCACCCCACCTTGTTCACCAAGTGGCCTCCCTTAGCTTCTCAGAGGAGGAGATCACGCCACACCAAAATGGCGACCTGAACCCAACCCTCTTCATCTCCGTCCACATTGATGACATACGGGTACATTGCATGATGATTGATGGAGGTTCTAGCATTAACATCATTTCATCCCATGCATTTGCTCAAATGCACATACCTGATAATTGCATGCATAAACATCTGGTCATGTTGCGTTCATTCAACGATGCTATCACCTCACAACTAGGAACTGTCATACTCCATGTTTGCGTGGGGCCCCGTACTATTCTAGAATTGTTTTACATTTTGGAGTGGGAATTCCAATATAACTTGTTGCTTAGTAGACCCTGGATATGTCTCATGGGTTCCTTCCACTTTGCATTGTTGTGTAAAGTCTAAACATGAAGGATACACTTATACCATTCCAGCTGACCCTTCACCTTTCAAAACATGCAACCTGATTTACCAACCCAATGATGTGCTCATACCTATCAAGCTATCTACCTCCGCAACCACTACCACTTCACCCCCACCTCCACCTACCAGTACAACCACTACTTTCACCGCACATACCTCCTCAATTCCTACCACTGCTATAACCTCCATATATAACACATTAGCTTCCCAATCTGTTAACTCCACCTCCGCATCGACCTCCGACACATCATCCATTACAGCTACCTACTTACCAACCACTGATCCCTTGGAATGTGTTTTTTAACGCCTCAGTCTAGGGGAGTACCACATATATAGTGTCAACACATTCCTTACTTCGCAGGAGTATGGAATCCTTCACCAACACCCTCGCTATCATCACCGTATAGGATAATGCCTCCTTTATGGTCCTCCTCATTTTCGTACTAGTCTCACCCATGGGGGACTTGATACTACCACTTACACACCTGAACCACCATCACAAACCCACCCATTTTCTGCTAACTTCCAATCACTTACCAATCACTGTTTCACCCACACCTTCCTGCACCACTGTGAGTGGAAGGGTTTTGGTTTTGGATTTTATGAGCAAGGCCGTCATACAATTATTCCATGTACCACCCATAAACATAACGACCGTAGTGGTATCAACTTCCTCGATCCCCCTACCAAACAAGCCTACATTGAACTCATTGAGGACCCTAGCCCTTCTCCACCTTCATCTTCATCACCACCCTCACTGACGGAGTTGATGGATCCTGAATCTATCCCTTCTAACTTTTTTTTTTTTCATAAACACCATTTCCTTGGGGCCTTTGACTTATCAACGTGAAGGTAAGGCCCCTTCCACTCTTCCATTCTTGTATCCTGAAATGATCAATGAAGACACACATATAATTAACATCGTTCAATGTCAGGATGATGAATCCATACTCACCTACCTTGGTGCAGAAGACTCATATACTCATCAGTCATTACCCTCTAAGATGCAAACCATGTTGAATGAATCAACTATCGAGATCAACATTCATACTCAGGATGACCCACACATCCTAAAGATTAGACAATCTTTAGATACTGTTAAACAGGAAGCCATCACTTCTTTCCTTCGAGATCATAAACACACTTTCACTTGATCTTACATAGACATGCCTAGTATTGACCCCACCATAGTGGTCCACAATATCATAACCGTTCTGATGCGAAACCTATCAAACAAAAGACGAGGGAAATACACCCTCGCATTGCTCTTCTCATCAAAGAAGAACTTCAACACCTTCTTTTTGTTTCCTTCATCTTACCCATTG
Organism: Taxus chinensis; assembly: GCA_019776745.2. Classification (NCBI taxonomy): domain Eukaryota; kingdom Viridiplantae; phylum Streptophyta; class Pinopsida; order Cupressales; family Taxaceae; genus Taxus; species Taxus chinensis. Next base: position 521,271,867 of record CM034153.1, read on the forward strand.
ATTATCCTCATTGGATTTCTAACATTGTCTTTGTTACTAAAGCAATAGGGGGACTCCTCATTTGCACAAAATTCCATGACCTCAACCTAACCTGCCTAAAATATGACTTTCCCTTGCTCGGTATTGATCAACTAGTTGACCTCACCACTAGTCATGAGATGTTATCACTCATGGATGGCTTCTTAGGTTATAACCAAATTTTTCTTGCCCCAGAAGATCAACACAAGATCGCATTCATCACCCCTTGGGGAACCTTTTGCTATCGAGTCATGCCTTTTGGCCTTAAAAACACTGGTGCCACATATCAACATGATATGACTTATATCTTCCATGATATCACATATCACATATTGGAAGATTATGTGGATGATCTCTTGGCCAAATCTAAATGTCACTCTGAGCACCTTGCCATCCTCAACACTATCTTTAACCACCTCATTAAATATTGCATCTTCCTTCAGCCTAAAAAGTTCATCTTCGCAGTTCTCTCAGGAAAGCTCCTAGGATTTATTGTTTCCTTCCATGGTATAGAAGTTGATCCTGCTAAAGTTAAGGCCATCCTCGAAATGCCTCTAGCCATAAATTTTTTTCAACTTTGTAGCCTACAAGGTAAATTACAGTCCATTTACCATTTCATTTCACAATTATCTAATCGGTGTCAACAATTTCATCATCTTCTTAGGAAGGATGTTTCCTTTAAATAGGATGATGACTATCACAAAGCTTTTGAGGCCCTAAAACAGTACCTTCTACAACCACCGGTACTCATTCCACCTAAATATGATCAACCTTTTTACCTATACATATCTGCTACTGATCATTCCTTAGGATCCATGCTCATTCTATTGACACTAAAATTTTCCTCCGTAATTTCTATTTCATTACTGTATGTATTAGGAATAGGATGTTGTTAAGTATAATTAGTAGTAGCATCAAATAGAAGATAACAGTGCTGCCGGTATGACACCGCCAATAATGTATAGTATGGTAATAGTCAAAAGTATAATAGGAATGTTGTGGTAAAAAGTAAATATTTGTCTTAAGTGGTCTGATAATGTTAAAATGTCAAAGTTGGGGTAAGTAGAGAAGTAGGGTCTATATGATTAGGAATTAGAAATATTATATTGGTAATAAGGACAAAGAGTGAGGTAATAAATATTTTGTGTATTTTATTTGTAAAAATTCTAAAAATGTGGAACCCATGTGAAATGATAAGGTTTATCTTATCTTAAAAGATACGATTACATGTACAGATAAGAGTTAAGGTATGGAATATGATTCGTCAGAGTAGATTTCTTATCCTATCTTAGAGATAAGATGGATAAGCCTAGAAGTTCTGTAAATAGAGAGGCCACCGCCCTCATTTAGCATAAAAGGAAGTAGTGAGAAACATTGTATGAGTAAGTGTGTAAAGGAAGCCATCATTTTGAAGGTGTGTTAAAGAAGCCATTAAGAGGTGTAATTGTGAAGTTTCTCCCATAGTTATTGTTGGAAGGAAAGTGAATTTAGTAACACTTGAAGCACCTCATGGGTGAAATTGTAACAATTTCATGTTGATATTATAATTTACACTGATTTCATATTTATCATCATTCCTTCTTATCATAGTCTATGGTATTCTTGTGTTATGTTTGTTGTTGTGTTTCCAGTTTTCATCTACCAAACTAAAAGTTGTGCATTAGTAAATAATCATAGCACAAGGAGTTCCCGGTGAAGAATTATCATAGTGTCGGATTGGTGATGACATTTTGGTTCCGTTTCTGGGACCATTTCTCATTGGTGGATTTTCTGGAGATATATTCCCACTTAGTCAGAAAAAATTTAGAGGGTAACCTTGTTTTTACTGTGCATAGTAGTTACCATGGTAAAGTCACTTTTTGATGTGAATAGTATTTACCGTAGTAAAGTCACTTTTTTACCATGAATAGTATTTACCACAGTAACTTCACTTTTTACTATGAATAGTGTTTACCACAGTAAAGTCTGTTTTTACTGCAGTAAGTCAAGTTTTACCATAGTTTACCATGGTCATTTCTATTTTCTATTATAGTGATTCCAATTATTTGTGCACATAAGTCTTGTTGATTGTACTTGTGGGTTGGTATTTCACTATGGTTACTTTTGGAAATGGGGAAGATTCCTATTTTTTCAGCCCAATCTAATGAAGATGCTTCCTCTTTCATTCAGAGTTTAAACATCTGATTTTT
>CM034153.1:521274573-521537073 GCA_019776745.2 Taxus chinensis
AAAGATGTAATTTAGCAATTTTTGCAAACCTAATAAATGATTGTGTAGAGGGTATACATGAATGACTTCACTGTGCATAAAGACACATTTGATGATGATATGAGGAATTTAGATAGAGTATTAACAAGATGTGAGGAACACCATCTATCTATTAGTCATGAAAAGTGTTTGATGATGGTTGATGAGAGGATTTTATTAGGACACCACATTAGAACAAGAGGAATTTAGGTTGACCAAAATAAAATCAAAATTATTTCAGACTTACCTATTCCTCAAACCCCCACATATATCAAGTGATTTTTAGGGCATGTTGGATACTATAGGTGTTTTATCAAGGATTTTAGTAAAATTATTTCCTCCATGTTTAATTTTCTTACCAAGGACTATGAATTTCTTTGGGATGAAAGATGTCAACATGCTTTTGAGGAAATCAAATAAAAAATAATCACTGTCCAAATATAAAGAGGACCTAATTGGGAAAAACCTTTTCACATCCAACCAGATGCCTCAAATAACTCCATTTCTGTAGTTTTAGGATGAAAAGATGAAGAAGGGAAAATGTATGATATTTATTACATCAGTAAAAATCTTACCCCCACTGAAAGAAATTTCACTACCACTGAAAAAGAATTTCTTTCCGTGATCTATGTAATTAATACATTCAGACATTATATCACAAGGTAAAAATATTTGTACATACAGATCACTCAGCAATTAGGTACTTAATGAACAAACTAGTGGTTAGAGGTAGGATAATTAGATGGTTATTTTTTATAAGAATTTTATATTACCATAGTAGATAATCTAGGAAAATCTAATGTGGTAACTGATTTCTTGTCAAGACTGACAACTACAGGGGAGTAAGATTCAGTTAAGGACAATTTTCCATATGAACAATTGTTTTCTATTTCAGCTGATATAGTGATACACCATGGTTTTCTTATATGGAAAATTATCTTGCAATGGGGAAGTTTCCTCCTTCACTAAGAAACAAATGAAGAAGTTGATCAACACTAGTGCAAAATTTAAATAGTTAAATGGAATGTGATTTAGATGTAATCCTGATTTGGTTTTACTTATGTGTGTGAGAGAAGATGAAATATTTGACATACTGAGGGCATGTCATGATGAACCAAGTGGAGGACACTTTTTAGTGAAAAGAAGAGCTCACAAGATACTTGGCACTGGCTATTATTGGCCATCTTTGTACAAAGATGTGATGAGATATATCAAGTGGTGTGATCCCTATCAAAGGATGGGACAACCAAATTTTACCAATGAAATGCCTCTCCAATCTCAAGTAGTGATTGAACCATTTGAAAGATGGGATTTGGATTTTTTTGGTCCCTTTAGTCCTCCTTCACAAGGAAAGGAGTAAATTCTTGTATGTACTGATTACGTGACAAAGTGGGAAGAAGTGCAGGATTTAACAAATTCCATTGAAGAAGAAGTTGCTGATTTCCTTTAGCACAAAATTATGGTAAATTTTGGTGCACACCAAGAAGTATAGTTTCATACTAGGGGCCACAATTCATGTCTAATATGATCCAAGCCTTCATAATGCATTATCTGATCAATCATAGGAAGTCATATGCCTATCACCCATAATCAAATGGAAAATCAGAAGTAAAAAATAGAGAATTAGAAAACATCCTTACCAAAATAGTTGAATCAGGAAGAAGATATTGGGTAAAGAGACTACCTGAGGCTATTTGGGCATATAATATAACTTGGAAGAATACAACAGGGTTTTCACCATATGAGTTTTTCTATGGGAAAAATCTCTTGTTACCTCTTGAATTTGAACTACAAACATTCAGGATAACAACTAAAGTGGGTATTGAGTTGGATGCAGTACAAAAGGAAAGAATTCTTCAACTCAATGAGTTGGAGGAGTTAAGGATGGAAGTACTTAAGTAGATAGAGATAATCCAAGATCAAAGAAAGTAATGACATGACACACATATCAAGAAGTAGTAATGTAAGGTAGGAGATTGGGCATTGCTATTTTATTCTAAGTACCAAAAATTTAAGGGCAAGTTGAGAACTCGATGGTTGGGACCCTATCAGATTGAGCATATATTTGACAATGGTTCTATTCAACTACTTCCCATTGATGGCAGTAGAAGGACACTTTTGGTTAATGGACATAGGCTAAAAATTTATAGGAAGCCTCCTACAAGGGATGAATTCTTGAAGAAGATTAGAGCAGACAAATAATTTTATCATATCAAAGAACTAATTTCTTCCAAAATGATCAAATAATCAGATGCTTGGATCTAGAATGAAGGGAAGAGAATGAAAACTAGTAAATGACGTTCTCTTCCCCAAAAAAAGAAGGAAAAAATAATTAAAAAATATAAAGGGAAAGAATGAAAACAAGTAAATGGATTTCTCTTCCCAAAAAAAAATGTCTCAAAGATCAATTCAAAACCAACAATTGTGGGTGATCTCCTTAATAAATAAATAATGCGAAATAAAAAGAAATTGTTTGAATTATAACTATCTTTTCTAATTGTTTTACCTTTTGTCTCACTTTTAGGAATGATGAGTCATCATGATGAAGGGATTACATCAGCAAGGATGGTAATTACATGTTTAAATTATTAAAGGTTAGATTAAAAGTTTACATTTGTCATTGGATTTGATTTAAAAGTTGGTATGGTTAGTAATTTATTGTACATTATGATTAAAAGTGAGTAATCATGAGAATGATGTCAGTGGAACAAAAGTGGTAGAATATTTATAATGAGCTATCATTTGTGTGGAATAAAAAAAGTGAATAAGAAGTTGTAGAAAAACTTCATGGAAGAAGTAGAAGAATTTGATTTGCATTCTGGAGCTAAACACAATAGTTCCACAGCTAAACACAATAGTTTTGTAGCTAAGCACAAAAGTTCCACAGCTAAGCAAATAGTTCTGTAGCCAATATGGACAGAGTAATAATTTTAAGGAGAATGAATTTGAGTCACCCTCTTTACCCTGGGGATTAAAAAGAAGTCAGAACCTGAGGATAATACCCAACTTATTGCAGATAAAGAAGTGGAAGCTATCTATGAACATGCAGGGTGGTTGGAATTCTTGAAAATGTTCTCGAAGTATAATGAAAAATTGGTAAGAGAATTCTTTATAAATTAAGAAAAATCTAAAAAAAAGGTTGGAAATATTATAATTCCTTTTTCTGTGAATACAATAAGTAATGTATCTTGTGTGCCAATTCTGCATGTCCCAAATCCTATCAAAGGATCCTTAAAAGAACTGGTTTAAACCCTTCTACAAGAGGAGGAAACTGAACCCCAATATATTTACAACACTAAGAAAATCATAAAAGGGGTCACACAGGAAAGCTTTCCCAAACCCTTTGATACAGCGGCATTTTGGATAGTCAAGTATTTAACTTGTGATGGTGAATTTGGGTTGGTGGGAAGAGAAGTCCTAAAGATGCTCATATATCTTAGATATGGATCTACAAAACTAGAATATATAATAAACCTTCTAGGGTTCCTTTTTGACTTCATCCATACAATGGCCCAAAGGTATTTCTGGGGTGTTGGAACAATCATACATCATGTATTAGTTCATTTGGTGTGTCAACACCCTTTTCTCGCAAAGAAAAATGGAGAAGAAATATGGGAGAAATTTCTTAACAAGTTTAAGAAAAATCCTGATATTATCAGGAGGGCAATACTAACTCTTTTTTCTCCTACAGCTAATTTGGAAATTGATGCCTCTGCAGAGGACAAGAAGGAAATAGGTGGGGAGAATATACCAAAAATAAGAAGATCTAGAAGAAGGATTAAATCTACAGAACCTATTGTACCTTTAAAATTAACTCCTTCCTCTACTGCAGCTACAGGAAAGCTAATATATGTCTCTGACAGTGACAGTTCACCTAGGAAAGAGCAAGAAGTTAAAATTAGAAGAAATTCTAGGAGGAAACCCACTTTTAGACATATTTAATCTCCTCAATGAAGAAGAATTCATAAGAGGTCTAGAGAAATTCTAGAGGAGATGAAAGAATATGACACATTGGAAAAAGAAGCTGCTGATATTTTGAGCAGCATGGCCATGACTCCTCCTGGACCAAGCTAAACCAAGATGGAAAAAGAAGATGAGCTATTTGAGGAATAGGTTTTTCAAGATTTGGGTGAGTCAGCAACACTATCACATGAAGAAGAAGATTTGGAATCTTGGAGATAAAAATGGAAATTCCCTTTGGTAGAAGAGGAATGCTCAACCCCCAAATAAATTTAAGAGAAAGAAGAGAAACAATAGGTTATACATGTTCTATTTTTGTCTAGAGCAGAACTCATTGTTAGAGAAAAGGATGAGGAGTTGAACTTCCTCAAAATCAAATTGGAATAGAGAGAAAGACTCATTGGGGAACTAATAAATCAGCTCACAGACAAGACTGAGGAATTGACAAGATTTAAATAGAAGATGTTGGAGAAAGAGGAAGAATGTCAAATTTCCAGAAGACAGAGTACTCTGTAAATAGTCTCTACATAGACTATATTAACTTAGTGGCCAATCAAGTAGTTATGGGATGATACTTGCAAGGAACTCAATGAAATAAAAACATCCAATGAGGACTTGAGAAGCAAGATGGAAGATGAACATAAAGAAATAAAGGAATGGGAAGAAAATTTTTTACAAAGAAAAAGGAGACAAATTTAAATGTCTTGTAAAAATACAAATGGTTTGCATAATGAGTGAAAAATTGATTGCATACAGGAGACCTTCTCCTGCATATAGCATGTTTCTAGAGGAAAAATTCATTCACTAGAAGCTATCAAGAATTGCATGTGGCCTTCCACATGAAATAAAAGATGAATCTTAGAGTTCATGAAAACCTATTCTTCATCCAGTGCAAAGAAGAAAAATATTCTCTAAAAATTCTATCTTTGTAATCTTATACTAGAAAATAACATAGGCTTCATGATCAATTTGTATGTGGGATAAAGCCAACTTAATGCATTGGTTTCTATTCTTCAAAATCAGATTGCCTGCTAGGAAAGGGATTCTGAGTATCTATTGAAAGCTAGTTCATCTGGTCTCTGCATGAGGGATCATTATGGTAAACCATCTAATTTTGTTAAACATTTCAAACCCATGCCTTTGATAGATGGTTCAAGACACATTATCTTTCCAGTTTACAAAAAAGTATTGATGCCTTCACCTCTTATGAGGAGGAAATTTTTGAAGATATTTATGAGGGATGTTTCAAAAGATGGGAGCTTCTCATTGTTTCCTTGAAGAGAAGGGAAGTAATATCTCCCAAAAATTTGATCTCGAGTCTGGAAAGAGCAAATGCTTTACACACTCTAATTCCTCATATTAATGAAAATCACAAGGGCATATGGATTGGAATGAGAACAAGGCCTCCCCATTACTCTCACTCCCATGTCTCCATGACAAAACAAAGAACCTCAAGATACCACTTAATTTGAGGAAGGGAAGAGGAAAGTAGCAAATAAGATTAGGGTATAGTATTTTGAAATATCCCTTATAGGATACAACTTTAAAAATATGCAAAATACAGAAAAATTGCAGCCAAACTAAAAATTTGATTTTTGCAAAAAATTAAATCTAGGGCACCAAATAGAAAATAATGGATAACTCCAAAAATACTTGCTAAAATCTCTTGAAATTTGAAATGGAGCTTGCTAATACAATGGGTAATAGATATTAAAGAATTGTTTTTGGAATTTTTTGAATAACAAAATGCTGCCAGAAAATTGTAGTGTGCCCTAAATAGCTTAAAAATTCTAAAATTAATATCTTCCAGAATATAGATGTAAAATTTATGAAACCTTGGAAATATTATCTATAAATATAGGAGATAATATCTCAACCTTCAAATCAGAATGTTGAGAAAGTGGGAACCCTCCAAAACTGACTTGCAATCTTCAAAACAAGTCACCCCACCTAGGAGATGGCTAGAAACCCTTGCAAATGCCCTCAAAATGATGCTAGACCTTGCCAAAAAGTTTTCCATAGATCTTCCCCTAAAAAAACTAGAAATCTCTCCTCCAAAAATGCCTAAAATCCTCCAAAACCATTCACTAAAACCCTGTTTGAAAATACCTCTTAAAAACAACCTTGATTTCAGCTCCAAAATGAAAAACTAGGGTGGATCTCTCACCACTGAAGAGTTCCCTACTAGCTAGGGATGGATATTTCACCACTGAAGCTAGGGTTCCCATGGGATCTTACTTCACAAGCTAGATATTTGTAAATAGTAGTTGCACATGAAAAGAAATATAAGTGTATGCACGAATGATCTTCCTTTAACCCCTCCACTCCTTTTATAACTTTTCCCATGCCAAACAACCCTAAAAATCCCAAGTCATATTTTCCCCTAGGGAAGACAAAATCAATAAAGTAACTTAAAGTTACTTTTTCCTTTTCAAGTCACCATGTTCCAAAAAGGTGACCCCCAACGCAAAATTAGAACACTAGGAGTTAAGTGGGCCCCTCCTAAAAATAAAACATAACATCTAGGTCCCTTCGAAAGCACTTTATATCCATATCAATGGAAAATTATAACAACCAGACTAGATATTCATACCCAATAGCTCATAGCATCCATAACCCCCTAGGTATGACCAAGGCCTACACTCGAGTTGGCCCCTAGGCCTATATCGTAGGTAAGGGGGCATTACATATTTCTGAACTAAAACACTATGATATTCAATTTCAAGTATTTGACCTGAGCATTCAATTGGAATGCAGAACACAACCCAAGAATTTAAGAGTAAAATTTTGTAAGAGTACTTACAAACAAGTAAGTACAGGGTAGAATATTAATGCTTCTAAAAACATGTTGACTGTTTCATACTTTGTTCTTCCGAATGATTGTGATATGTTTTATTACAAAACTAAATTTCCAAAGAACTTTGCTGGGAATTAAATATTTTTTAAACGTTAGAACTACAATCAACAAAAGATGGAAAATTACATCCTAAATTATATTAGATCAAACAAAAGTCACAAAATTTAGTCAAACTTGATAAAAAGGAGAGTAAAATAAGATCTTATATTATACATTAATGAGACATATTCTAGCCTTATCACAGCCCATGCACCCCCCAATACTTGGTCGGAACCCTTCGAAACATCATTCTTCCCATGTTGATCCTCCTAGAACCTATGGTCCACTCCCTCCATGGTCACATTATTTGCACTCTTTTTATCCATACTCCATATCACTTCTAAGTAGTTTTCTAATTATTTCTTAGTTTATGAGATATTAACCAATTAAATCTCCAAATTTTTATATTTTTGTTATTCGGTATTTTTTTATTATAGTTTAGTTTTTATCAGTGGTATCAGAGAAGCTTCTGATCCATATTCCATGTATCAAATCATTTCAATCATCTGCCATTGAAGCCCACGTGCAAATTGATCATAATGAAATGGTGGACAATCTATTTTTGTCAGCGGATTCTCTAGTGCCCATTCTAATACATGACATTGTCTGTTGCATTTGGTTTACACTCGCAATCCATCACGATTTTCTCCTTCGGAGTCACTTTATTTTCACCCAATCGTGAAAATTGTGAGTTATAACTATTGTTATCCTTCAACGTCACTATTTTTTTCATGTTTTTTTCCACGCAATTACGGAAATCACGAATTTCCATTTTCGGAAAGGGGTCCGGAAAGATGATGGATTTAAAATTTGTAGTTACCATAACTTTGAGCTGGTAACTCAGATTGAGATGATGTTTTTTTTAAATGTGTGTTTTTTTTATCTCTTTACATTGATCATATCAAAAATTGTAAATGAAAAAAAAAAAAATTTAAAAAATTGCTTTACAGATGTATTTTTGGTGGAATCCAACATCCATTTTTTTAAATCGACATGGACAAGTTGAATCGAATTGAAAAATTTAAAGGCAAATACTTCCATACATGGTAGGTTATAACTCAATTGTTCTTTATTAATAAATATCTATGGGACATTGTGGAAGGAAAAATCTAGAAACCACACGATGTAGATAAAGCAACAAAATGGGAAAGCAAGGATCAAAAATCAACGGCAATTATTGGCCTAGGTTTATCTTATGGATTCCTACATCACATAAATCTAACAAAGCCATCACATTTGATCTAGAAGACACTAAGAAAACTATTTGGGTCACAAGCAGATAACACAACAGTGGCACTCAAGCAAAATTTTTTCTGACTCAAAATGGAGGAAGGAGGAAAGTATGGTGGAACATTTCAGTAAGTTTCATTCTATTTCAAATCAATTAGCTAGAATCAAATTTGATGTGCTTGATGATGATGCAAAAGTAGTATTACTTAATAGCATGCCTCCTAGTTATTCTAATATGGCCTTCACTTTGAGAAAAACAAATCCAAGTCTAGAGGATTTAATTTCTTCTCTGATAGAAGAAGCAAATAGAACCAAGAAGATTGATCTAGAAGAAACTACAATGTATGTTAGAAAAAAATCATATTCTAAAGGAGGATTTAAACCTTTTTTTAAACAAAAATCAACCTCCAAAGGTCCACAAAAATTTCTTTGTCACTATTGTAATGTTCATGGACATGGTATTATGTATTGTAAGAAAAGAGAACAAGATTTACTTGATGGTAAATTGAAGGATAAAGTCTTCATTTCTGAAAATAGAGATGAAGAAAGTGATTCAGATATGAAGTCTCCCCACTCTGATAATGAGGAAATAAATTCTCAATAAAGTGATGAAGACTTCTTATATTAAGTAAAAAGTGCATTTCATGGAGGATGGAGGGCAATGAATGCTAGAGGTCAATCAGCGACCTCTCATTAGTCACCAACAACGGGATCACATGAAGTTGTGGTGACAGTGTGCGTGTGTGTGAGTTTTCTTTTATTTTTCAGAGTTGGAGTTTGTTGTGTGCAGTATGATTTCAGAGTTCATGTTTTATACTGAATAAGTGAAATTTTCACATTGAGGGGGGGAATTGGAACATGGTATCAATGTTTAATTTTCCCTCTATTGATTTTGTATTCAGTAAGCAGTGGTTCTTACATGATTCCCTGAAGGAAAGACATAGTAGACAAATGAAAACACAAGGAAAAGAAACATCATGATATTGAGGTTGTTGGTTTGTCCTGTAAAACCATCCTTTTTGAGGTTTTTTTCTATCCTGTAAATCCATTCATGTTGAGGTTGTTGGTTCTCCTGAAAAACCATCCAGATCATGAGCATGCTTGGGCAGCAAGCAATAGATGGAAGTATGGTTATTTTTTATACTTTGTCAACATTAGGGGAGTGCATATTGGGAATTAATAATGTTAACAATAGGGAAGTGAATGTTACAAATATATTGTTACATTATTAGTAAATTGTAATATTATTAATAACGAGTCAATATAACTCATATTAATAATATAGTTAATAGTTGTGTGTGAGTGAAGTTGTTAAATAAACAACTCACATAGCTATTTTTGTGTGTGAGATAATAAAGGGATGTGAGAGATATCCTAGGGATAAGTTTGAGAGATTCATGGAGATGAAATGAGGGATTGAAGATGAAGTTTGACTCCACCTTTTGTAGGATATAAAACATTATAAAATGTAACCTCTATCATTGTAATTGATATCCCGAATGAATTCAAATTTTTATATTATTGTTATTCGATGTTATTTATTATAGTTCATTTTTTATCATTCAAGTAAAATATCCACATGGGTTAGGGTAAAGAATTAGGGTATCAATCCTAAACATCATTTCATTTTGTAATTCACACTTGAGAAGATTCTATACCTCTTGCTGGAAAAACTGGGGGAAACCCTAACAAACAAAATTCATGGCAGTTATTACCATTTCCTAAGCTTCCTTTTTTGGTTGTTTGATATGGCCTTTGAAGATCAGTGTTTTGTTGAATGGATGCCTTTTCTAGTTTAGAAACTTTGTAATTTCCACCTCCATTTATTTCCTTTTGTTGTGAGAGCGAGGTCTTCATTTTTTGGATCATATTTCATCCAAAGTCCTGAAGGGATGCCATTCTTGGAGGTTTTTATTTTGCAAAATAGCTCACCATATCTCTTGATATTGAAGCCCTGGTTCATGATTTTCACCATATCTCCAGTCTATATTTTACCTTCCCTATTACCATACATCTATGTGTTCTCATTGTTTTCCTTCTCTGGCTATGTAATCCTCTTCTCTCCATTTTGAGGGTTTGATGGATTTATTACACAACTGTTTTAATACATTTCTTCACTTCCATATTTTCATAGATAATAAAGGTAACCTTGCCATTTTAATTCTAAATATAGAAATACCCATCAATGGTTTTGTATATTTCAGTATTTTTGTCATTTTTGAGTTGTAGTTGTTTAATATGGCCGTACTATATGCTTTGGTTCACATTATTTCTTCTGCCAAATCATTTCCCCACTAATATTTGAAGTTTGGAAACCTAAAATTTTCTTGAAACTTTTTATTCATTGAATTTGATTTTGATTGGTTGTAGTGAGCTATGCATTTCTGGGTGATCTACCTTCTGGTTTCCAACAAGATGTTTTGTATGGCCATCATGGGTTTGATTCTGCTCTTATGCTTCTCCGGTTCATTTTTTACTTACATAGATCTATTAACATTGTTAGTTATATTTCATTTAGATTTGGTAGTATTTGATGAGCTCAACATACATTTATTTTGGGTTTGATATTTAAAGTGAGATACTTTTAATTTGTGCTCTGCTTTTGCTTCATAGTTGACATTTGTGTCTTGCTAGTTTTCATGACCCTCTTCTTTTTGACTTTATGCTATACTTTTGGGCCTGAACATATTTTTTGCAACTAGGCTTGATGTTTAAAATAATAATGAGTTTGTTTTGTTCTTTCACAATGGAAAATCTTTCATTTTTACATGCCTTTAATTGATCCAAATGCTCAACTTCCATCTCTATCTACTCTATAATATCAATAAAATTATTTCCTAACCAGAAGAATTAAACTATTTGAAACATACTTTATTGTTTTCTTGTAATTTTGGTATGTGTATTAATGTTCAAATCATCCCCTTTTAAGAGTTAATCTTGGAACATTTCCTTACTTGCAGCTGTATAATTGCTATTTTCATATTTGATTCCCATACTCCTAAAACATCTCTCTGGCAGCCAAATGCATGAAGGAATTATACTTTTTGGATATTTTCATTGTATTTTATAGAATGAAAGGCTGCAACTAATTGTAGCATTTAAGAAACCTCCATCTTAGATGGTGTTACAATTACTCCATGAATTTCAATGTAGATTTTTCCTCATATGTTAAGAATTCTTGAAATGGATAGTTGAAGCACCTTTTAATCGAAAGTTGGTGGAAACTTGGAAAATCTAAAAGATGACATAATTTAAAAATTTCTCTCAAATGAAACTTTGAATCCTTAGATTCATTCAACACATTCCAAATTGTATCTTTTATTTTTCATGTCACATGTATGGCTATTTGAAAATTTTACTTCCTCATAATTATAAGGTGAGCATTATCTTCATGTATTCAAAAATTATGCTTGACTAAAAGCTTCTCTTGTCCCTTAATGCTATTTGCCTGATATTTAATGGCATGTGGGTTGTACTTTCTACTGAAAGCTTGTATTTTATTCTTATGACTATGTATAGCTTTGAAGCTCTCTTTATTTAGCTATAATACTTCAAGAGTTTAGAAATATTCTCAAATGTATGTCTATAATAATTGTATTAAAACTGTAGACAATTCCTAGATTTGAAAACACTAAAATTTATACCTTTGACTGGCTACAAACTATCTTTTGTCACCCTACACATCTTGACTTGGTGGCTATAGTTATGTTTGAGAAACTCTATCACCTTCTTATAGAGCTGTTATATAATGTTGAATTTGAGGTTTGTTCTTGAAGCTTGTTTTGTAAATCTACCATTTTCAAATGTTATTTTTTCATAACCTCCAAAAGGTATTTCTTTTTCTCTTTAAGAATTTGAAAATGAAGAGTTAACTCTGAATATGCTTGTGAGATTTGTATCCTTTGAAATTTATATTTGTTCAAACCCTATCTCACTTGCTCATCTATATAAGTATGCAAACATTTACTTATAGGGATGATAATTTTGTAATTGATTCAATATTTTTTTGTATGCATGATATAAGAACATGTAGTAAATGCTTGATTGTAATTTTCTTCTACTTGTGCAAGCATATTCAAAATTGTGATATTGAATGTGATCCTTGTTCCTTGTAAAGCATAACCATTTGAAAACTGATGAAAAACTCTTTGTTCTCTCATAAATGATTATTTTTGTTTCCTTCATAAGCTATACCCACACATTCAAAAAACATTTAGAAAATTGGGGAAGGCCATAAGCCTTTCTTTCCATATTTTATTTTTTTGGTTAGGTTCTTTGTGATATGATTCTGAATATGATATCCTGCTCTTTAATTCTTTCTACATTGTCTTATTTTCAAGTTCCTTTTAAGAAAGTCCATTATTTTGAAGTTTTGAGTACAACAGGAATACAAATCCGGAGCTCTAACATTTGTTTCTTCTTTTTCAGGTAAAAAACAATAGATGATAAGGATGTAGAAGAAAAGTGGGCAAGGAAAACCAGAAGCCAACTACAGGAAAATCCATCTGAAAATGTAATGATGGATTTTCCTTTCGATTTTATTCATAACTTTACATGCATATACTTTCTTTTAATGTACTTGATTTTAGAGTTATTCTCAGGGCTTGAGTGGGTTCATAGTACTTTAAAAATATGAAATAAATGAAAACCTCTTAATGTGATGAGATGTAGTTATTTATTTTGGCATTACTTTTCATTAACAAGGTGTTCAATGAATTCTTTATAACTCATACACACTAGGATATTTTCACTTAATCATAATTAATTAACTCAAAGTAACTTAATCAAACTGAAATGGAATAAAAGATAAGAAGAAATGTTTCAACCTCTAAAAAGGTCTATCCATGTGCAAGTTTTTGGCTATCCAATTTTGATCTATTTTGTCTTTCCCATTTTTGTCAGGGTCATGCATCAGTTACTGAGGGACCGATGCATGATCATGACCGAGATTTCATTGTGAAAGACACTTTAGGTGGAAAGTTGACATTATGAAAACAAAATAGTGGTAATTCATTCCTTTTCCCCTTCAGTTATGCCCCTTAAACCTATCCCTTCAATACGATAAATGAAGTTTCAAGTTGACCTCTTACATAGGTGCAAGAAAATTCAACACTTATTATACATGAACCCCACACACTACACAATCAACACTACATATTGCATATATTCCCACACCGCTCGTCGTACATCATACTAGTTGTCATTATACATATGTCACACTTCTATTCTCTATAGTACTCAGATGACATCCTATTAATTTTACACGTCACATAGCCTACTTTATACTATTAAAATGCATTCGATATGTAGTGGCTCTATATTACATCTAACATCACATGACTTACATCATACATTGTGTGTCTTTACATCCCGCATTTTCTATATACTAGACTAGTCTTCATTTCATCCTACATACTACAGTACTAGACTACTTACACATGTTATGTTGTGTATTATACATTACATTTTAGACATTCTACACATCTTGCATTACATTTTACATATCACACATATACACATTCTATTTATCATATGGTTATTTTTCATCACTACATAGACTACATCATCTTTTACGCACTGCGCTTAATACCCTATGACACACTTTAATGACTCGGTCCATACTCGACTACCGAGATTTTACAAATCAAATGAACCTTACATTTAGCACACGTTTATTATGTGACATTTAACAATGTGACATTTTTGAGATAGTGACACATGATATAGGGTAAATCGTCACTTACTCTATCATCTTATAGTGGTATACGCTTAAGGCTACATCACCACTCCCTACTATTCATCTTGTAGTGATACACACTTTAGAGCTAAATCATCACTCCTACATTCATTTTTTCATGACATACACTTAGGATATAAGGTTAAAGTGTATCTATTCTGTGTGTCACATATCGTTATCCTTACACATGCACATTAATCACAAGATGTTAGACACCAGACACACTTCGAAAATTTCCCGATGACACACTCTAATTTACGATTCGTTCTTGACTTCTGAGGGAAAAAACCAAATGATCCTCATGACATACATTTCCAATCACTTGTAGGGCATGTGAATCCTATCATTCCATCTTGTATTACATTCCATCCATCCAAAACATACTTAATATTATGGTTACTTTTACTCTTACTTCCTTTTGCTTGTTCATGGTTGATCTATTACACATACTAGTTAGATTACTTGTATGTAATTTATCTCTATCGTACACACATCTGAGTTCACACCTATTCCTAATTGTGATCATAGATACAGAATTCTTACATGCACCACGGATGCTCTCCTTCTACCCTTCCTATACTAGTCATTGGGGTCATCCATATTTGTCTCTCACAAGTGTTTTTGTTTCATTTTACTTAGCACTTTACATTACTTTGTTATAAACTCTTTTAACATACTAGTTATGTTTCTAACATGCTAATGGGTGCTTCATGTGTAACATTTTGTTATGCAGGGATATTTTCTTCCATACTTTTTTTTTACATTTTTTCTATTACTTGTCTTTGTATGTGGGCCTTGCCCCTTGTTTGGTGTGCACACTTATTTTTGTTTTTGGCCATGATGGACTTGTGTGTCTTGCAACTTTTTGAGTGATGTCCCATGTTTCTATCCTAATTTTTGTGGAAAAATTGTCTTCTTGCATCTTTACATTACTATGTTTCTTTTTAGCTTACACATATTCTTTGGTAGGTTACAATTGTTTTCTATATGCATTATTTTTCTTACCAACAATTGCCTCTAGCTAGCCTCCTTGTTTGTGCATGCCTTTTTCTACCTAGAGCATTCCCTTTCCCCTACAGGGCATAGTTTCGAAGTACATGTGGTTTGTCCTCTTTTGGGGCTGCATTCTCCTACTAGTGACATTACATATGCTCCCAAAGAGGGGGGCATCATTTGGGTTTTCTACATACTACACATATATTCTACACTGGTTCGGTTTAGTTATATACAACAAGTGGATTCAGACCAGTCTATGAACTATGTACACAACAAATTTTATAGGACATGGTTGTCCTTAGCATTATATGAGTAGTTATAGGTTAGAGGATACAACATACGTCCTCTCTACACTACATTTAGTGGCATCGGGTCACTGAAAAAACTAGAAAGTATAGATATCTCTTCACACACATTTAGGGAAGTAGTTACAGGAAGTAGAATAATGTAGGTTTCTCCCTACACTTCTTCGACCAAGCTGGCATGAGATCACCCAAAAAAATCATAGTACAAGACATCCTTCTACATTCTCTTTCTCTCAACATTGATGAGGTACACATGTTCCATTTACATTTTTAATTTGTTTATTTTACATTTACACTCTTTTTGCATTCATACACATGCATCTTTTACATAGAATTAGTAGACACATATACATACATATTTTACTACTTGATAATTTTCTCCTTGTAGATTCGGTTGTATGAGAAACAAGTAGTCAAATGGGGGAAACAACAATGACGATGAAATCAATAGAAACATCTTACGGTAGCACACACCATACTAACCATGTAGGTACACTACACACATCATCAACTACACATGATTTTCCACCCTAGGTTAACTCTCATTACCTTTTTACACATTTTTCATCTTTAGTTTCTATGCTCCATCATCATTTGGTACTCCAGACTTTGTCTAGTCCTTCAGCACACCTTCTTCATCACTCAACATCAACATCAGGTATGCATCTCTATCTACTTTATGTTACTGAGCCTTGTTCTCATTAACATAAAGCACAAAAATCATTAACTTTAGACATTATTTAGTTGTGTTATCACACAACTATTTAGAGGTTTTTTTAGTGAAGAAGTACTAATTAACCCCTATCTCTTGGCCATCTTGTTTTGCTTTATTTCTTCATTCCCAACCTCCACCACACATATGTCAAGTCTATTTCATCACTTTCACATTATTTTAGCCTTGAATGCGGTGCCTATACTAGTAATGAGGTGCCCATGGCACCCCAATCTTTTTTTAATCTTCCCACCACTTTTTAGGCTCTTTATACCCATTTTGGGTTCTTATCTTTTTGGTGGTCAGCCATAATGAGGGACCAAGAGAACCCTATAAATATAAAGTTATGAGACTATAATGAGGGACCAAGTACTAAACACTACTACTCCACCTAAGGTTTCATCCACTCTATAGACATCTAGGAGCTCACTTTCATCCATCTTGAGGTTAATTAAAAAATTAGATCAAGAGAACCCTATAAATATAAAGTTATGAGACTATAATGAGGGACCAAGTACTAAACACTACTACTCCACCTAAGGTTTCATCCACTCTATAGACATCTAGGAGCTCACTTTCATCCATCTAGTTCTATCACAAGAGGCAAGGATGATTCATCTACATCACACTTCATAAAAGGGGAGTTCATTATATTCCATGCACCATTTATTACATTTTGAAACATAGTTATTACTTGCTTCTTCACAAAGTGCGACTGGAACAAGAGAAACCTAGGGCATGATCACACACACACATAGAAATTCATCGGGTTTGAGATGTAGTGGAGCGATTAGTTCATAAGTCCACCATTGTGGCCGCTGAGGAGAGTCCAACCCCTTCATATGAATTTTTCTTTTTTAGGGTTTGATGCTTGTTTTGGGGTCTTATAGGTCTTTCTTTCATCTTGGATTACTGACTAAATTTTGCACAATGCAATGAAGTTAATGCAACACATAGCGATGGTTTCAAACCACCTTCTGAACATGTGAAACTCATTCTTAGATCTTCTACATAGACCAGGGTATTTTTTGTATAGACTAGAGTGCCCATAGGTACTGTAACACCCGCTAAAATGACCACTCGATACCCAAGAACAACCTAGGTCAAGATAGAAAAAAATTATGGAATATTTTTTTTGAAAAGTGTGACCATGACCAAGATTCAAGCAACAATTGTCACAACAAAGATTCAAAGTCAATTATAATTATTAAATAAAATTTTCCTGTTATAAGAAATATTAAAACCACATCACAAAATTATTGATTGTAATTTAATCCAATATAGTTAAATTTATCTTAAGTGTTAATTTAATAAATAATTAAATTAACACTATGTTTAAATGTTCCTTAATTAATTTTAGAGGGTCAAAGGAGCCCAAACAATTAAATTCCCAATGTTTTTAATATCACTAGGTCTAAACAATAACGAAGGTTCTTATTTACATGGATAGAAAACATTCTCTTATCCCTTAACGCGACCGCTTAAAAAGTTCAACCCATGCTTTAGAGTTACACATGTAAGTTAAAAGGGGTAATTTCCCACTTACCCACTCTTAGACTCTTCTTTGCAATTCAACCTTATTTTTCACATATTTAATTTAGTTAAGGTTTTCTTGAAAATATTCCATTAGATAGGAAATTTCTTCCCCTTTCCAATGATATAAAGAAGTCCTCCTAACTTCTCATATTTCTTAACTTACAGGCCGGTGGGCCTAGGGAGGAAATTTTTCCCAAAGGCAGGCTTGCGGGCCTGGAGAAGAAAATTTTCCCAAACGCAGGATGGTGGGCCTAGGGACAAAAATTTTCCCAAGGGTGTACCAGTGGGCTTGGGGATGAAAAATTTTCCAAGGGAGGGCCAACGGGCTTGGGGATGAAAAGTTTCCTGAAAGTGGGCTGGCAGGCCCCGCGAACAAAATATTTCAAGGCCGCAAGGGACATGTGGCACGTTTTTAAACCCAAGTGTGAATGCAGGTCATCAAAAGAAATTTGGATTTTAATTTTTTTTTTTAAATGGAAAAAAGGTTCAAAACCCCCATGCCTTCACCGATGCCTAGGGACACCATGTGTCATGCCCAAAGTTTCCAGTGAGGGAGCAGACCATCAAGGAATACCTAGAAATATTAGCATTTACATTAAAAAGTGTGAAGGTTAAAAATAACCTGCACCTTTGCCGATGTCTACAGAAGTCACGTGTTAGACCCAAAGTGATAGATAGGGAAGCAGACCAACAGGGAGATTTAAGATTTTTTACCCTTTTTCAAAAAGATAAAGTTTGAAGGTGCGATTCCATGAACCCGAAGAAGCGCTTTCCCAAAAGTGAATAGGCGAGGTTGCGGGGCCATGGAGGAATTCGAGACCTTTTTTCTACAAAAAGTACCCTAAGTAATTTTTGGGCCCGCAGGTCTAATTTACAAAAATTTCCCTTTTTTCAAACTAAGCGAAGTAAAAAAATTAGATGGCCATGACTTTCGACTAGAAAGATGGATTTGGGAAAATGGGTACTTTTTGGAAACATCTAGAACTCCTCTTTGCATAAGAACCTTCAAAATTAATTTTTGACAACTTAGGTGGGTGATTCTTAAGAAAATATCTTTCCTGTCATTAAAAATGTGAACTGGACTTTTTTTTAACTTAACAGGATTAATTCAATCCACCATTCTTTATTCCTCAACATGCCAAGCCGACATGGAGGATTGCACATGGAAATATTAGGATAGATTTAGCAGGGTTTAATTGATGGATTGAGTTTCAAAACAAGTCCCCCCCCCCTTTACTGCAAAATGTCAGAGTTTTTTTGTCTAAGTCTGATCAATTGAAGTCTGATAAATTTTCTTAATAAATTCAACTATTTGAAAAGTTTTTTTGATCTTCTTTAGCTTGCATTATTATTTCAATTTATCTTTCAAGTTGTCGAGTACTATGTGAATTTTTTTGATAAATATTTGTAGTTTTATGGTGAATCAAAAATAGAAATCATATTTAAACCCGAATTGATCTATTTTCATTTACCATACTTTAAATATTTAAATTCATACAAATCTAATTTGCAAAGTTTAACTTTACTTCAATCAATGCGTGAAAAACCAAAATGTAGTTCTACTTCCAAATCATGCATTTCGAATGAAATAGATAAATGTAATATTTCTTCATACGTATTTCTTTTTCCAATTTTCATACAGAGATTTCACAATATATTTCAAACACAGATTTCAAATGAAAACCATATCATTTGTGGTAACTAAAACAACTTCTATTGAAATCTAATAATTATTTTATAACTTCTTTTTTCATTCATCAAATACAACTTACATAATATACATCTCTCACATTCAAATGTACATACCATTTCAAAAATAGAGGAAATTTCCACCACAAATATTATTACAATGCCATCTACTTGAAGTGGGAAAATTTACAACAAGGAACCCAAGGAGAAACTACAAAATTTGTCTTCATCCTCAGCTCCATAACAACAACATGAATATCCACCATATATCTTTTGACACTTGTGCAAAAATGGGCAACTTGAAACTTTGTTACGATGGAAGGCATTGGTGAAGTATACCTAAGCTAAGGGAGTTTTGATATTATTGTTACTGCTGAATTAGTTAATGATTAAATGGAATCTGTAGCTATGTGTGCTGTTACAAAACATAACAGATCACATAGTCTATAATTTCATGACTATCTTCAGCAAAAGAACACAAGGCCCTGAAGGATAGTTGTGTTGTCTTGATGAAGACATTCAGTCACAGAATAGGTGAAATGTTGAGTTTTGGGACAGCAAACATAAGTGCAGATTACATAAATCAGAGTTCATTACTGGATTTTACAGGTTTTATTAAGTTTCCTTCCTTCATGATTAAGACATTCAATTATATTACTGAGTTGTTTAGTTCATCATACAATCCATACAGAAAGTTGAAATGCAGAAAGAAATACACAACTCATTTTCAGAATTCAATGTTTTATTCATAAGGAATTTCAAATGTTCCCACACAAGCCATGGGATGTAACTGGAAAGCAAAGTACAACTACTGAAATAAGAGGTACACATGCATGAAAAATAAATTAAAGGAGTGTGAGTGAACCCATCATTTCCTTTTGGGTTTTCTTCATTGTTTGAAGCATCTCCATTCCAGCATTTGTTCCTTTTTCATCTTTGATTGTAGAAGTTACTGTACCTGAAAAGAAGAAAAGAGAAAACTGTCAGTTACGAGCTCAGGGATTAGTTCATATTCCTATACTGTCCTAATTCATGCATATGAATCTCTTAAAAATAGGAGATATAATTTACTTGAAGATCAAACTGCATACATGTTATACTCACTCAGAGAGAAAAAGAAAAGAAAAGAAGAAAAATGGACACAAGAGAGGCCAAAAATCCTAAGTATTTTTCTAACTGTTTTCTTAAGTGTGCAGGTATAGGTTGCAGCCAAGAAGAAATAGACAAGTCATAAGTACATGCTGGAAAGAAGGATTAATGTAACTCAGGTTTCAGTAATTTTCTACAAATGGAAGAAGTTACGGTACAGAAAAGAGACTGGCAAATAAAAGTACTTGTTTCAATTTGCAACTAAAGACGAAGAATCAAATTTCAAGAAGCTAAAGTTAACTGGAAAGAACGGGTTATAGCTGAGACAAAATGAAAAGAAGATTCTGGAAAAATTTTGATAGGGCTTCACCATGTAAAATGGACATTTACGACTTTTTCATCATGTTGTTTTAACTACTACATGCTTTAAAAGAATTATGTAAATCAAGTAAGTGATACAGAAAAGTAGAAAAGCATGCCATGATCAAGATAAACAGTTTATGTTTCAGTTTCTATCTACCGAATCAGCTTCAATATAAAAGTGTTATATTTTGTATTCTGAATCAATAAATACAACTACTACAGTTGAAAAGGGAAGGAAGAGAGAATTCTGGAAAAAAAATTCTAGGGCTTCACCATGAAAAATCAACATTTTAAATTTTCCAGCATGCTAGAAATATTACTATCAAGGAAATAAAGCATCTAAGTAAAAGAAACAAGATTACAATATTCCAACAAAGGGACAAAATCATCTTCAGAATCAAAGTATGCAACTACAGGTTGCAAGGGATCATTTCAGAAGGTGAACTGAAGAGATACCAAAGAATGCAAAGTTTCAGACATTTCATTTTATAGACTTTATCAAACTCAGAACATTGATACAGGTTCAAGAATACTAAAGACTCACATCTCAAAGTACAGTCTTAAAATACAAATATTATGAAACAGTACAGAGATACATAAATGAATCAAATTGATCCTGAATAATGAATTATAACAGTGGAAGCCATAAAGAACTCAAATACATAGTACAGTTTTGGGAGAAGCTCAATACTTGAATAGATTCATCTACATCAATGACTCATCATAGTCATGAAAGGTAGCAAAATATAGGACTACCTAAGCTGCTGAACAAGTAAAGCAGCAATCCCAAAAATCAAAGTTCTAGTTTTGCAGTATAAGAGTCAACAATGTCCATATTCTCCACAAGCAGAGAAGTAAATATATTCTTGTAATCAAACTACAGAATGCAAGTCCCTCAAGAAATCAGATACTATCAGCTGAAGCAGTAAACAAGAAGAAAAATTTACATGGTTTTATTGTAGCAGGTACAGGGTTTCACAGTCATGAAGGAAAGTAAAGTTTCAGCTTGCAAGGAATGTTTTCCAAATAGAGGTATAGAAGAAATGTGCACACAAATGGTTTTCAACTGTCAAGCTTAAGAAATACAGATTTCTAGAAATACAGTTAAGAAAGGTTGTCATCACATAAGTTAAGAAATAACAGTGCAGACCCCTAGTATCTCCTGGAGATCCAAGAATTAAAACCTTACATGAAAATAGTTCAAAAGCAAGGAATCATCTTTAAACAGTTTTGGTGGCAAGGAACGCATACAAAAGAAATGATCATCTGTAGAGGAAAACTTAGAGTAAATGGATTGCAAGATAATGGGAGGAAAGGGTTTTCTGAAGATGATGATAGTACAAAGAAATTGGAAAAAGATCAAATACAAGAATCTTTCTGGGAAATAATAAATATATTTTCAAGGGATCTCGTATCAGAGAATGAAGAAAGAAACCTAAAACAAAGAGATCAAAGCTCTCATTCATGGAAACCATTAAAGTGTGAACCAAAATCCCTCATACACTATAACGGCCAAGTCGTGTTTTAAGAGTCATTGCATATTAAAGAAAGAAACATAAAATTGTTCCCCGGGATAGATCAAGGCTCAAGAAATGTGCAAAACCCAGAATGCAGTGACAGTTAGATTAACGGACCAAGTTTTGGTATTATGAGCTCAGATCACAAGACCCAGAGTTTCTATAAAATAGAGATTGAAATAGAATATTCAAGATAATGGTGTCCAACCAGTGAAAGGAAAGTTCTCAGAAGCCAGACAAAGTGGAAGCCACAAGACGACCCATCAAAGTCATATATAATCAAATAACAGATCTTGGGAATACAGATAATGGGTCTGAAACATTCTTCAAAGATCCAAATCAAGCTTTCTAGTTACAAAACCACAGGTGTAAATGAAATCTACATCTACCCAGAAAATATCCAAAGTTTGAACTCCTTCAAAAGTGACATTTCAACACAGCATTGGGAAGATTTACACAAATTTGGCCGAAGCAAATGGAACTCAAAAGTACAGATCTCAGCCAATGAATGAAGACCCATTAATGGGTAGCAAAGAATATGAGTAAGAAAAGGAACTCACCATTTGAATCGTAACTTTTCAAGCCCTCAAAGTTGTAGATCAGACAACAAGTCATGAAGTGATTTTTGAACTCATGGTCACTGGGAAACACAAAATGATGTAGAAAACAAGTATCAGTATATGCATGGTCACTGAAACAGTGAAAATGAAATAATTTTCATGTTCAAAGATAAAGAAGCTCACCCTTTCCAGCATTCACGACAACCCTCAAAGTTGTAGAGGGCCTGAACTAAGAAATGACATAGAAAATAATAGCGGTCAACTCTCAGAGCTCGATCAATGTACATCCAGACAGACTTCAAAATCTGAGCTTCACGACTTCAACGATGGTGGCCAATACAGAAACTAGAGCTTGAAATGCTCGGTAAGAAATAGCCCAAAGGACTTCCATGAAAATCTCTAACAGGGAGATTACAACAAGAAAGAAGTTTTCCACAGAGAGTCCTTTCCACAGAGAATCCAAGCTCATGAAGCAATCAACAATGGTGCCAGATCAAAATTTGAGCAGAGCTTCACTAGCTCGAGAAGAGCTCAAGTGGAAATGTTCAAAATGGTTAGGTTTTGGAGTTTTACCATCTAAGTGAGTTACCTTAACTCAACTGTGGTGAGAAGAAGGTACCAACATGGTGAGCATCCAAAAAACCCTAACTCCATTTGAGTTAGATGCCAACAACTGCATTAAAATCCAAGTGAAACCCTAAACTTCAAGTTACAGAATCGACAATCAAAAATCTAGAAGTACAGAGATCGACGACATCTATCAACGAGCCTAACTCAACCAGAGTTGAAATGCATATACGTGGCGAGCCCACATAAAACCCTAATTAGGGTTGAATTTAAATATCATCAATGTGCCAAGGGTTGACTCATCATGGAGAAGGGGCCAACCCACGTGTCAGTCAATTAATCATTGAAATATTGACCAAAGTCCAGACTATAGTGCATGCTCCAACATGCAAGTGCCGACTGAATCATATTATGAAATGATCACCCCAAAAGGTAATATATGGTCTTATTCCATCCAATATACAAAGGCCAGAAAGTATACACATGCATGTATTAATCAAAAGGTGATGAAGACTATAGTGGCATGTGCTATGTAAAATGGTTGACCCTTTTATGTTTGCTAAGTCCACAAAGGTGGCCAAACCATGGTGGAGTGCAAAGGTGGTCCCCACTGTTGAAGGAGCTAGAGATGATTTTCAGTGTGTCACCCTCATGACCATTAGAAGCCAAGAGATGTCAACATCAGAACATGTGCACATGGACAAGTGGTCCCCACAGTGGATGTTTATTTTACAAATACTACAAGTATTGCAATTATTTTACTCACAAATAGAGAGTTGATTTTTTGCATGCTTCACAAGAGGACAAAATAGACAAGAAGACGAATTCACATGCACAAGGAAAGAGACTTGCTCAACAAGCAAGCTTATTATTAGCAAATTATTCACCTTTGTTTTCTTAAAAATAGAACAGTCAACTTTAGTTTGACTGTATTGTAATCAAGGCTATTAATGCCTATTTGTAATTGCATGTTCTATTTTTTTCCTTTATCTATTATTAAATAAAGGATAAAAATAAGATGCATGGGTGAGTACAAGCCTTAGGCTATTTTTAGGAAGGGGTGAAATTTATTTTGCTATATATTGTGTGCCTTTGCAAAGCACAAGGAGAGGAATTTTTGGATATAGGAGTACTGAAGCAATTTTTGCCAGTTTTTCCTTCTGAGTGTGAAGTATTTTCTACCTTTCCAATTATTTGCAGTCTTTTGTATGTTTCTATTAGTCTTGTGAATGAAAATTCCCTGATTAATCATCTTACCCTATTGCAAAATTTAGTGATTTCTAAATGATATTAATGTGCATGTTTAGCTTAGCAGTATTGTTGTGATACTTTCCCTCAATACCTCGAAGTGTTTTTCCCTTAACATTCTATAGAAAACTGTTGGTTTGTGCACCAAGAATCCTTTCACATATCAATTGTGCATATACTCAGTCAAAGCCCTCATATAATTTTGGTGTATCACCTTAGTCTTAATTATTTTATAGTCATCTTCTACCCTTAAACCCCAGAAATCAGTTTAGGATACATCAACAAGGAACCGGCCTTGATACCAGAGACTCACCTCAAAATAGGTATACCCACAGACCTGAGGTGTTTCCATTATATCTACGAAAGAGAGAGATCAAATTTTTCAAGCTTAGAAAACCTACAGCCATCTCTCTACAGGGTGCACTTTCAAGAGATAACAGTTTTTGGCACACCCAGTGGGACCACGAATCAGATCTGCATGCAAGTTACGACTATCTATAATAGATTTATAATAGTTATGAAAGTTACTTTCAGGAGCAAGTTGCAGCAATTTATTCTAAATATTTTAAGATCTTTTGGTGACTCCGTAAAGCTGATTTCAGACCAGTATTGTAACATGTTCCATGCCTAAAGTGACTACAAGATCATCGGTAAGAGGAATTCCTCCTGAGTTTGTTTCTTTACCTTTGAATTCTACTAGAAGGAGAAGAGTTGGTAATAATTTACCTTATAATAGACCTAGTTTTGACAACCCTCCTCCTGATATTCCTTCACCATGTATCAATTTCTCTATTAACATCCCAGTTTTTCAAATGGCTATTCAACCACCAAGGAATTTTGTGACCTTTACTAATGGCAACCCATTAGTAATCCCAGTTTACCATGACATCCCTAATGTTGCCATGAAAATTTTTCCATCATTCACTGGTGAAAATCAGGTGACACCTACAGAGCACATTAAAGATGTCGCAGCCTTATGTGCAGTTCATAATATTACTCATGAAGATCTAGGATTAAGACTTTTAGCTGCATCCCTTAAAGGACAAGCCTTGCAATGGTATAGAAATCTAGAGATTGGATGCATAAGAACTTGGGATGACTTAGGTGATAAATTGCTGAAACAATTTCAAGACAATTTAGATCATTTATCTCTTATAGAACAGTTGTCTACCATTAAAAGAGCTCCCAATGAATTTATGTCAAGTTTCAACATCCATTTTGCTAGAACTTGGGAAAGAATTCCAGCAAGTGTCAAGCCTCAAGCTGGCCACACTTTTCTTTATTATCTTATGGCACTAAACAATGATATTTCAACTATGATTCAGTCTATGGGAGGAGATATGCTTCCAACAGCCTATGATATCACCATCCAAGCTGAGAATAGTATTATTCAAGCTAGAAAATTAGTGCCAAGGCCTTCAATGCCTTTTTTGGCAGATTTAGCACCTATTCCTTATCCTATCACAATCATAGAACCTGTTGTTACAGCCCCATCAAATTATGTATTTAAAGCTTTGCAGACTATGGGGAATAAGATGAATTCAATTGAGAATAGGCTTGCATTACCTAATAGACCTTATCAGGCTCCTTATCAACAAAATCAGCTAAATCAACAAAACAGGTAGCCTTACCAACAAAATCAAAATTATAGGTAGCCTTATCAAAATTATAGGCAACCTTATCAGTAAATGTTATTTAACCCAAAATCTCCTAGTTCATCTAATGCTTTAGTTCAAGTTAATATGACTACAAAAGAGTGGTGCCAACCTTGCAATCAACCTCATTCAGTCACAAATTTCCCAAATTCTTTTCTAAATCTGAATCTTGTTTCACAACCTCAATCTGAAGCATTGTTCATGCCTCAAATGGAGAGTGGGCAGCAATAAACTCATGTTTAGAAAGTACTTGAACAGAATTTATTCAATTTCAATGAGGATGATTTCATTCCAATCACTACTAGGGCTCAAGGAAAAGTTGTTGAAAGTCAAAAACAACAAAATAGGCCTGTTCTGCCTACTATCACTAATAAGACAACATCTACAGCCCCAAAACCAGCTAACAGTCTTGTTGTTCCTTAAAAAAAAGCAAGTGTTTTCAGTTGATAAAGGATAGCAAAGACAACTACAACCTGATCTAAGAAGATTGTTTATACCTTAGATATTAAAGGCAACTGAAGAAGAATCAGTTTTTGCTAAGGCCTACACTAAAAAATTTGAATCTGTCTCTAAAATTGTTTCTTCTTTTAACATTGTTGATGTAATGAAAAAGCATAATGTTAACATCTCAATGTGGGATGCTCTAAGTATTCCAGGACAATAAGATTTACTTTCTCATGAACTAGCTAAGCTGTAGATTTCTTCAAAAACAATAGAAAAGGAAGTTCAGAAGGTAGACATGGTCCTTGGAATGTTTGAACAAGACCACATTAAAGAAGTTAAGTGGATGGTTTAGAAAGTTTTGAATGCTCATGACATCAAGAAGCCACCACCATTTTATCTATCACTAATTATTGGAGAACATCTAGTTCATAATTGCATGGTGGATAGTGGCGCAAGTAGCACAGTTATGCCAAAAGCAATTACAGAAAAATTAGGTCTGCAGTATGAGCCTACAGAAAAGAGTGTCTTACAACTTGATGGAACTGCAACTAATACAGTTGGTGTAATCATAAATTTAGAGGTAAAGTTACATGCTTGCCCAAATGTTTCTATTATGTAAGATGTTAATGTTGTAGATTTACCTTCATACTTTACCTTATGCTTATCTAGAGACTTCACAACCAAAGATAGGAGGTTATCTCTCTTCAGATTGGTCCTTATTTTTCACTACACGTTATGGCACCAAGGTTACTATCAATTCAGAACCATTGGCCATATTTCACATTGAGCCTCACTCTCCAAATGTAGTGGCTAATTATTCAGCCTTAGATCAGTCTGATTTTGATGATGTAGCTCATGTTTTAGCATTAGATGGTGTTTCTAACATGTTTATGGATGAAAATATCGTTGAAGAACATGCCCATGATCCTTTTAAGGAATTTGAAGAACACTTCTTTGGTGTGTATTGTATGCATGAAGAAAATACACCACTTCACTTGCTGTCCAAAACAAAAGATTCAGCAGAAGGGATTTGGAAGCTTCATTTTGATGGAGCTAAGAACAAAAAAGGATAGGGATCTGGTTTGATGCTCACTTCCCCAAAAAATGAAAGGTATTTATCAGCTTTGAGTCTCTAATTTTCATGCCCTTGTAATGTAGCTGAGTACGAAGCATTAATTCATGGCTTGCTTTGGGCCAGAAAGAAAGGTATCAACACATTACAAATTTTTGGTGATTTTGAGTTGGTTATCAATCAAGTAAATAATTTTAATGTTTGTAAGAATCCATTAATGAAGTCTTACAGACACAAATTTTCAAACTTAATGGAATATTTTGATACTATTAATATTCAATCTATTCCTAGAACTGAAAACAAGCATGTAGATAGACTTGCAACAGTTAGTGCTAGTTTTGAAGTGCTGGAACAGATAGAGAACAACAAAGTTAAGCCTCATATAAAGCTAACTATTAGGCCCTCGATACCTGATAATGATTTGAATCAGAAAGTTTTTGAAAGTGATGATCAAATATATAGGTTTTTATAGCAAGAAGCTGAATTTTCTACTGTAAATCAGGATAAATTACAACATTTACATGTTGACCATATTGTTCAATTAAAGACAAATAAACTACCTTGAGGTCTGGTCACATTAGAAGACATATTTAGCACTGACGATCAGTTAAGGAAGGTCAAGACTAAGATGTCAACACATGCTAATAATTATGAAGAGATCTTAGTTGATGAAGGAAAAAGTTGTTTCTTGGAAAGGTATGTTCCTTAGCAGAAAAATAGTAATTCATTAATCTTTACAAGGAATTTAAAGATGTTTTCACTAGGAAATACCAAGACCTGAACGGGTTTGATCCCAGTTTAGTGCAGCATACTATTAAATTACAGCCAAATTCTAAACCAGTTAGACAAAAATAGAGGCATGTGAATCCCAAAATAGAGCATCTAATGAGGAAATAATTATCTAAGTCGATTGAATTAGGTATTATCTTTCCAGTTATGTATTCAAGTTCGGTAGCCAATCTTATTCCTATTAGGAAGAAGAATGGTGAAATCAGATTATGTGTAGATTTCAGAGATCTTAATAAAGATTCATTAAAATATCATTACCCACTCCCAAATATGGATCAAATTTTAAGAACAATTTCTGGTGCAGATAGACTATCTCTCCTAGATGGTTATAGTGAATACAATCAGATCTTAGTCCGAGAAGAGGAAAGATACAAAACAACTTTCACCACTAAGTGGGGTACTTATGCTTACAAAAGGATGCCTTTCGGCCTTTCAAGTTGTGGTGCAACATTTCAATGTGCAATAGACATGGCTTTCGGTAGCTTGTTAAATAAATGCATCCTAGTTTATTTAGATGTCATTACTGTATTCTCAAAAAATCCAGAAGAACATCTAATACATCTATGGCATTCCTTTCAGTTATGAAAACAATTTGGGATATTTTTGAATCCACTAAAGTCTATATTTCCAATACATCAAGGTAAATTGCTTGGTCATATTTTTTCCAAGCAAGGATTAGCAATTGATCCTTTCTGAATTGAAGATATATCACAACTATCATTTCCTCATCATAAGAAGACATTACAAATTTTTCTTGGAAAAATCAATTATGTTAGAAGATTTGTCTGAGATTTTACAACATTGGTTAAACCATTGACAGCTATGTTAAAAAAAGAATAAAATTTCTCTTAGACCAACGAAGGGAAAAAAGGATTTGAATCAATCAAAGCAACTATCTCTCAAGCTCCTACTCTTGCAAATTCAAATTTCGATAAAGATTTTACAATGTATGCACTTGAAGGAACTATAACAATCTCAACTATATTAACTTAGGTTAATGATGAAAATATTGAGTAGCCTATTGCTTTCTTTGGATAGAGCTTGAATGATTACAAAATAAGGTAGACATTCCTTGAAAAAAAATTACTTTCAGTAGTCAGATGACTGAATAATTTCAAGTACATGATTTCAAACAAAAAAATCCATGTTCTTGTTTCTCATCCAAGCGTGAAATCTTTTTTGCTAAATAAAGAATTGAATGAGAAAAGAGCAAACTAGATACTGAAGGTCATCGAATATGATGTTGATATTCGTGTTGCAAAGACAGTTCAAGGAAAAGACTTGTGTGAACATCTAATTGCTGCTATAGAAAAACAACAAGCTACAAAACCAGATGATTCAAAACAACATGCTAAAATTGAGTATCAGCAATCAGAAGTCATGGTTCAACCAGAAAATCATCAACCTGAACTTACTTATGAGATTCAGGAATCAAGATGGATGACTGATTTGATTAACTATCTACAGCATGACACCTATCCGGAAGGTATGGACAAAAATAAACGAAGATATTTCAGATTACAAGTTGTACCTTATATATTTATTGATAGTGTGTTGTTCAAAAGAGATATAAATGAAATCTTGTTGTGGTGTGTTCACTATGATAAAATTTAAAAAATATTATTAGAATTCCATGAAGGACCTGCAGGTGGTCATTTTTCAACACGTACCACAGCCTTAAAAATTATGGAAGCTCGTTACTATTGGCCTAGCATATTCAATGAATGTTTTGAATGGATCAGAAAGTGTAAAAAGCATTCTTTCTATGTTAGAAAAGAACATTTAATTTCATTTCCCTTACAACCTATTTCAGTTGATCAACATTTTATGCAGTGGGGTCTTGACTTTATTGGCATGATAAACCTACCTTCATCACAAGGACACAAATGTATCTTAACTACTACATCTTATTTTACATGATGGACTGAATCAATAGCCTTGAAAGACGATAACGAAGTTTTGATACAATCGTTTTATGAAGGAATAGTTTACAGATTTTGTGTTCCAACAACTATCATATAAGATAATGCTTTAGTGTTTCTTGGTGCAAAGATAACAGATTAGGATGTTAGCCATAGAATTTAATTAATATCTTCATCTAATTATTACCCGTAAGGTAATGGCTTAGCTGAAGTTCTAACAAGAATATTTTAAGGATCATCAAAAGGACACTCAAAGATAATCAAAAATCTTGGCATTTGATATTGAATTCAACACTTTGGGCTAATAGAGTAACTCCTAAAAGATCAAATTACAATTAACCATACAAACTTGTGTACGGAAAAGAAGCAAGAATGCCTATTTCAATTGAGTTACCTGCATTGGATTTGCTGCATCAAATGGAGCTGCTTGAGAATGAACCATTACAGGTTCATTACGCAAATTTAATGGAATTACAAGAGCTAAGAGATCAAGCTCATTTGAATATGGAAAAGAATTAGAAACAAATGAAGAAGACTTATGATAAGAAATCCAAATTCAAAATCTTCAATGAAGGAGATATTGTGTTAAAGTGGGATGTTGATCATGCAAAGCCAGGAAGACACACAAAGTTTGATACAATCTGGAGTGGCCCTTACATGATTTCAGATTGCAAAGAACACAATGATTTTAAGCTTTCGAAGATGAATGGAGAGGAACTTACCATTCCTATGAATGGTATATTTCTCAAAAATTGTTATTGAAAATCTTACAGTGATTGTTAGAGTAGGATTTCCCTTCAATAAGTGCAATTTTTGCACATTGCATTCTTTTTCAATTCAATAAGTGCATTCATACACGTGATCTGGTTTACCATATCTTTTCCAATTTTTAGATCATTTTGGAAGGGTTGGACCTTTTAGAAAGGTAGATTTTGGTTACATGTTTGGACTCCATTCCTAACGAACAATACGAAGGCACTGGTCTATAATCTAGTAGGTAACTTTTCCCGCAGGATCGCTGAAAATGTTGACAATTTTTACACTTGTGTAAAAATGGGCAACTCAAAACTTCGTATAATGGAAGGCATTGGTGAAGTATAAATAAGCTAAGGGATTTTTGATATTATTGTTACTTTTGAATTAGTTAATGATTAGATGAAATTTGTAGCTATGTGTGTTGTTACAAAATATAACAGATCACATAGTCTGTAATTTCATGGCTATTTTCAGCAAAAGAACACAAGGCCCCAAAGGACAATTTTGTTCTCTTGATAAAGACATTTAGTCATAGAATAGGTGGAATGTTGAGTTTTGGGACAACAAACATAAGTGCAGATTACAGAAATCAAAGTTCATTATTGGATGTTACTGGTTTTCTTAAGTTTCCTTCCTTGATGATTAAGACATTCAATTATGAAATGGACATTTACAAATTTTCATCATTTTTCTTTCAACTGTTACATTATTTAAAAGAAATACGTAAATCAAGTAAGTGATATATAAAATATCAAAAGCATGCCATGATCAAGATAAATAGTTATGATGTTTTAGTTTTATTTACCAAATAGACTTCATATGAAAAAGTGTTACTTTCTGTATTTTGAGCTAGAAAAATACAACTACTATAGATAAAGTAGAATGAAGAAAGAATTCTGAAAAAAAAAATTCCAGGGCTTTGCCATGAAAAATCAACATTTTAAATTTTCCACCATGCCATAAATACTACTTTAAAGGAAATAAAGCATCTAAGAAAAAGAAAAAAGATTACAGTATTCCAACAAAGCGAAAGAATCATCTTCAGAATCAAGTATGCAACTACAAGTTGCAAGGGATCATTTGAGAAGGTGAACTGAAGAGATACCAAAGAATGAAAAGTTTCAGAAATCTCATTTTATAGACTTTATCAAACTCAGAACATTGATACAGGTTAAAGAATACTAAAGACTCACATCTCAAAGTACAGTCTTAAAATAAATAACTCAAATACAGAGTACAGTTTCGGGAGAAGCTCAATACTTGAATAGATTAATCTATATCAAACAACTCATCATAGTCATGAAAGGTAGAAAAATATAGGACTACCTAAGATGCAAAATAAGTAAAGTAGTAATCCCAGAAATCAAAGTTCCAATTTTTCAGTATAACAGTCAACAATGTCAATATTCTCCACAAGCAGAGAAGTAAATATATTCTTGTAATCAAACTAGAGAATGCAAGTCCCTCAAGAAATAAGATACTATCAGCTGAAGCAGTAAACAAGAATAAAAATTTACATGGTGTTATTGTAGTAGGTACAATGTTTCATAGTTATGAAGGAAAGTAGATTTTCAACTTGCAAGGAATGTTTTCCAAATATAGGTATAGAAGAAATGTGCACACAAATAGTTTTTAACTATCGAGTTTAAGAAATATAGATTTCCAAAAATACAGTTAAGAAATGTTGTCATCAAAAAAGTTAAGAAGTAACCGTGCAGATCCCTATGTATCTCCTGGAGATCCAAGAATTAAAACCTTACAGTAAAATAGTTCAAAAGAAAGGAATCATCTTTAAATAGTTTTCATGGAAAGGAACACGTACCAAATAAGTGATCATCTGTAGAAGAAAAAATAGATTAAATGGATTACAGGATAATGGGAGGAAAGGGTTTTCTAAAGATGATGATAGTGTGAAGAAATTGGAAAAGATCAAATACAAGAATCTTTCTCAGAAATAGTAAAGATACTTTTAAAGGATCTCGTATTAGAGAATGAATAAAGAAACCTGAAACCAAGAGATGAAAGCTCTCATTCATGGAAACCATTTAAGTGTGAACCAAAATCCCTCGCACACTATAATGGCCAAGTCATGTTTTAAGATTCATTGCATATTATAAAAAGAAATAGAAAATTGTCCCCCGGGATAGATCAAGGCTCAAGAAATGCACAAAACCCAAAATACAATTATAGTTAGATTAACGGACCATGTTTTGGTATTACAAGCTCAGATCACAAGACCCAGAGTTTCTATAAAATAGAGATTGAAATAGAATATTCAAGATAATGGTGTCCAACCAGTGAAAGGAAAGTTATCAGAATCCAGACAAAGTGGAAGCCACAAGACGACCCATCAAAGTAGTATATAATCAAATAACATATTTTGGGAATACAGATAATGGGTCTTAAACATTCTTCAAAGATCTAAATCAAGATTTCTAATTACAAAACCACAGGTGTATAAGAAATCTGCATCTATCCAGAAAAGATCCAAAGTTCAAACTCTTTCAAAAGTGGCGTTTCAACACAGCATTGGGAAGATTTACACAGATTTAGCTGAAGCAAATAGAACTCAAAATTATAGATCTTGGCCAATGAATGAAGACCCATTAATGGGTAGCAAAGAATTAGAGTAAGAAAAGTAACTCACCATTTGAATCGTAACTTTTCAAGCCCTCAAAGTTGTAGATCAAACGGCAAGTCATGAAGTGATTTTTGAACTCACGGTCAGCGAGAAACAAAAAATGATGTAGAAAACAAGTATCAATATATGCATGGTCACTTAAATAGTGAAAATGAAATAATTTTCATGTTCAAAGATAAAGAAGCTCACCGTTTCCAGCATTCATGACACCCCTCAAATTTGCTGAGGGCCTGAACTAAGAAATGACATAGAAAATAATAGTGGCCAACTCTCAGATCTCGATCAGTGTACATCCAGATAGACTTAATAATATGAGCTTCATGAGTTAAATGATGGTGGCCAATACAAAAACTAGATCTTGAATTGTTTCATAAGAAATATCCCAAAGGACTTCCATAAAAAGCTCTAATAAGGAGATTATAGCAAGAAATAATTCATCCACAGAGAGTCCTTTCCATAGAGAAGCCAAACTCATGAAGTATTGTTGCGATACTTTCCCTAAATACCTTGAACTATTTTGACCTTGATGTTCTGCATAAAACTATTGGTTCGTGCACCAAGAATCCTTTGAAATATCAATGTTGCATATACTCAGTCAAAACCCTCATACAATTTTGGTGTATCACCTTAGTCTTAATTATTTTACAGTCATCTTCTACCCTTAAACCCTAGAAATTAGTTTAGGATACATCAACAAGGAACCGGCCTTGATACGAGAGACTCACCTCAAAATAGGTATACCCATAGACCTCAGGTGTTTCCATTGTACCTACAAAGTAGAGAGATAAAATTTTGGAAGCTTAGAAAACCTGTATCCATCTCTCTACAGGGTGCACTTTTGAGAGATAACAGAGGAGAAGTCATCCTCCCCATTTCCACCCTGAGCCCCAACCACAAAATAATAAGAATTGTATTCTAACTCATGGCAACAAACAGGCTTCCACAACACAAATACAATTTTCACAAATAGAACACAACCCGAATACATAATGTAGTTTACAACCACATGAAGAACAACAGAGAATACTCAAGCTTCATCATACACAAGCCAAAGGAGCAAGACCTACGGGGGAAGTTGCTTATACCTCCTAATGGGGAAATGGGTGTCCACCTTAAAATAAACCCACCAACACACACACACACACACACACACACACACAAACCCTACATTCCCTTATGCCTCCCCCAAGTACCCATTATACCTCTCATTCTCTTATGCCTCCCCACACTCTTATGGAACTCCATAACGAGTAAAGAAATGCAAGATATTTCTTTTACAAGGTGGAACCCAATCCTAAACTCCCTCCACAATAATAATTATAAATCCCCAAAAATATTATACCTCCCCACAAGAGATCCCCATAGTCTTCTCCTACACCATACCTAGGTAATCTACCCAACTAGCTAACAACATACCAAAACATTCAAAGCATTCACATATGCATAAATAAAATAAGAACATTTTAAAGAGCCAAGATCCTACCCCTCCATGGTAGATTTTTCTACAAAATTTCAACAACAAGCTATTTCCAATCCAAATAGTACAAAAGCTTGAGCATTCAACAAAATTCTCTAACTCTCTTCAAAATTACAAGAGCTCAAACAAAAAAAGTAACCAAAATGAAGTCACCAAATGAAGTAACCCCAAAACAATCCAAGGAATTTGAATAAATAGAAGACGGAGAGAGGAGGATGAGATGGATCCATGAAGGATGCCACATCACACATCCTCAAATCCACCTCACAATTCGACTTCAAACTCCAAAGCATAATAAAAAAAGTGGGTCAATAAATGACATTTTACTTACACACACAAACCAAGTCCACACCCCAAGGACCAAAAGTAATTTCATGCAAGAAGGTAAAATAAAAAACTTACAAATTTCCTTCCCAAAATACATAATAAGGCCCAATTTGACTCCCCAACTCATAGGTAGGGTTGGTGTAACAATTTAAGAGGTGTGGGACAAGTTTAACTTGTCCTACAAGCCTGTAAAATCAGCCCCTAAGGACATATCTGAAAATCAAAAGGAAGGTGTACTGTTTCACACTCAAAGCTACTTACATATTACTTACAACACATAACACAAGAGCCATCAGCTATAATAAATGCATTCTTTTGAAAAAATTTAATTAATTTAACAACATGATTACTCACTAATGTATAAACAAATAAAATAAATAATGAAGGGGAAAATACATCACTAAAATCCACATACTAAATTTAAACAAAAGAACTAAATAAAAGAATACACCTAGCCCCTTGGTCACATTCGAAGGTGATCCCCCCCATGTGAACCCATAACAATAATACAAACATACAAAAATAACAAATACACGTTTTCATGGTGACCCTTGTTGAATTCATCTAGAATTCCAATGTGTTTGGTCTCCAATCCCCCGATGTTTTTTGTGACATGTTTACCTGCAAAGAACAAATACGTCCTTCAGCCTCATGGCTGCATCAAATCATCTAAAATAAATATAAAATATAACTTCCAAAGTCATCTATATATGAATCACAACATCATCTAGACAAGTAAAAATATTATTTACAATTTCATCAATTACCATATGATCTTAAGATTAGTTTAATTTTCTAGGTTTATTTGATATGAAAAAATATAAAATGTATGAAAAACATATATATTTTTCTAACCATGCCAAACAGTGTATCAACATCAATATAAAATGTCTCAAATAATCCACATGCATCATATATGAATCCAAATCAACCACAATCCATGATTTCTAATGTCTAACATCATACCAACTCAAAGGCTACAGTAATGTCCCTAAGTATAGTCGATAGTATCATAATCAACAAAAAAAGGGTGTCAAAGGGAAGTGTGTCATACATCCCCCTCCCCTTAGAATCAACTTCCTCCTAGAAGCCACTGGAATAGATGTGGAAATTGAACTCGTAGCAAAGTAACATCCTTCCATGCAGCCATAATCTCATCATATATGTCCCACTGCACCCGAACCTAGTCAATCTCTCTACCTTGAAGACCTAGGGTCATGTGCTCTATAATGTGAATGAGATCCATGAACACTTTACCATGATCCTACACCTGCAATGATGTCCAATGTAGCACATGAGAAGGGTCTGCAACATATCTCCTAAGTATTGAAAAATAAAACACATCATGGATGTGAGATAAGCTAGGTGGCAACGCTAGATGGTACGCAAAAGGACCGATACACTCCAAGATTTGAAAGGGGCCTATAAATCTAGGAGATAACTTATAACCTTTTCCGTAATGAATAGGGATCTTATCTAGCTTGATGCAAAGGAAAATCTTCATGCCCACATAAAAATTATGGTCAATCCTATGTTGATCTACATATTTCTTCTACTTGTCATGTGCCTCCTGTAGTCTCTGTTTGATTATAACCACCTCTTGCTCCATGTCATGTAATAAAGATGATCCAAGAGAAACCCTATCCTCTAACTTGTCCCAACTAAGAGATTTCATGAACTCTCTTCCATACAGTGCCTAGAAAGGAGGCATGCTTATCGAACTCTGAAAACTATTATTGTAGGAAAAATATACCAAGTACAAATACTCCACCCATCTCGAATGATGATCCATAACATACATCCTAAGCATGCCCTCTAAGATTTTATTCACCCACTTAGTATATCCATCTGTATCAAGGTGATATGCCATGTTGAAATTGATCTTCGTCCCGAGGGCATGCTATATGGAAGTCCAAAAGTGTGTAGTATACATAGGATCGTGGTCACAAACGATCTTCCGTAGAACCCCGTATAATCTAATAATCTCATCTAGATATACTAATGCCACTACACTAGCTGTATAGGTTGTATTCACTAGAGAAAAATGAACCACTTTCATCAATTTATCCACCGTGACCATGATGGCGTTGTGGTGGTGTTTCGACATCTGTAGCCCAATAATGAATTCCATGGAAATGGTGTCCCATTTCCATCCCGGTATAGCATGCAAAAAGAGAAGGCCAGCTGTATGCTAATGCTCATCCTTCACTTTCTGACACTCTAAAGAGCATGACAAAAACTGAGCCACATCTCTATGAAGTCCCCTCTAATGATACAAATTTCTCAAAGTGGCATGCATCTTCTTCACTTCGAGATGGGATAAATAGGGTGCATGATGTGCCTCTATTAGAATGTCTTTCCTTAAGCCTCCATCTCTAGGAACATAAATCCAGCCTCTGTGCTTGAGAAATCCATCTATCTCTAATGAAAAACCATAAAAATTACCCTCAAGGGGTCTTTGAGACTAGATCTCCACTCTAGCTGCAATGTAGAAACTGTCGTGAGGAAGTTGCTGTAGAATTCTGCTCCACAAATATGTGTTCACTGAGGTGGCCATAACAACATGTCTCCTCCTACTGATAGTGTCTGTAACCACATTCTCCTTCCCCTTCACATGCTCTATCTCTATGTCATACTCATAAAGCAACTCCATCTAATGTCACTGATGAGTATTGAGATTGGGCTACGTGAAGAGGTGGAGAAGACTCAAGTGATCAGTCCTAAGTGCAAATTTCTAGCCAAGAAGGAAGTGTCTCCATTGAACCCAAGCATCCACAACTGTCGCAAGCTCAAGATCA
This sequence comes from Taxus chinensis, assembly GCA_019776745.2. Taxonomy (NCBI): domain Eukaryota; kingdom Viridiplantae; phylum Streptophyta; class Pinopsida; order Cupressales; family Taxaceae; genus Taxus; species Taxus chinensis. The sequence continues at coordinate 521,312,878 of CM034153.1, forward strand.
TGAGTTGGATAATTAAGCTCATAATCCTTGAGTTTTCGAGACTTCAAAAGTAACTACTCTGCCCTCCTACATCAACACACCTCCAAATCCTACCAAAGAAGCATCCGTGCATACGAAAAATGCACCCTACGGATTTAGCACGATAGGAATAGGCGTTGTTGCAAGGCATTCTTTTAGTGTCCTGAAGGTCTACTCACATCTATTTGACCAAAAAAACTTGTTACCTTTTTACTGAAAGGAAGTGATGGGTTGTGCAACCCGAGAAAAGTCATGAACAAGTCTCCTATAATAACCTGCTAAAGCCATGAAGCTATGCACCTCTATCACACTAGTCAGTGTTGGCCAATCCATAATAGCTCAAATCTTAGAAGTATCGATAGTGATACCTTCCCTAGAAATGATGTGGCCCAAATAATGCACCTCTATCTAAGAGAATGCACACTTCTCCATGTTCCCGTAAAGCTACTACTCATGAAGACACTAAAGAATCTGGAGAAGGTGCTGTCGACACTAAATTTTCCTCCGTAGTTTCTATTTCATTAATGTATGTATTAGGAATAGGATGTTGTTAAGTATAATTAGTAGTATCGTCTGATAGAAGATAACGGCGCCGTCAGTACGGTGCCACCAATAATGTATAGTACGGTAATAGTCAAAAGTACAATAGGAATGTTGTGGTAAAAAGTAAATATTTGTCGTAAGTGGTCTAGTAATGTTAAAATGTCTAAGTTTGGTTAATTAGAGAAGTAGGGTCTACATTATTAGGAATTAGAAATATTATATTGGTAATAAGGACAAGGAGTGAGGTCATAAATATTTTGTGTATTTTATTTGTAAAAAGTCTAAAAATGTGGAACCCATGTAAAATGATAAGGTTTATCTTATCTTAAAAGATAAGCTTACATGTACAGATAAGAGTTAAGGTATGGAATATGATTCGTCAGAGTGGATTTCTTATCCTATCTTAGAGATAAGATGGATAATCCTAGAAGTTCTATAAATGGAGAGGCCACCCCCCTCATTTAGCATAGAAGGAAGTAGTGAGAAATATTGTAGGAAGTGTGCAAAGGAAGCCATCAGTTTAAAGGTGTGTTGAAGAAGCCATTAAGAGGTGTAATTGTAACGTTTCCCCCATAGTCTTGGTGAAAGGCAAGTGAAGTCAATAACACTTGAAGTACCTCATGGGTGAGATTGTAACAATTTCATGTTAATATTATAATTTACTCTGATATTTCAGATTTATCATCATTACTTCTTATCATAGTCTATGGTATTATTGTGTTATGTTTGTTGTTGTGTTTCTAGATTACATGCACCAAACTAAAGGCTGTGCATTAGTAAAAAATCATAGCACAATGACTTCCCGGTGAAGAATTATCATAGTGCCGGATTGGTGATGACATTTTGGTTCCATTGCTGGGACCATTCCTCGTTGGTGGATTGTCTGGAGAGATATTCCCACTTAGTCAAAAATCAATTGGAGGGTAACCTTGTTTTTACTGTGCATAGTAGTTACCATGGTAAAGTCATTTTTTCCGTGAATAGTAGTTACCATGGTAAATTAATTTTTGCTATGAATAGTATTTACCGCAGTAAAGTCACTTTTTACCGTGAATAGTATTTACCACAGTAACTTCACTTTTTACTATGAATAGTGTTTACCACAGTAAAGTCAATTTTTACTGCAGTAAGCCAAGTTTTACCATAGTTTACCATGGTCATTTCTATTATAGTGATTTCAATTATTTTTGGACATAAGTCTTGCTGATTGTACTTGTGGGTTGGTATTTCATAGTGGTTACTTTTGAAAATGGGAAAGATTCTTTTTTTTTCAGCTCAATCTAATGAAGATGCTTCTTCTTTCATTCAAGAGTTTAAACGATCTTGTATTTGTAATGGCCTTATAAGAAGGGAAATTTTTTCCTACCTTTTTGGATGGTTCAGCACTTAGGTGGTTTGAAACACTAGGTGATAATGTAAAAAACTCATGGGATTTATTAACTGAAAGTTTTCTTGAAGAATTTGGTGAACAACAGAAATATGTAGATCTCATGGTCGAGATCACAAAGCTATCCCAAGGAGAGAAGGAGAAGATAAGGGATTATCATGCTCGTGTTTTAGAGCTAAGGAGGAAGCTCGATGCCCAGATCCAGAAGGAAGGATTAGTGGATGGGTTGATGAATGGCATGGATAATCTCCTCTGTAAGCACTTCATTCTTGGGATGAAGCCAGAGATCAGACAACGAGTGAAGTATGACCACCCAGCTACCATTGAATAAGCAAAGGAGATTGCAAGAAGGCAAGAAGAGAGCATGGAAGAAGAGCCTAAAGAAATTATTGCTAAAGTAAAGCCTACACCAGCCCCTTTGGTCCAGAATCCACAACCACTCTCGGTGAGCACAAATCTTTCTCCTAGTACATCTACTGAGTATGAAGATCTGCTTAGGAAGATGGGCCAGTTAACTATTAATCTTCTTCAAGGAAAGGAATTTAGTTCTCAGGGAGGAGATAGAGGTCCAAAAATAAATATTTCTGAAGTTGTTTGCTATGGTTGTTATAAAAAGGGTCATTATAAGTATAATTTTCCAGATAGAGCTTCTACATCTGGTACAAGAGATAATGATAAAGGAAAAGCACCTGTGAATTCTCTTGATGTAGTAGATAAGAGCATAAATAATGAAGTAGATGTGTTTGTAACAAAAAGAAAGAAAGAAAAAGATAATCAAGATGGAAATGATCCTAAAAAGATGAAAGGAGAAACTAGTAAGAAACGTAGGAGAAGAAAGTTGGGTGTGCAGGTTTTTTTGATTTCATAGGGGCAAGGACCATACTCCATCTTGGAAGATTTGTCCAAAAGGCCTGCAAATATTACATATGGTCAACTCTTGGCTATGTCTTCTGAGAAGAGGCGGGAGCTACGAAGTGGACTCAATGCTTGACGAAGAAAGGAGGTTTAGGTCCTTGTTTTGGAGGCAGAGGCAGATCCCTATGCTCCACAAGCTGAGGTATTATGTAATGGTATTTCAATTCATGATGTCTTAGTTGATGGAGGTGCTGCAGTTAATGTAATGACTGAGTCTGTAATGAATATGTTGGGTTTAAAAATTGATTGCCCTTCAACACTTCTGTTAAGGTCATTAAATAAGGGAAAAACTAAACCAGAAGGTGTAGTTTCAAATGTGGCAATATCTGTTATGGGTTATGTATGTGTGGTAGATTTTCAGATGATGAAAAATGGTACTGTTGCATACCCAATGTTGCTGAGAAGACCATGGCTAAGGAGATTTCATGCAAGAAACTACTGGAATGAAAGCTTCATGACACTTGGGCGTGGTAGAGTGAGGGTGAAGATAAACGTGATCCCTCGACATCATAAGGAAGAACCTGTGGATTCAAGTGATGAAACATATGATTGGACATCCTCTGATTACTCTAGTACTAGTGAAGTGGACACTGAAGATGAAGAAAGTGAGGTTTATGTTTCAGTCATGGATATCCTTCCAGTCACACCAACTCAGGACCCCATAAAATTATCTAAAGAAGAAGTTGATGATCGTCTCCAACAAATAAAGATTGGTGATGCTGTGATGGAGAGTGAGAAGGAATCCTACCTCCTGCTCTTTCGAAGGTACATACACATATTCACTTTTGATTACAAGGAACTCCATCAAGTAAGTTGGGTAGAACATTCTATTGAGCTGGTAGATGGTGCTAAGCCCATAAAGCAAATGCCATATAGAATGAATCCTAATTTTTCCAAGACTGTAAAAGAAGAAATAGATAAGTTGCTTGATGCAGGATTCATATTTGCTGTGGAGAATTTAGAATGGGTTTCTCCCATTGTGATCTCAATAAAAAAGAATGGGAAGCTACGCATTTGTGTTGACTACAGGAAGCTCAATAAGGCAACAAAGAAGGATCATTACCCTCTTCCATTTTTAGATCAGATCTTAGATGTAGTAGCTGGCTAGGAGTGTTATAGTTTTGCTGATGGATATAGCGGATACAACCAAGTCCATATATTGGAGAAAGATCAGCTGAAGACCACGTTCACCACTCCTTGGGGAATGTTTGCTTATAGAGTTATGCCTTTTGGGTTGTGTAATGCTCCAGCAACATTCCAGTGTTTGATGAATAGGGTGTTCGAACCCTACATTGGGACCTTCATCAGAGTATTTCTAGATGATTTTTACATCTATGGGAGTAAGTTGGAACACCTACACCAGATGGAGACAACATTTCAAAGGTTAGATAAAGCACAAGCCTCACTAAACCCTACAAAGTGTGTCTTTGGATGTTCTAAAGGCGTTTTGTTAGGGCATGTTGTATCCAGAGATGGTATTGGTACTGATCCTGATAAAGTTTCAAAAATCAAAGATTTACCATTTCCTATGAATAGAAGTAAGTTGAGATCATTTTTAGGCCATGTGGGTTACTATAGAAGGTTCATCAAGAATTTCTCAAAGATTACACAGCCACTAACCCAGTTCTTGAAGAAGGATGTTAATTATGAACTAGGAAATAAGGCGCATGAAGCTTTTGGACAACTGAAGAAAGCCCTGGTGTCTTCACCTGTTTTGAAGAATCCAGATTGGAGCAAGCCATTCATTATGTACATTGATGCCTCAGATACAACACTAAGAAGTAATTTGAGCCAAAAGGATGAAAATGGGAATGAACATCCAATTTACTTTGGGAGCAGACAAATGAGTAGTGCTGAGGTAAATTATACTGTAACTGAAAAAGAGGCTCTGGCTATCATTTTTGCTGTAAAGAAGTTTAGAAATTTCTTGCTAGGGTAAAAATTTCTAGTTGTAACAGATCATCAGGCACTAAAATATATTGTAAATAAGCCTAACCCATCAGGGAGGATATCAAGATGGATAATTTTTCTACAAGAATTTGAATTTGATATTATAGATAGGCCAGGAAAGAAGCATGTCAATGCAGATGAACTCTCTCGAGCCTATGATGGTTTAGGATCATCTTGTGATGATGATGATTTCCCCGATGCAACATTGTTATCTCTTGACACAATCCCTAGTGAATACATAGATATTTGGAATTATCTGAATGAATTCAATTTTCCTGATGGTGCCAATGCAAATACTAAGAGAAAGATTACTCAAGCCAGTTGTCCATATTCTATTATGCATGGAGTATTATTTCGAATAGGACCTGATGGACAATACAAGAGGGCAGTTGGACGTGATCAAGGGAAGGAACTACTAGAAAAATTCCACAATGGTACATGTGGAGGGCACTTCTTTGGACAACTTACAGCAAGAAGGATCTTGGATGCAGGTTATCATTGGCCCACTCTTTTTAAATATTGTTATAATTATTGTAAGACATGTGATATTTGTCAAACACATGGTAACCGTAAGACTTCATCAGCTCCATTATGCCCTATTCTTCCACTTGGTCCCTTTGAAAAGTGGGGAATAGACATTTTAGGTCCACTTCTAACTACCTCACACTAAAACAAGTATATTGTAGTTGCCACAGATTATTTAACCAAGTGGATTAAAGCTAGGCCACTGAAAACAACTTCCATGGATAAAGTGGCAAGGTTCATATATGAACACATTGTCACCAGATTTGGTTGTCCATTAGAAATTGTAATAGATCAAGGAAGCCACTTCATTAATGGGGTGGTAGAAGCCCTAGTCAATAAGTTTTCTATTAAGAACAGGAAGGCAACAACATACAAGCCAAGCACAAATGGACAGGTGGAACAAATTTTTTTTGTGTTGTGTCAAATTAGAGAAAAAGATGCAACTTTGCATGTACATAAGTGGGATAAAAGGATTCATGCAGCATTGTGGGCATATAGGGCAACATCAAAGTCAGTAACAGGATACTCCCCATTTCAGTTGGCTTATGGCATTGATCTAGTTCTTCCTATTGAGTTTGATATTCCCACAGTCAGAGTAATGAAAAATGAAAGAATGGATGAAAGTGATTCAGTAAAACGAAGGTTGGTACATCTTCATTTGGTAGAGGAAATGAGGGAAATAGCTAAGGATATAAGCTATAAGAAGAAAATGAAGCAGAAGGAATACTTTAATCAAAAGATCCAGTGGTCTCCATTTCATGTGAATGACTTGGTTCTAGTATATGATTCCAGATACAAAAAAGGAAGACAGAGAAAATTTCTTCCAAAATGGATGGGGCCTTATAAAATAGTAGTTGTGCATGAAAATGGTACGTACCGGATGGAAGAATTGGATGGCACTCCCATTACAAAATGGGTCAACCATGACAAGTTGAATATTTTCCAAGCATCAGAATAGTCTACTCCGAGGACAGAGTAGAAGCTAGGAAGGGGGGAGATTTCGACACTAAAATTTTCCTCCATAATTTCTATTTCATTAATGTATGTATTAGGAATAGGAAGTTGTTAAGTATAATTAGTAGTAGCATCTGATAGAAGATAACGGCGCCGTCAGTACGGTGCCGCCAATAATGTATAGTACGGTAATAGTCAAAAGTACAATAGGAATGTTGTGGTAAAAAGTAAATATTTTTCGTAAGTGGTCTGGTAATGTTAAAATGTCAAAGTTTGGGTAATTAGAGAATTAGGGTCTACATTATTAGGAATTAGAAATATTATATTGGTAATAAGGACAAGGAGTGAGGTCATAAATATTTTGTGTATTTTATTTGTAAAAAGTCTTAAAATGTGGAACCCATGTAAAATGATAAGGTTTATCTTATCGTAAAAGATAAGCTTACATGTATAGATAAGAGTTAAGGTATGGAATATGATTCGTCAGAGTGGATTTCTTATCATATCTTAGAGATAAGATGGATAAGCCTGGAAGTTCTATAAATGGAGAGGCCACCCCTCTCATTTAGCATAGAAGGAAGTAGTGAGAAATATTGTAGGAAGTGTGCAAAGGAAGCCATCAGTTTAAAGGTGTGTTGAAGAAGCCATTAAGAGGTGTAATTGTAAAGTTTCTCCCATAGTCTTGGTGAAAGGCAAGTGAAGTCAATAACACTTGAAGTACCTCATGGGTGAGATTGTAACAATTTCATGTTAATATTATAATTTACTCTGATATTTCAGATTTATCATCATTCCTTCTTATCATAGTCTATGGTGTTTTTGTGTTATGTTTGTTGTTGTGTTTCCAGATTACATCCACCAAACTAAAGGTTATGCATTAGTAAATAATCATAGCACAAGGAGTTCCCAATGAAGAATTATCACAGTGCCGGATTGGTGATGATAGTGCCCCTCGTGCTCCTCATGTGTACGTGAGTAAATCAAAATTTCATTAAGGAAGATGATCACGAAGCAATCCAAGAATGTCCTGAACACCCCATTCATCAAGCTCATAAACATTGCGGGGGCATTCGTCAAACCAAAAGGCACCACTATGAACTCGTAGGGGCCATATCTCATATAGAAGGCAATCTTATGAATATCTGCCTCCGTAATCCTCAATTGATGATAACCTAACTTAAGGTCTATCTTGGAGAAAATTGTAGCCCCCTTCATTTGGTCAAAAAAATCATCAATGCATGGAAGGGGATAACAATTCTTGATCATTACTTTGTACTGCTGGCCATAATCAATACAAAATCACATAGATATATCCTTTTTCCTTACAAAAATCACCAATGCACCCCAAGGGGATACACTAGGATGGATTAGGCATTTCTCCAAAATGCCCTCCAACTACAACTTGAGCTTGTAGAGCTCAGGGGTAATCATCTAATAAGGTGCTTGTGAGATAGGCTATGCTCCTAGAACAATATCTATATGAAAATATATCTCACATGGGGGTGGTAACCCCAATAGCTCCCTTAGAAAGACATTAGAAAACTCTCTCAATATGGGATGGTCATCAAGCGATGGTCCACTAGACTCATCCTCTGATTGGTCACTAAATGTGACAACATACATCTGATAACCCCATCGTACACACCGTTTAAGCTACATAACGGAGATGGTGTGAATGGAAATGGATCTCTTAACCCCTGCTATCACTGACTCAACTCCTAGATCATCTGTATAAGATATAGTCTTATGGTAACAATCCACCCTGGCTCTATGTGAATATAACTAGTTCATGCCCAAGATTACTCCATATGAACCCAACGAAAGGATACAAAGATCTGAGGTATTGGTGAAAGGTCCCAAATCTACCACACACCCCTTAACTAAGGAGTATACAAAAAACTTGTCTCCAGAAGCCATCTCAACATCCCAACTAAGACCCTACCTAACTACCACTAGCTTGCATTGCTCTACAAAAGATGGTGTAGTAAAATAATTAGAAGAACCAGAATCAAATAGAATGGAGGTAGGATTGCCACCAATGCTACATGTAGCATCAATCATGGTACTCTAGTGCTTAACCTGACGGTTCTCGACCACTGCATAAATCCAATGACTAAGCCCCATGTAACCAACAGTGGGCTCTGATATCTTTATCTTACCCTTGTTACTAGGGTACTATGGGAAGTCTCTCCAAAAATGTCCAGCAACACCACAATCAAAACAACCACCTGATCCTCTCCCATGAGTAGCAGGTCCAGCTAGTAATCTGGAGGTCTGTGTTATGGATCCTGATGATATGGTTGTAGTCTATTGAGTTCTGTATTGGCAAGATCCTACTGACTAAGCTCTAGGTGCACCCTATGTACTAATGGGACCCCTAGAAGGAGGCCCCATACTTCGACCCTCTGTGCATCAAATCTCTATGGAGGTCTGTAAGGTGGGAGAGACTGCTGATGTGGTCTAAAAGATGACTGTGATGAACCCTATCCACCACAAGGAGGAGGATTTGAGCCCCTCAATCTATTGTCCTGCATCTAATGAATGTGGCTCTGGATTTTGTCTCTGGCCTTTTGTGTCTTTCCTTGAATCTCCTCTGCTATATAGGCCTTCTCAATGGCCTCATCTAATGTCTGCGGACAAAGGATACACACTGCACTACCCAAATCTACATTCTGGACCTAGACAAATCTATGGATCTGTACCTGCTCATCCTACATGTAGTCGAAATATTGGAGTAGGTCTAGAAATTGACTTTCATACTCAGCTACATTCGGAGATGTTTGTCGAAGAGGTGAAACTCGTTTAGCCTCTACTGAATGAACCTTTGAGATAAGTACCTACTCCTAAACTGCTCCTCAAAGATCTCCTAGGTAACCATCTCTGAATCAACATGGAGTTTCTGCTCCTTGGTCTTCCACCTGACATCGTCTCTATCCCTCAAAATATGGATTACAACAAGAGCTTTCGTGTTTCTAGAATAAGGACAAAGCTTGAAGCACCCGGTCAAGCTCACCAACTAGGCCTCTTCCTAAATTTCATTTGTATCACCAGAATAATGAGATGGTTGTAGCTTCATGATCTCCCGCATATGGTTTTCAGCTATAGTCTAGTGACCCCTAGGCCTCGCTTCAAGTTCATCTTTAAGCCCAGGGCTCAGAGACCTATCCCTGTGTCCTGAAACCCAGTCTCCCTGTCCCCTCTGCGGTGACTCTACTCTGGTTGACTCCACATGGGATTTCTCTCCTCTATGCTCCTCATTGTGTTGAGGAGATCCATGAGCCTCAATGGATGTCACCCTATCAATTCTGGTTGTATGTCGTCCTACGGACCCTCTACATAAAGCGACATTAACATCCTGAAGCGTCCGTAAAATCTATTGTAGGATGTATGCTACAGTAATATCTAGAGGTGGTAAGTCTAGGTCTATGTGAAAGGACCCCTCATCTTGTCTACACCTCCTACACATACCAAGGTGAGAGTTAGTTCATTATTCTAGGTTTTATTCATTTTTCCATGTTTACTGAAATATGTCATTTTTAAACAAATTTTTTTTCTAGGTTTAAAAAGTGTGCTAGGTTTGATATTGTACTAGGTTTAATGTTTATGTCTCAATTTTTCTAGTGTGCCAAAGTGTTCAAGATTTGAACCCATGGCTCTTATACCAAGTGTAACACCTGCTAAAACAACCACTCGAAACCCAAGAATAACCTAGGTATAGATAGGAAAAAATTATGGATTTTTTTTTTTTAAAGTGTGACCACGACAAGGCTTCAAGCAACAATTGTCACAGCAAAGATTCAAAGTCAATTATAATTAATAAATAATTTTTTCCCATTATAACAAATATTAAAACCACATCACAAAATTAATGAGTGTAATTTAATCCAATATAGTCAAATTTCTCTTAGGTGTTAATTTAATAAATAATTAAATTAATTTTATGTTTAAATGTTCCTTAATTAATTTTAGAGGGTCAAAGGAGCCCAAGCAATTAAATGCTCAAGGATTTTAATTTCACTAGGACTAAACAATAACAAAGGTTCTTATTTACATGGGATAGAAAACATTCTCTTATCCCTTAACGTGACCCCTTAAAAAGGTCAACCCATGCTTTAGAGTTACACATGTAAGTTAAAAGGGGTAATTTCCCACTTACCCACTCTCAAACTCTTCTTTGCACTTCAACATTAAGTTTCACATAATTAGCATAATTAAGGTTTTCCTAAAAACATTTCATTAGATAGGAAATTTCTTCCCCTTTCCAATGATATAAAGAATTCCTCCTAACTCCTCATATTTCTTAAGTTACAGACTGGCGGACCTGAGGAGGAAAATTTTCCCAAAGGCGGGCCTGTGCGCCTGGGGAAGAAATTTTTTCCAAAGACAGGCAGGTAGGCCTGGGGATGAAAATTTTCCCAAGGGTGGACCAGTAGGCTTGGGGATGAAAATTTTTCCCAAGGGCGGGCCAGCACACCTATGGACGAAAATTTTCCCAAAGGCAGGCCTATGGGCCCCGGGAAGAAGCTTTTCCAAGGCCGCAAGGGACACATGGCACATTTTGAAGCCCATGTGGGAAGGTGGGTCATCAGAGGTAAAAAAGGTTCAAAACCCCTGTACCTCCACCAAATCCAAGGGATGCCATGTTTCATAACCAAATTTTCCAGTGGAGGAAAGGACTGTAAGGGAAAACTTAGAAATATTAGCATTTGCGTTAAAAATCATGAAGGCTAAAAATAACCCGTGCCTTTGCTGACACCTGAAGAAGCCATATGTCAGACCCACAGTGACAGATGGGGAAGCAGACTGGCGGGGAGACTTAAGATTTTTTACCATTTTTCAAAAAGGTAAAGTTTGAAGGTGCGAGCCTGCGAACCAGTGGAAGCGCTTTCCCAAAAGTGAATAGGCGGGGCTGCAGGGCTACAAAGGAATTTGTGACCTTTTTTTTTTTTGCAAAAAGTATCCTAAGTAATTTTTGGGCCTGCGGGTCCGATTTACAAAAATTTCTCTTTTTTTTTCAAACTAAGCAAAGTAAAAACTTCAGAAGGCCATTACTTTCGACTAGAAGATCGGATTTGGGCAAATGATTACTTTTTGGAAAGGTCTCAAACTCCTCTTTGCATAGAAACCTTCAAAATTCATTTTTGACAACTTAGGTGGGTTAATTTTAAGAAAACGTCTTTCCTACCATTAAAAATGTGAACTAGACTTTCTTTTAACTTAACAGGATTAATTCAATCCACCATTCTTTATTCCTCAACATGCCAAGATGACATGGAGGATTGCACTTGGAAAGATTAAGATGAATTTAGCAGGGTTTAATTGATGGATTGAGTTTCAAAATTATTTCCCACCCGTTACTGCAAAATGTTAGAGTTTTTTTTCTAATAGAAATAAAAAATAGTGAATCAAAAATAGAAATCATACTTAAACTTGAATTGATCTATTTTCATTTACCATACTTTAAATATTTGAATTCATATAAATCTAATTTTCAAAGTTTAACTTTACTTCAATCAATACGTGAAACCCAAAATGTAGTTCTACTTTCAAATCATGCATTTTGAATGAAACAGAGAAATGTAATATTTCTTCATATGTATTTCTTTTTCCAATTTTCAAACAAATATTTCACAATATATTTCAAACATAGATTTCAAATGAAAATCGTATCATTTGTGGTAACTAAAACAACTTCTATTGAACTCTAATAATTCTTTTACAACTTCCTTTTTTATTCATCAAATACAACTTACAGAATATTCATATCTCACATTCAAATATAGGTTCCATTTCCAAACTAGAGTAACTTTCCACCACAAATATTATTAAAATTCCATCCACTTGAAGTTGGAAATTTTACAATAAGAAACCCAAGGAGAAACTACAAAAATTTTCTTCATCCTTAGATCCAGAATAGTAACAACAAGATCCACCATATATCTTTTGATCACAAAAAAAATAGAGGAGAGGAAACACTCTACACCTAACCAAGAATTCCAAAGAAGAAAAGAAGTCGTCCTCCTCATTGGCCCTCCAAGCCCCAACCACAAAGAAATAATAAATGTATTCCAACTCATAGAAACAAACATGCTTCCACAACACAAAAACAATTTTCACAAATAGTACACATCCTAAATACATACTCCAAATTTCAACCACAAGAATAATAACAAACAATACTCAGGATTCATCATTCACAAGCCAAAGGAGCAAGACCTATGGGGGAAGCTGCTTATACCTCCCAATGGGGAAATGGGTGTCCACCTTAAAATAAACCCGCCTATATATATATATATATATATATATATATATATATAATTTCAAAGCCCCTAAATGACCTTATTCCTAACCCAAGTACCCCTTATAGATCCCATTCTCTTATGCCTCCCCATAGGAGATCCCCATAGTCTTCTCCTACACCATACCTAGGAAATCTACCCAACCAACTAACAACATACCAAAATATTCAAAGCATTCACATATACATAAATAAAAGAAGAACATTTTAAAGAGCCAAAATCCTACCTCTCCATGGTAAAGTTTGCTCCAAAAATTCAACATGAAGCTTTTTCCAATCTCTAGCAATCCACAAACATTCCAAAAAAATCTCTAACTCTCTTCAAAATTACAAGAGATCAAACTTAATAAAGTAAGCAAAATGAAGTCACTGAATGAAGTAACCCCAAAACAAGCCAATGAATTCAAATAAATAGAAGAGGGAGAGAGGAGGATGAGGTGGATCCATGTAGGATGCCACAACACACATCCTCAACTCTACCTCACAAGTCAACTTCAAACTCCAAGGCATACTAAAAAAAAGTGGGTGGATAAATGACATTTTACTTACACACACACACCAATTCCACACCCCAAGGACCAAAATTAGTTTCATGCAAGAAGGTGCAATAAAAAACTTACAATTTTCCTTCCCAAAATACATAATAAGGCCCAATTTTGACTCTGCAACTCATAGGTAGGGTTGGTGTAACAATTTAAGAGGTGTGGGACAAGTTTAACTTGTCCTACAAGCCTACAAAATCAGCCCCTAAGGACAGATCCGAAAATCAAAAGGAAGGTGAAGTGTCTCGCACTCAAAGCTACTTACATATTACTTACAATACATAACCCAAGAGCCATCAGCTGTATAAAATGTTTTCTTTTGACAAATTTTAATTAATTTAACAACATGATTACTCACTAATGTAGACACAAATAAAATAAATAATGAAGGGAAAAATACATAACTAAAATCCACATACTAAATTTAAACAAAAGAACTAAATAAAAGAATACACATACCCCCTTTGTCACATTCGAAGGTGATCCCCCCATATGAACCCCTAACAATAATACAAACATACACAAATAACAAACACACTTTGTCATGGTGACCCTTGTTGAATTCATCTAGAATTCTAATGTGGTTGGTCTCCAATCCCCTGATATTTTTGGTGACCTGTTTACTAACAAATAACAAATACCTCCTTCGGCCTCGTGGCCACATCAAATCATCCAAAATAAATATAAAACATAACTTCCAAAATCATCTATATATGAATCACAACATCATCTAGATATGTAACAATATTATTTACAATTTCATCAATAACCATATGATCCCAAGATTAGTTCAATTTTCTAGGTTTACTCGATATGGAAAAATATCACATATACGAAAAACGTATATATTTCTAACCATGCCAAGTAGTGTATCAACATCAATATAAAATGTCTCTAATAATACACATGCATCATCCATGATTTCTAATGTCTAACATAATACCAACTCAAAGGCTACATTAATGTCCCTAATTATAGTCGACAGTATCATAATAAAAAAGAAAAGGGTGTCAGAGGGAAATGGGCACTATAGGTGCCCTAGTCCCTCTCCAAGCACTCCAGCCTAATTAGATAGCTCAGATCCATCCTTTTCGGGATCTCTTCATAATCATTTCTGCTTCCTATTTCTCCAGCCATCTCTGTGACATAGTCCCTCAAGTTCATCAAATCAACTAATTTGTATCCATACTTCTCTTGCACATTAGGGTTTCTATTTTCATTATGCTAGGTTATTGGGTCATCTTCTATAGTCATTTGCTACATTTATGAACCATTTTGTGCAAAAACATTATGTGTAGAATATTTTTTGACATGTGCAAGCTCTAGATTCCCTACATATGCAATATAATGTGATTTACCCTATTTTTCTCACATGATAACAAATTCCTACTCTAGATTGTACATTTTCACCCAGCCTTGTTCTGCCTAGATTGTATTATTTTTTAAAAGTGAAATACTTATGTGGCATTGTTTGAATGTGAAAAATAAATTGATTTAATCCAAATACATCACAAATGTAGAAAAATTTCAATATTTTTATGTATAGAGCTCTTGGTTGACATGAGTAGCAGGCAAGTGTTCTTGGAGAGCGCATATTTTTGGTCTGAGGGTACCCTTGAGAACCATTTTTATACTATTATCCCCTAATGTATGAGGGCCTTCAGGAGGTATAGAGAATATTTAGCAAATGAAAAGAAGAATTTATAAATTAAAATAAAACAATAAATATGATAATGTCGAATATGGTTGTGGTTAAACCATATCTCAACCACAAGAATAACAATTAAACACATATGCTCTACTAAAAATTTTTCTAACAAGAAAATGGTTTATGGGAATGTAGGGAATTTACCTCCCAACACACATAGTATATGAACTTTTTGTCTAAGGGCACCCTCGAGCACGTTTTTTCTACTTTTTTTCCCTCATGTGTAGGGTCCTTTAGGAGGTAAGTGATAAATTTAGCAAACAAAAAAGTCAATCTATAAAATAAAAAAAAACAGTGAATATGTTAATCTCAATAGTTGTGTTCAGACCATATGTCAACCAAAATAATAACAACCAAACACATATGTGCTACTAAAAAATTTTCTAGCAAGACATACATATATGGGAATGTAGAGAATTTAACTCCCAACACGTAACACAACTTGTCAATATAACAGATATCATGCAAAATTGTACTTGATTTTGATCATAGATAAATTCAAATTTCTTTTTTGTATTCGGGAAAAACCTAAGAAAATAGCATATTTATGTCGAAGGCATTTCCCCTATTACATTTTGGGATTTTTTTCTTACAGCTATTAGAGAATGAATCAGTAGGATCTCATTTGTAGAGATGTTGACAATACCTTTGAATCTTCATCATCCACGTATAGTCATGATATTTGGTAAACTCATCAGCAAATACATCGTTTAGTGAAAATCAAATAGTAGACTACAAAAAAATACCTTCATCCTTATTTTCCATGGTGTTGGAAGCAGCTGTGTTTAGAGAGAATTTGGCAGTGGTTTAATAATCACTAACCATGGAATGGATACTGGTCTCTAATTGTTTCAGGGATCAAATTTGGTAAACTAATGAAATTAATCTCTTAGAAAAGCTCTATGGATATTTCTATTGGCCTTTTTTCTTATCAAATGGATCCCTTATGGGCTAACCAATTGGTAAGCCAGTTAAATGATTATGTTCAGTAATGGGAAAGTGGAGATTGGGAGGGGGGATTTTTCATCCAGGTTCTGCAGATGGGATGAAATCTCTCTTTTCTCAGGCTGTACTACTTTTGAATGAAAAATTCAAACTACAAAATTTATTACGTCTATAGAATCAATCCTGTTAGGAAATAAGAGATAAAATATGCAAAATAATCCCTTACAGAATTGCAACAGTAGAAACTAATATGTAAAAAATATTACAGATCTCAAATAAAAGTGCAGAATAAATAACACAACACAGAGAGATAAGATTTAATGTGGTTCACCCAATTTGGGCTACGTCCACCAAGAATCACTTGCTCATATTTTATTACAAGCCTCCACTCTCTCAATATAATACCCAAATCCATTTGGAGCTATGCTCAAAAAAATCTACAGAATTCACACCCGAATTCAAAACACATCTGCAATACATTTTCTTTTCTCTCTATCATATGTATAAGACCATATAAATAGACAATTTCTTAAGTTGTTTTAAAAACCATGGGTAAAAAACAATGGGAAAAAACAAAACCATCCCATAAACCTATGGGTAGCCGAAGAGGCGGTTTTACAAAACAATGGGTACCAAAAAACCATGGGCCCAAAAATAGCCCATAACGGTTACCCATTATCCATGGGTTAATAAACCACCCATGAAAATTTGCTTCAGGGGCTTTGCCCCCCAAACCCACTTGACCCGCTTACCAGTGAGTGGGACCGCTACAAAAATACCTGAGTGTAACACATAGAAGGTGTACCACACTCTAAGATGAAAATAGGTTCCAAAAACATAACAATCTCCCACTTGGAGACCGATTTCCACTGAGTAAGCTTATTAACCCTTCACTATCAACCACAAAGGCCAACCAAAGCTAAACATAGCTTTATTTTATCCCTTGTGACCACCTTGGTCATCATGTCTGCAAGATTCTAACTGGTATGAATCTTCTCCAACTTTAACTTATCTTCCTCCAAAGCTATCCTGATGAAGTGATATCTCAACTGTATATGCTTCATCTTGGAGTGGAAGGCAAAGTTCTTAGCTAGGTGTATAGAACTCTGAGTATCACTATGGAACTTACATTCCTCCTGCTTATGCCCCAACTCCTCAAGCAATTGTTATAACCAAATCATCTCTTTACTTACCTCTGTGGCAGCAACATACTCAACCTCCGTGGTTAACAAAGCCACAACTTTTGTAGTCATGAAATTCAGCTCACTGTTGTCCCACCTATGGTATAAATATAACCTGTCATGCTCCTCCTATTGTCTACATCTCTAGCCATGTCTGAATCTACATAACCACGTAAAGTGGTGTCTGATCCAATGTAGCACAAAATTGTCCCCATGGTCCCTCTCAAATACCGAAGGATCCACTTTACTGCTTGCCAATGCTCTTTACCTGGATCACTCATAAATCTACTCACAACTCCTACTGCATGGGCAATATCAAGCCTAGTTCACACCATAGCATACATCAAACTACCAACTACTGATGAGTAAGGTACCTTGGACATTTGGTTTCTTTCCTGCTCTGTCTTGGGACACTGCTCCTTTGATAACTTAAAATGGCTTGCCAAAGGAGTCCCAACCAATTTAGCATCATGCATGTTAAACCTGTCTAATACCTTCTTAATGTACTCTTCCTGAGATAAATTCAACTTCCATTCATTCCTATCCTGAGTTATCCTCATACCAAGGATTTATCTGGCTGCCCCCAAATCCTTCATATCAAAGGATTCACTTAGTTTTTTCTTGAGTAATTTTATTTCTTGCATGTTTTTACCTGCAACCAACATGTCATCAACATACAAACACATGATAATATAACTTCCATCCTCAAATTTTGTTGTATACACGCAATGGTCAGAATGACATCTAATATAACCTTGCTCCATCATGAAGCTATCAAACTTCTTATATCATTGACGTGGAGCTTGTTTCAAGCCATACAAAGCTCTTCTTCAGTTTACACACCATCTCCTCTTTACCTTTGACCTCATAGCCCTCTGGTTGCTGCATATATAGTTCTTCCTCCAAATCACCATGGAGAAATGTAGTCTTTACATCTAACTGTTCTAAGTGTAAGTCTTTTGCTGCCACTATTCCAAGAACAGTTCTAATAGAAGTCATTTTTACTAGAGGAGAAAATATCTCATTAAAATCTATACCTTGTTTCTGTGTAAACCCCTTGACCACCAACTGGGACTTATATATTTTCTTTCCTCCTTCTTCATCTTTAACTTTGGACACCCACTTGTTTTGCAATGCTCTTTTTCCTTCCGGTAGCTTCACCAAATCCCAAGTCTGGTTCTCCATGAGAGACTTATGCTCCTCATCCATGGCTTGCTCCCACTTCTTACTGGCATCTACCTGCATTGCTTCATCAAAGCTCTCTGGCTCTCCACTATCAGTGTGTAATAAATAATAAAGAGAAGGAGAAAAATGATCAGATTCTTTTCTTACCCTAGAAGACCTCCTCATTGTAGGAGTTTGGGGTTCCTGCTGAGTAGGTTCCTGAACTGATTCATGGGTCACTTTCCCATCAAGAAGATCCTCTACCACTGCATATTCTTTCTTGGATTCTTCCCTGTTTTCCTACAACTGTTGCTTATACATGACTTTCTCATTAAAGACCACATCCCTAGACCGAATGATTTTCTTGTCCTTAATACTCCAACATTTAAACCCAAAGTCATCACCACCATAACCAATGAAAGTACATTTTTTTGATTTAGCCTCTAGCTTGGTCCTATCATCCTTGTCTATATGAACAAACACCTCACATCCAAAGACTTTAAGAAATGAATAATCAACTTTCTTACCATACCATGCCTCTTAAGGTATGCCTCCATCCAAGGAACTTGAGGGTTCTCTATTTATCAAGTACACAATTGTGCTCACTACTTCTATCCAAAAAGAAAGAGGCAGTCCTATATGTAACCTCATGCTCCTAGCATGTTCCATTATTGTTCTGTTCATCCTTTTTGATACCCCATTCTGTTGTGGAGTTCCTGGAACTGTCTTTTGCCTGCAGATTCCATTCTTAGAAAATTAGTCATTAAATTCATTGCTGTAATACTCCCCTCCATTATTTGACCTGAGACATTTTAGCTTAATACATGTTTCATTCTCTACCAAGGCTTTCCATTTAACAAAAGTGTCAAATACATCAGATTTGTTTCTAATATAATAAACCCAAACTTTCCTTGTTACATCATCAATAAAAGTAACATAATAACTTGAACCCCCAAGAGATGATACCTGAGCCAGGCCCCACACATCAGAATGTACTAGCTCTAACTTAGTCTCTTTCTTTGTAGATCCAACCTTGAGAAACCTTACTCGCTTATGTTTCCCATATATACAGGTCTCTCAGAAATCCAAACCTGTTTCTGTATATCCAGGCAAATTCTTCTTTATGATGTTCATGCCCTTATGGCTCATATGATTGGGCCTATAGTGCCATAATGTTGTATCTGCATTTGAAGCCACAATATTACAATCATTAGTCCTATCAGTGTTTAAATACAAGGTTCCAACCTTCTTACCTCTTACCACCACAAGAGCACCCTTGGTAACCTTCCAAGAGTTAGCTGTTAATATCACAGTAAAACCATCACTTCCCAATTACCCCGCCGATATCAAATTTCTCCTTAATGTAGGCACATGTCTAACATCCTTCAATAGCCATGTATTCCCATTCCGCATCTTAACCTGAACAGAACCTTTTCCAACTATACTACAAGGCTCATCATCACCAAGAAAAACATGCCCAAAATCCCCTTGAACATAATTAACAAAATAATGCCTATGTGGAGTAGCATGAAAAGAAGCCCCTAAATTTAAAACCCAAGATTCAGTAATATTATGCAAAGAAAGAATCAAAGCATCCTGACATACATTACCCAATGCCACATTTGCCTCCTTGTTTTCTTCCTGTCATTTCTACTTGTCCTGAAGCTCCCAACAATCCTTCTTTGCATGCCCAGAATTTCCATAGTTCCAACGTACAATCTTGCTCTTGGATTTTGACCTTGCCCAATCTTTTGATTTTCCACGGTTTCCTCTATTGTTCTGTCTACCTCTAGTTTCCATTGTCAAAGCATTCCCTGAAGTATAACATTCCCTGGAGCTTTTTCTTCACATTTCCTTGCTTAGAATCACCCCTACAACATCCTCAAACTTCAACTTCAAGTTAGCTTGAACCGAGTTGCTTACCGCCATTACCAGGCTATTCCAACTTTCAGGTAAAGAGCACAGAATTAATAAAGCCCTAAATTCTTCATCAAATTCTATTGTAACCAAAGCTAGCATATTCACAACTGTATTGAAATAATTTAAATGATCTACTACTAAACTATTCTCAGACATCTTCATATTAAACAACTTTTTCATTAAAAATATCTTGTTAGAGGCAGAGGGTTTTTCATACAACTTCCCTAATCATCCATTAGATCTTTTGTAGTCTTTTCCTTTGAAACATTAAATAATAATGAAGATGGAAGACACAGCCGGATCGTTCCAAGTGCCTTCCGATCCAACAAATCGCATTTCACATCTATCATACTCGAGGGTTTGTTCACCTTCTCAGACAACGGAGTATAAAGATCCTTCTGATAAAGGTAATCTTCCATCTGCATCTTCCAAAGACTAAAATTCTACCCATTGAATTTATCAACCCTAGATCTTCCATCATTTGCCATAGCTCCCACTCAAGATAAAACTTTCCCTGCGATTCAACACTTCAGCAAACCAAACCAGGCTCTGATACCAATTGTTAGGAAATAAGAGATAAAATATGCAGAATAATCTCTTATAGAATCACAACAGTAGAAACTAATATGCAGAAAATATTACAGATCTTAAATAAAAGTGCAGAATAAATAACACAACACAGAGATACAAGATTTAACATGGTTCACCGAATTTGGGCTACGTCCACCAAGAATCACTTGCTCAGATTTTATTACAATCCTCCACTCTCTCAATACAATACCCAGATCCGTTTGGAGCTATGCTCAAAAAACTCTACAGAATTCACACCTGAATTCAAAACACATCTGGAATACATTTTCTTATCTCTCTATCATATGCATAAGACCATATAAATAGATAACTGCTTAAGCAGTTTTACAAAACCATGGGTATCAAACAATGGGCAAAAACGAAACCGTCCCATAAACCTATGGGTAGCCGAAGAGGTGGTTTTACAAAACAATGGGTATCGAAAAACCATGGGCCCAAAAATAGCCCATAAAAATTACCCATTACCCATAGATTAATAAACTACCCATGAGAATTTGCTTTGGGGGCTTCACCCCCGAACCCCCCTGACCCGCTCACTGGAAAGCGGGACCGCCGTAAAAATACCTGAGTGTAACACATAGAAGGTGTACCACACTCTAACATGAAAATAGGCTCCACAAACATAACAAATCCCACAAGCCCTAATGTCTTGGTGCATATAATCATAGATAAGGATGGAGTAATTATGGAGTATATGTGGACAAAAAGTAATCAATAGATGATGTTATGGAACCAACCCAGATATCAATGTGAGGTACATGACCTCTGCGATGCTTATGGAAGTTGCACTACAACAAATATTTAAACCTGTAGCTATGTGTATGGATTTTACCCTTCCAATGATTATACCTAGAATTCAGAAGAGTGGAGGTCCAATGGCTATGCTTAGTGTATTGCATTACAATGCTCTTGCACTAGGGCCATCAGGAGTTAAGTAAAATATTTAGCAAATGAAAATAACTATTTATAATTTAATTGAAAACAATGAACATGATAATATTGATGGTTGTGGTTGGACCATATGTCAACTATAAAATTAAAAATCAAACACATATGCGTTACTGAATTTTTTTCTAACAAGACATACATATATGGGAATGTAGGGGATTTAACTCCCAACACACAATCCAAAACATTTATGTAGCAGATATCATTCAAAATTGTACTTGGGTTTGGTCACATAGCATCTCACCTTTGTTTTTTTATATTTGGGAAAAACCTATGAAAATAGCATATTTATGTCGAAGGCGTTGCCCCTATTAGATTTGGGGATTTATCCCGATAACTATTGAAGAGTGAATCACTAGGATCTCATTTGTAGAGATGTTGACAATACCTTTAAATATTCATCATCCATGTACAATCATGATTTTTTGTATACTCGTCACCAAATACATAATTCAGTGAAAATCAAACAGTAGACAACAACAAAAGATATTCATCCTTATTTTTTACAGTGTTGGAAGTGGATGTTGTTAGAGCGAATTTGGCATAATTTTAATAATTACTAACCACATAACATAGACTAGTTTCTTATTGTTTTAGGGATGAAATTCTGAAAACTAGAAAAATTAATCTCTTGGAAAAGATCTGTGGATCCTTCTCCTAACCTATTTTCTTATCGAATGGATCCCTCGAGAACAAACTAGTTGGTCAACAAGTGGAATGATTATATTCAGTACTAGGAAAGCAAATATTGGGATTGGGATTTTCTCATCCAGGTTCTAAAAATGAGATGAAATCTCTCTTTTCTCAAGCTGGACGACTTTAGAATGGAAAATTCATACCCTGACATTTATTACATCTACAAAATCAAGCCCACAAGCCCTAATGTCCTAGTGCATATAATCCTAGATAAGGATTAAGGAATTATGTAGTAAATGTGGACTAAAAATAATCAATGGATTAATCTCTGGAACCAACCCAAAGATCAATGCTAGGTTTATGGCCTCTACGACACTTATAGAAGCTGCACTACAAAAATATTAAAACCTACACATGAACAGGGTTTTTACCCTACTGATAATCATGCGTAGAATTTGAAAGAGTGGTGGTCCAGTGGTTACACTTGGCATAACACGTTACAGTGCTCTGCCACCAATGGAAACACCACCGACAATTTCCTGAAACTGAGAGACAAGTTTTTTCCATATGAACAATCTGTATAAATTTCCAGACATAGGTTACAATGCTCGACAATTTGTCTCAAAAAATTCTCTTACACGTTAGATGGGAACAGAGACCACTATCTGATTGTTTCAAGGACACAACCTTCAACCAAAATTAAATTTTCATATCCATTCCTAATATGAAATTGAGGGTTAGACCAAAATCATGTTGTATCATTACTAATGGATGGATTACATTTATTCCCATATAGACTCACGTCGATTGATGTCATGAAATTATCAAAATTTGTCTCTAATTTGTTCAATAGCATGAGGAAATATATCACTTACCACATGAGCATCTATTTGCACAAAACCCGGCACTCTAGTCACAACAGAAGTGGATCAAACAATTGTCATAAGGAAAAACTCCACCTTTCAAATTGCATACAATGAAAATTTTGCTGACATTCCATTGGATTTAGAAGTTGAAGCCATCGATACTTTTTTCCTCTAGAGACCATTCGTTAGAATTGTGGAATAAAATCACATCTCGCGACTTATATTTACTAAGCAAACCAGATTTGAGTTTATAACTATAGTGCCATCTATGGTTGTACATGGTAATGGAGATAAGTACCTAATGGCTTCAGGTGTGCACCATTGCAGCAAAGTTAGATTTACATATCCATCCCTAATATGAAATTGAGGTTTGGACCATAATTTCTCTATATCTTTACTCCGTAATGGATTGAATTTATTCCCATCTAGATTCTTATCGATTAATTTAATATTATAATTTCTGTAAACAAAATTTAAACTTTTTGTTGGCATAAAGTATTCAAGCAGGTACCGTATGTATTATTGATGGCCATTGATATTAATAACAGGCTTATGTTCTTCATAATCACAGTCGATCTACAAAAGGATATTCAAACACATACCTCCCACATTTAAACAATTGACAAGCTCCACATGAAGAAGTGAGCCATAATATTAACTATGTGAATATTAGATTGAAATGATGAAAATGGAATGGATGAAGTGGTAGAGATTCTATTTCTAGAATAGTACCAAATGAAGAGAAAATAACATAGAATTTCAGATGCTTAATTTGAATGGAAATATGAAGAGCAACTTAATATCGCAAGAGATCTCGACCATGATGAAAACTACAACAAAAACAGTAGAGTGAATTATCCAATTTTGGTGGGTGGGCTTACATTTATGAGTTAATTGGAGGTTTAATGGACCATCACTCATTAAATTCCACTTCAAAATTGTGCATTACAAAGACTTTTTATCTCTGTGTGGATTAAATTTATATTTAGATAAAAGGAGGTTCAACGCATTAACAAACAATTTATTTTGGAGATAGTAATTGTTATACTAGGAATAATATCAATGTCATTACATTAGGTGGCTGATTTTGATACTGTTTAGAATGTGGATGGTAAAGATTACAATTTGAGGGGATACGTTGAAATCTGATGGTGGCATTATCTCCGCTTCCGAAATAGAAAACTGCTCCACGTGAATGTGTTGTCTCCCTTCTTCTTATACACCATACCGCAAATACGTTTGGTAACCATGTATGGACATTTGTAACTTTATCAGATGATTTAGTTGAAATAATTTGTAAGAGGATTCATCGATGGTTACAATTTGGATTTAATCTCTAGGTTGTTTCTTTGTATGTTTTCCTATCTTTGACCAGTTGAAGACAAAGAAACAGTGACATTCTTATAGTATTTCCTGACCCTCTTAACCAAGTATCATAGCTGATATGACTAACATTTTTAGAATATTTTTTGTATTAAAAAATGATGGTTAGATTAAAGTAGTGGTATTTAAAAAATTTGTTTGCTACATCAAAAAGAGATTTCTTTGATTTCCTTTTTTTCTTGTAAAATTGCCTTTGTCTGATCAAGTCAATTAGTTTGTGGTTCACGTTATTTCTATTATTACGTAGAAGGAATTTTCACAATTTTAAGTGGATTTCCTCTCTGAAAATACAAATTAAATCTAATCCACGTGTGGTTGTTAATTTAAACAACCTTAGTTGTTGAAGAGATGTCTTCTTGTTCTTTTACATTCATACATGCTCCTTGACATTTCCTTCTTGACAACCACTATGCCCTACCATATTCATTGTAATCTCTAAAATTTTATTTTCTTAGAGAATTATTTTGTCCTACATAACCCCCTTCCACTATAAATTTACCCCTCTTGGCTAGCACTAACCACACAACGATTTGCATTTATGTATTTGATTTGATTATACATTAATGTGATGTACAACACAAATACCAAATATTATTTGGGCATTTCGATTTAAGCCATGAAAAGTGTGTGGTGAATGAAGGTATTTAATTCTCATTTTTTTATTTATGACTTTCCATTATTGTCATCATCTTATATAACAATTCAGATGTTGTCGAATAAAAAATCTTTCAGTCATTCTTAGTTGGGTTATTGCCCTAGAGCCTTTTAGATCTTCCCCATTTTTTTAAGCCCCATTAACTACAAATTGCACTCATATGAATAACATAAGTAACTTTTAGATGATAAAGTGGAATAAAGATAAAGGATCTTATTTGGGTCTTATGTTTTCATCTTGACTGCCAAATAAATTCTACATGTCCCTCTTATAACTAAAAGTTGCAAAGGCTATATTATCTAACAAATGTTCATGCATCATGTTTTTTCTTGTAATTAATCTTGCATTTTATGAAGCTAGTCCTTGCAGATAAACATTGTTAAAATGGTAGTGAGAAATAAGAGAAGTGCACTGCTAAAAACATATCTCTAGTAACTAGAGAGTATCCATATCAGACAAATGCACTTAGGGTGTTAAATAAGGATGTTAAAAATGGCATATACTTGACACTTTTGGTTCTCATAATAAGTCCCTAAAATAACAAACAAAATCATCAACCTTCTTGAAATAATCATTGTACACATATTATAGCAATCTATACTAAGAAGAGGATAAGACTAAATACCTACCAAAAAATTCATTGGGGAGGCATACATAAAAATCGAGAGGATCACACATGAAACTCCAGCCAATAACTATCTGGATATGTACGTGTGTGTAGCAAGAATATATTAACTACAAGTAACATGACAAAAAATTTATTAATGCACTTAACTAATCTCCAACAATTAATTTACTAGCATAAATGCATTCAAATTGAAATTTCACACTACTACATTATTTCATATAAACTTTCCTTGTCAATTTGTTTCCATATATAATGCATGAAAAACACTATGTATGTATTTTTAGTGAATTACTTTAGTCCAAGAATGTCTTTTAGCTGCTGAAGAGATATAATTACAGCTGCTCCAACCATAAACCCTATTAAGGTTGCATGTGTCAGAAAGTCTATGATGAACCCCAACCCGCAATATAATCATAAATAATGTGATACATAATGTTAGTGATCAAAACTAAGAGTGGGATTTCACAAAACAACTTATAATATGACTTTGATAAAAAAAATATAGTTACATACTAACTATTGCACATGTAAGCCTCCTGGTCAATCGTTTGCACTAACATACATGAGCACATTGATTGAGTTTCAGCCCTAAGAAACCGAAATTCTAAAGGTGAGAAAAAAATATGCAATGAAGAGTAAGTCTGGAATGTGAGGTAAATATAGAAGATTTACCAAGGCCCCAATTGAGCCCAAAAGAAATCCTGTAATGCATCATAATCTATACATGGCCAGAAAATTAGAAAAAACAGACTTTAAACCACTTCAATGTCTAAGGTGGTAGCAATCAAAAATCATTACAAGGACATCCTAGAGACTCCTAGAAGCAGAGGCCTCATGGAAGCTGGTTTTGGAAATCAATAAGTTGGCACCAACAACTAATTTCACAAAAAGAAATTTCCTCATATGAGGAACAAAAACTTTGTCTGTTACTTTTACTACTGAGCTAAGTTACAAGGTTCATGTTTGTATTCGTGTTCGACAAGGATAAAGTTTGGATTAATTTCGGCGGGGCTAAAATTCACAAAAAAAATCATGATTAAATTCAACGAGTATAAATTAACAAACATAATTAATTAATTTGATTATATTTAATTTAATTTTTGATATTTGATATTTAAAAATATATATCATATATCAAATTAATTTAAAATACTTTGAACTTTGTAAAAATTAAAGCTAATGTTCTAAATATTAAAAATTTAAAACTAAATAATAAAATACATAACATTTAAATAAAGCAATGAAAACATAAAAAATTAAAAAATAACCGGACCAAAATAAATAAATAAAAGATTTTAAAAAAACTAAACGTAAACCTAAAAACTCAACCTATGCTCAACTTGACCCGATAATGGCAGAAACTACATAGAATGCCATCCTTTTATGGTGGCAACTACATAGACTATGTATCACTCTCCAACTCTAGCAACGCAACGGTTCACAGAGACCTAAACTTGAAATCGAAACTTAAACTCTAACTACGGAAATGCAAGAGTTTAAGTTTCAGTTTTTAACTACTTCAGTGGCCATTGAGTGAGGATTGAAATGTGGAACTTTGCTAGCTCGAGACACACAGTGGAGGGAAAATGGAGGGAGCATTGAATTCAAAAGGAGTCTTCCGCCGCCGAGCAAAAACTTTCAAACACAATTTTTTGACGATTTTATGTGCCACAGTCACAATTTTTGGGGGGTTTTAAATTAAATTGCATTACTTAGAATAATCAAATTTCATGACAAATTTTAACGATTTTTCGCTATTTTATTAGAGTTCACTGAATTTCAAATTTTTATGTTCAAGTTCGGCGAATTCTATGACTTATCTACTGCGTGACAATTTCGTAGAAGAGAAATTGAAGGACCTGTACAAGAAGGACACCATTAGCAGTATAATCCTAATACTTAAAAACTATAATTACCCATACTTAACATTATATTAATAGATACTACAAATTTCTCATTGTAGTCATTAATTTCTTAGCTAAATCTATTGTTTAGTTTATATTGACTACCAATTTGGAACTTGACTTCAACCATTAGCTATGTACCAAAGACTTGAAATTCTCAATATACTGGTTTATTATTTTATATCTAACTATTACCTTGGCACTGTTGACTACAATAAAATTAGGCATTGAGCATAAAAATTTATTTCTTTTACGCATTTTGACATTTTGTTGAATAGTGCATGCTACCACATTTTGTGTAGCCCAATTTCAAAGCACCACTTATTGAAACATGCTAGTAGTATGCTAGCAAAGGTGAACTAAATGGATTGGACAATTGTTGGTTGCATTTGGTGAAATAAGATCAATGCTATGTCAGGATTCCCATGTCTTCTCTTCGTTGCAATTATGATATTCCACAAGAAGAGGTTGCAGACCACAAATGAAAACAAATTGCACATACAACTATTCTAGGCATTTTGTCAACAATTCATGTGCCTTTTGTATTCTTCCATAGAGTGTGCACATTTGTACAAGGGCACTTGAAACTGTAACAATTTGAGGATTAAGAGTAAGAAAACATCTGATATTTTTTTAATGGAAAACTTCATTATAAACCTGAAGTGCATTTAACATTCTACCTGATATTCTAACCAAAGACAACAATGTAAAGCAACTACACAGTAAGACATATGATGAAGCATTCTAAAAAAGGCTTGTGGATGAATTAAAAATGCCATTTGTAATATTTTATTCAAGTGGAGGCATTTCTAATCCACCGCATCAAGGGATATGTTTATTATCAAATAAGTTGAAAAAAATAGCTCCCCAATCACTCTTACTAATTGAGAGATGGATTTTAATGACAGAAGAATATCATATATAATTAATGAAGTTTAAAATTGGTAGTAGTCAGTGTGCGACCAGAATTTTGTAAATTTATAAAGCTCCAAGAAATTATACCTTTACATGGGTTCTCGACAACAAGTTAAAGATTTGTATTTCAAGTTTGCTCTTATCAATACGATCCTACTTTCATCCTACACGAATTTTGAGCATAAATTTATGTTACCCCTGTATTTTGTTTATTTGTTACATCATGATTGAAAGAGAAAACAAGTAACAAACAAAAATTTACCAAAACAATACCCAAATGAAAATAAAAAGGGAATGATAGACAAAACTTGAGATGCTACCCAGGTGGAAAAATATTTAAGTACTAATAATGTTGAATAACATCTACATCACCTGATTATCCTCACTACAAATCCGTTGCAAGAACCGATGTACAACATGATTTCCATTAAGGCCCTTTATAAGAGTCACAACACCTGTCATAAGGGAGGATATAACCATAGAAACATGTTGTGGAGTCTTAAGATTCTCTATTAGCTTTTGTATAGCTCAAGTACTACAAGGAATGAAATAGAACACAGTTAATACATAAAGTAGCTAATAGTCTCTTGCACAAATACTATTCAGACTTATAAGTCACTTAAGAACCAACATGTGAAGCCTTAATGTATTGTGCATGCCCAAACTGACCAAGTTTTAATAATTAACCAAATAATTAAATTACAAAGATAGTATAAAGTAGAATCTATAATCATTACTTACCCATGCATATTGAGAGAGATACTGATAATTTCACCTACTTTCCTAATCAGCACATCAAGAATTTGCATTCTCAATTGTTCATTACTGACTTCTAAAAGCTTTTACACAAGATAATTACTAAAAGGATTTGTCATCAACTCAACTATATGACCAATAATCTCTAGAAATATCTTATGCACATCCTCTGGAGAACCATCATCAAATTTATTTTGTAGAAAGTGGAAACCATGCTAATCCTTTGCAATGATATAAATTTTTCCTTTGACATCTTCCAATGTAGAATATGTATGCAGCGGCTGTTGAGAAGTCATCAAGGATCCCAGATGAAATTTTGACTCTGTAATCTTAGGTGAGATGCTTCTTAAATTATTGTTAACGTCTAATATTTGAAATGACCCAAAAAGTGAATAATCACTTAGCACTGATGTTTCATTGCAATGTCCACCGTTTAAAATATCCTTTTGTCCACCTGAATTATTGATCATTGTGACAGATTTTATACCCTGGAAAATAATTCATGCCAATATATTTTCAGGGAAATTTTTTTTATGATCTCGACTTAAATTTTCACTCATCTGATGATTCCTATATGGAACAGAAACAAAATGACAACATCTGCTACCCATGATTCCATTGGATTTACCATTGAAAAAGGGACAGCTTTCCCCTTTGTTGTTGAAACCTTGGGCATGATATTGACATGCATCTCCACTTAGCATTAGACGAACTAAAAAACTCTTCATGCCCACTAGACTAGGTACTACATTTGTACCCAAATCCCTTTCATTGAAGACTGCTCCTTGCAATTGGGAGATTCTAAAAGGTGATTTAAGGTGAACATTTGGAATAGTGGAGTGAAAATAATTTTGTCTGAAGGTTCTGTTAAAAGAATCTCCAATGAAATTAGCCCCTATCTAATAAAGGAGGCCAACTACAAGATAAACATGGGCTTGTTACAAGATCATTAACTCTTGCTGCATTCTAAGGTGCTTTTCTTCCATCATATGGTACCAAGTGAAGTTCATTGTATTCATCTATTGGTGAAGGTCTGAAATAGGAATTCTATATGACTGAGGCTGCACAAATGTTCCCAATGCAGGATCCAAGTAAGGTTCCTGCTAAAAACCACTAATAGAAGGCATTGTCCCTACTTTTGATTTCAAATAATTTGGGAACAACTGATATCCTGACACATAAGATGAGGGTGCAGGACTGTGCAGCTGCACACGGATCATGGAGAAGCCTAATATTAACTGGTCTTAAAGGGGAATGATAATCTAATAAGAAAATTTGTTTAGAAACACAAACAATATCAACAACCAACAATAAGAGATCAAGCTGGAATCCGTAGCAATGAAACAGGCTCATTAAGATACTAGTCTATATTTTTTGTGTATAATTTTGTTACCGGCCTGTGTTATATGTTAGTCATTATATTGTAGAGTAGAAAATGCCACAAAGTTGGCCCAAACTACTCTCTTCTATAGTTTGATTCTATTATTTTTCAATATATGTGTTTTTTATATTAATGGTGGTTGTGTAAAAAAAATGCACAAAGACTAATAGTTATTCTATTTCAGAATGGAAAATGTCACAATGTTGGCCAAAACTGCTATCTTTTGGAATCACTATTTCTATTCATTTTGAATATAATTATTATTAGTATTAATGGTGGTTGTCTAAAGGATATGCATAAGAATTTTAGGTGGGGAACATAAATTCAGAGAAGAAGAGTATGCTTATGTCTGGTCAAAAAAGTCTCAACAAGTAGGCCTCTTTTGTAGATCTTGTATATTGTTTGTAATAAAAATTATAACCCTTAGGCCTTCTTCTTGAGCACAAAAAAAAACAATCTCTAACTTGAGAAAAATAAATTACACACGTAGCCAGATCACTTAAAATAATCCAAATAAATTCTTCTTATTGAACTTCTCAACTAGCTTGTATGTTCAAGATCCCACTTTGACAAAATCAAGCCTATTTGATTGCATCTGTTTATAAAAGACGGTGTTGTTTATAAAGTGAATTTCTTTACTTTGAGTTTTATTTTCATAAGGTTGATTTGAAAGGGAATGATTCAAATATTGATCTTGAGTTGAAAATAAATATGAAAACCATAATTGTGTTTAAACCAGCCATCCTATAGAGAAATATATCAAGTTATTATAACCCTAATGGATGACCTATTCAGACATCAAGGAGCACATCAATAAATATAGATAAACATGTCAGGCAAACATAAAAGCAATTTCATAGAGTCATGGAAACTGTCGATACAGAAGTTGCAAAAACCTTAAAACACATAAAAGTGTTCCCAAATTTCTTTTTTAAGGGGCAAAATTGGCTTTTGGGAATTTTGTTCCCTTTCCACTTTCCCAAGAGGAATGTTTTCATCAAATCTAAATCAATCCACTTCCAATACTAGTAGTAGTGAACGCTTATGGTGCTGCTTGAATTTCTTTTTGAAGGGGAAAAATTACTTTTGGGGATTTTGTTCCTTTTCCACTTTCCCAAGAGGAACATTTTCGTTAAAGCTAAATCAATCCACTTCTGATACTATTAGTAGTACACTCTTATGTTACAGCTTTCTCTAATTGTATAAGGTTCCACAAGAAAAATAGTTGGATCAAATGACATCAAACAAGCTCGTGTTGATATAATTTTTGCTACATTGGACAGAGAGAATTGTGTGTAATTCAGACTAGGATAAACTTAATTGTAGATATAACTACAAATAAATTAAAATAATAATACGCTGATTGGGTTTGTGTTCTCTTTAAATGTTTTGCTTGCATGATCCCAGGTCATATTGACATGGAAAAGCATAAATGAAGGTCCAATATTAATCTTGTGATGAACATACACCTAGTTGGAGGATTGAACTAAGATAATAAAAAAATGAATAGTAGTTGATTCTAGTATTAATTCTGTGAAGTCAAGAATGACAATAGTTGGGGATTAAAGTGAACTTTGTAACCAGTTTTTTAAATTTTTTAGTACTTGAAAAAAGTGTAGCTAGCCTTGTGGATGTTAAAAGTTCTTCTTAGTTTTAGGATTGAACTCATACGTGACTTAAGACTGGTGTGGGTATATATATTAAATTGAATCAAGATTGTTCTATTCTAGGTAACATTCGGCATTTGGTTGCTTAATTACATTTATTTCAATAAAAAATGACCACTCTATTCAACCATAATAGGTAGGACTGATCTGCTAGGTTCCTAAAAATATTAATTTCCATCTTAATAAGTGCATTGAAATAATACCACAACATACCCGTGATGAAGGGCCGTGCCTCCTTTAAAGCCTCTCAAATTATCTTAACATTTTCTCCATGGACTACAACAAACCCCTCAGTCACAAGGTTTCCTATAGAATTGTGAATCTGAAATACAACAAGAATAATATCCAGGCATACTATTCCAAAGCCAAACATAGTTCAAAAATTCCACACATAAACAAAGCATTTCTTACATTAGTAAGGTGTCCTTAAGGTCCTTAGAGGGAGTTGTCATCGCCATAAGATACAGGTATTTCACCTTTGGTAGTTATAAATCTTCAATCTTTCCATATTCTTCAAAATACCTCAGGGACATTATACAAATTTAAATAAATCACATTTTTCAAATAATTATAGGAAGCAAGTGAATTCATAAATGTTGCAACACCACAAAATAATTTGATAAAACTAGTTCATAGTTAAGGAACAAAACTGACGTTTTAGACATCTCCTTAGTAACAGAGGGTGGAATTCTTGCAACAAATATGCATGTAATCTTCTTGGAAGGTTTCCTTTCCCCCTACAAAAATCACATTTAATATAAAAGAGAATATCATATTCTGATATAAATTAAAGATAACAAATATACAAAACATATATATTATATTAGAAATATTCTAAAAAATTAGCCAAATAAATAAAATTAACCATATGGTATGTATATAGCAAACAAAATAAGCTAAATAACTACAAAACATACCAATCATTCAATGCCAAATGTCAAGATATTCATTTATAAAACTTAGAACAATTATAGTGTGGAAATATTATAATGTATACACAAAAATAAGACAAATCAGTATATTATAATAATGTATCATGCAACCATACTTAAAAAATTATAGTTGTGACATGCTTCATTGCATTGATTTGATTGAGGATTCCAAATGAAAATTCTATTCTATGGAGCAGTAATATAATGACTCAAAACCTACTTTCTAGCCTACTATTCTAACCCTAACTATCTTTACGCTTGTTTAATGTGCCTCCTTGTTAGTAAAATTTTAATGGTATAAGACTTACAACTGAGTGCAATGTAACTTATTCCTACGTTTGGAAAATTCTCTGAGCACAAAGATAGGCTATATTTGAAAATATTAATAGGAGTAACATAACAACAAACTAAAGTAAAGTAAATGATGACATCATCAAATATTTACATGCCTTGGAATGTAATCACTAATAGGTGTAATTTTGATGCTAAGGAGTGTCCTTTTAAGTGCAGAGTGATGACATCATCAAAATTTTTCACAGCTTGGAGAGACATCATTGATAGATATAGGGCGGATGCTAAGGAGCGGTTAATTAATTGCAAAGTGAGAATTAATAATTACTTCTCTTCACACACTTGGGAGGACTTCAAAAATAGAACTAAGGATGATTCGTATAGATTTCAATTTTTTACCGTTGCAGAAAGAGGTAATAGCACCAGAAAAATGGGGCAACCGCCCTGAAAGACTTAGCCCACCCATAATCCCACATGGAAAGATCATACAGTTCTCTGGAACTATTTACAGAAAGGGGGTCTCGTGAATTTTATTGAAAAATTCCAAGGTTTTGATCAGGATCTCTCAATCAAATTTTCTCATGGATGGAGGAAGCGAGTGGTTGAATACAGTAATACCAAGTTTGAGATTTCAGAAGAGCTTATAGCCCAGGTTACCGGGCTCAGTTTGGAAGGCACAAAATTCTTCAACAAGCGGGATGACAGAGAGGTGGAGGCCAAGAAGTTTCTTGATGAGGGTGAGAATTTTGATTTTATGACGGTAGGCATTAAACTTGCTTCTGTTCCAGAGCCTTTTGCTGAGATAGCAAGGATGGTGGTAAGGTATGTTACCTTGAAGGGAGATTTGTCACTAATCCCCAAAAACATTTGATCTTCCTTAATCATTTCCGTAGAGACCTCACCATTAACTTCCCTCATTACTTGTTGAATTCTCTGGAAAAATCTGTTCTAGAAGTGCAAAACCACACTAGGGTTGTTCCCCTACATCAAGGGTTAATACTACTCATTCATCGCCACTTCTCAACGTGCCCTAGCTCGGATCCTACTCCTCCCCCTACCTCCATTCCCCCCCTTCCTGGGAGAAAAATTGATATTTCTACCACTAGCAGGAAAAGGAAAGAGATGAAAACAAAGGTCCCTTCTTCTCAGAGGGTTCTTAGAAGTCATAAAGACCTGGAGCTTGCTACGAATTTACTGCACATTAGTAACCCAGTGGAGAAGCCTAAGGATGAAGACTTGCTGGTCAGAGTAGAAAAAATGGAAAAGGAGATTCAGGACCTTAAGAGGGTTATTAGGGATATGGATAAAACTCAGGGAAAAAGGAAACTACAAAATGATGAAGATGAAGATGTTACTACTGATTTTTTCAAAAAAATGTTATCTCTGGATGCCAGACTTGGTAATGCAAAAGGGAGAAATGATTTTATTCTCTAAGCTCTTAAAATAATCTACAATTTCATCGAGTAGCATGTGGGTAGTGTTTGCAATCTCAGTGGTATTACCGAGATCATTTGGGGTTCCAAGGAAAATAGAGATCTTGTTATTGCCAAGGCAGATTTGAAAGATCCATCTTAGCCCACCACCATTGCATTCTTCGTCTCACTCCAAACGATTAAAGCCAAGATCGACTGGGCTATCGAGTGATATGGGGCACTGTTGCTATTTATTGGTGGTGAAGTTGCTGTTGACTGGCATTTTTGGTGCTACTTTTTGGCTGAGATGACCAGTGATGGTTTTCACTTGTTCATTTTTTTTCTCTTCTACTTTTATTCGAATCACTGTCTGTCTGGATCCTATTTTTTACTGTATTGTATAATCTAGCTGTTGAGCCCACTGATGTTGGATGTTTTGCAATGTTAGCTCTTTTGATATCTGGCTTTTGAGCCTTTTTATTCATAGGGTATAGTCCCTTCAAAACTATTTACCCATAATAAAAAAAACATAACAACAAACTGGAATAAACTCTTGTCATTATAATATATAATGATTTATCCATGCCTTGACGAGAGGCTGATCTTCCCTCCTTTGGTTTGAGAAAGGAATTAAAATACTTCATGACTTGTACAGATTTGGGAAGTAGATGGAATGGATAGACTTTAAAGCTTTCTATAAGCTTTCTCAATCTCAGTCAAGAATTTTTAGTGATAGGGATCTGAAAGTTAATAGAAACTTTTGGAAGGATATTTATGGTTTTATTGCAAGTTTCAATAGTAGATACCACCCTCAAACTAGTTGGAAAACATAAATATTGAATTAACTACCTTGAAGGGTTTTGATGGAATCATGTGGATGATTTATAAGGGACATGGCTTTGGTGGTTGCACACAACAAAGAAATGGTATAATACCACCCTTCCCAAAATTACCAAAAACTTGAGACGACATTATGGAGGGTCAATAGATCTTACAAGTTATAAATATAATCTAAAAACAACTCAAGCTATGATGAAATCATAGGCAGATTGGCATTCCTTATAAAAAGAATTTTCTATTGGAGATTAAGTTATTGGAGATCAAGTTATGACAGCTCCATATAATAATGATAATATCAAACAACCAATTTCAAACAAATATTGAACATCTATAATGATAATTGATGAGAACACACTAGATATGAGATTTCAAATTTTCCATTGTGATAATTGATGAGAACACACTAGATATGAAATCCCACATCAACAAGCTACATAAAGATATAATTTGTGATTTTAAATTAATGTCATTTTTAATCTCCTCCTCTTTAAACTTGGGCACCATAACTTAGAGCATGCCATTTTTCATTTGTTCTTTGATTTGATCAAGTTTAAACACTTTGGGAGGTAGGTAAATGTGGTTTTTGTCCTTTCACCCACTCCCATCCAACTCAACATTAGATTGATCCTCCCTTTCATGACCAGTGGTTTCTCTTCAGCATAATCTTTGATGTCTTCTTTTTCAAGGACCGACATATCCACCTGCAGATACAGAGCATCATTCTCTTCCACAGAATCCCACGGGGGCCTTCCTCACATCACTACAACCCTGAGAAGATGCCGCAAAAAGGTTGCTAAGTAGATATTCAATTTCTAAACCTAGGACTAAGATGTTGTGTGGTTTATGCCTATTGCCAAGTTATGTTATTTATCTACTGAGACATTTTATAAAATAGTTTGCAACTATGTTAATTCCTATTGGATGTTTCCAATAAGACCAAGGTATAATTCAAAATTATTTATCCATGCTAAAAATAATAGTAAATCACTTTCTAAAGACCCAAATAGAAGTAATATCCATATGTTTTGTGGAATCAAAATTGATTTTATTTGGATGTTTCTTACACAAACAATATGCAGTAATGCTACCTCCATAGAGATCTTACCTCGTAGATTTCTAGAACAGCTTGAAGATGATGGAATTAGTATTTTTGTTCTAAATTGGTCTGAGCATCTGCATTACACACTATTATCACATAATGCCATTGGTGGTTTCTTCACCCACTGTGATTGGAATTCAGTTTCATAGATCCTATGCATGGTTTTTCCATTTTTGGGATTTCTTTAGTATGTAGTTCAGTGCACAAACTGCAAATTTATATCAAATGAAATGGATATAGCTTTGAATCCTTGAAGGTAGAACATGGTGGGATTAATGGAACATTAGTTGAGAGAAAGGATATTGTAAAGAAGATGAAGCCATTGATGCATAGAAAAGAAGGGAGGAAAGCTAGGATAAAGATAAGGAGACTAAAACATGTTGCTAGAAAGGAAACTATTCAAGGAAGCTCCTCCCATAAGAATTTAGACATTTTTGTGGAGGAATTGATATGTAAGGTATTGCATGGTTAAATCATTTTAACTAATGGTAGGATTTAATAAGTGGTTTGCACATTAATCACATTTTTTTGGATGTTTTATTTCATTTGAAATATGTTATTTTCTAGTTAAATACAGTCAATTTATATTTATCCTTCAAAATGCTCAATATAAACATCTAATTAGTTATGCAGATGCTTGTCTTTGGATGGGCTGGGCTTTTCAAAAAAATTCTAGTAGAATCCGCTTACATGTGGCAGCCAACAAATCTAGTTCAAGTCTCCATTTTTAGGCAAGTTGCAATCAAAATATATTCAGATTATTATATGTAAGTCAATTTAGAAGGCATGGGAACAAATGAAGCACTTGGCCGTTGGGCAGCCTATCTTCTATTCCTTTAACACTAGGTGCCAAGCCTACAAATTGATTTTGTCTAATCTGAAATATAATGACAAGACCCTTGCCTTGACAAGAAGATGCTCTTCCCTCCTTTGGTTTGAGAAAGGAATTAGAATATTTCATGACTTGCACAAATTTGGCCAGTGGATGGAATGGACAAACCTTAAAGCTTTCTATAAGATGCTTCAATCCCAGTTTAGAATGTATCCAATGCTTAGAAATTCTTTCATAGTTAGAGGTATGAAAAGGATTGCAATCAAAGATAAGATAGTTGTTCTCTTATCACTATCAGGCTTCTCAAAACCCCTATCTTAGGGTTTGTGGTAAATCCTTCGAAACTTTGTTTACACAATGCAACTTTTCCTAAAAAAATTAAGAAACGATATATGGATTATGCACTTTATGTTGGTAAAATATTAGGGTCAATGGAATTTGTACTTAATGGATGTTTTTGACAGAAATTTTCCAATATGAGACTGAAACTGATAGACCTAAATGAACTATAACAAGTGTGAACTGGGTAGATTATATGAGTAATTGGATAATGAAACTTTATAGGCTGTAAAAACACCAAAAAGGGTATTTGATATTGTTAATAAAATTTACAAACAATGATCTATAATAAAATTTGATCTAACTTTCCTCTCAGCGAAGGACAAGGTATGAGGAAGAAATAATAGATATTATGAAAAAGGATAAAGAAAGTTTTTTAATATCAAATTTTCTAAACCTAAAAGCTTGAATTAAGTCTAAATGATGACCATTTAGAGATGACCATTTCATTTCTGATTCGTCAAATTTTAAAGAAATTTTGACATCTTTTTAATGCATATAACAAACTAATTATCATATATAAGGTCAAGGGTTCATATTTTTTCAAACACTAAAATGCAAAGTCTCCAAGACAAGCACCAACAAGCACTAGTCTCCAAGATGCATTTTTTTTGGTAGGATACAAGTCTTTCTGTAACATTGCAAAGAATAGATACAAAAGGTATGAGTCAAAAGTATACATATGAACAGATTCATAAGAACTTTCCTTTCAAGGCATTAGCTACCTCATCTATGTTTCAATGATTCTTGATGACTAAGGCTTCAAAATAGAATTTAACACTTCTAAATAACAATGGGGTGCTTCCCATGTTGAAGGATTAATAGGAAAGAATTTGAGTGATGTACTAGAAGTGGAGAAGGTAATTGGTTGGGAATTGTAAGTATCTAAGAAGCAATATTTTGACCAAGAAGTTTTGATCAATGGGTAGGAAGTGCAAGACATCTTAGTTGACATAAACACTGAGGAAAACATTCTCACAAAATATTCATGAGATAGAATGGAAAGGCCAACTTTGGAGCTCACCCTAAACATCATGTTCATGGAAAAAAAGATGTGCACCATGCCAATTAGGAAACTGAAGAATGTTACCCTAGACATTACGTGAATGAATTTTGTGAAAGACTTCAACATGATTGTGTTAATAAAAGATGATGACTACCCAAACTTACTTGGTAGACCGCAATTCTTTGAGAACAATGTAGATATGTACCTCACAAAGTGCCATATCAGATTCGAGAACAAATAACATAAGGTGGTTATCCCATTCGATAGAACCCAAGGAGAAGACTACATCATCTACAAAAACAACGATTGTTAGAGGTTGTAAGGAAGAGAAATGATATGGTACCCCCTTGAGAAAAAAACTAGATGATACCACTTGATTACTATACATCTGTTGTTTACATCATCTTAAAAAAACTCAGGCCAAAGATAAGGCATTAATTTTCACATATTTATGTTTTTTATGTTACTTTTTTCTGAACCCCTTCAAATTTCAGTTTGAGAAAATTATGAATGGTAAGCTTGTTGATTGGTGTTATCTCTTGGGATAGAATGGATTATTAAGAGAAATCTACCCTTTTCATTACAATCCAAGTGGGAGTCCTATTTTTCTAATGAATGATTTAGTAACAGCTGATATCCTCCATTCCTTTAGTTTAGTGCTTATCTCCATGAAGTGAGAAGAAGGTGTATGAACTTGTATCCCTCTTCCTAGGGTCGCAAGTAGTGATGTTCAACATGGAAAGAGAAGGAATCGGATCACAGTACCTTCTCCACTTTTTCATGGAGTTGAAGCCTCTCACCCTTGCATAACATTGAGCAAAAAATTAGTCCTTATTACTTTATGTGTTCTATGGGTATGATACTGATTAGCAATTTAGAAGAATTAATTGGCTTGATCCATGATCTTAATAACAAAGAGGTGCTGAAGAGTTTTTGGGTGGAACAAATGCCAAGGTATGAATTTTTAATAACCAAAATAATCATCTGTATCATTATCCATCAAATGCATTGCTCGACATGGAAAGAGAAGGAATGTGATCGCAATACCTTCTCCACTCTGTCATGGAGCTTACGCCTCTCACCCTCGCATAACTTAACAAATGTCCAGGTATGAATTTTTTTTAGCATGTTAATTAGAAAAATCATCTAAATCATTTATCATCAAAATCATCCCTAGAAGGCATTCAAATTATGTTTTAAATGGTTATTTCCTCAATAGAGCCATGTCACCCCCTTGCATTGTATTATTTTTCTGTGAAATTTTTTTATAAACTTTTAGGTCACGGCAAGTACATGATGGAAGTAGAAATATGATATGAAGTTAGTTAGGACTTGAATAAGGGTCTTGAATCCTTGAAAGAAGTGAGTTGAGAGAAGTTGTATAATGTTTACCCATGCTAGGCAGGAATCCCTAACTACATTCACTTTGATTTCTTGAGTAACCTTAGGAGAAGAATTTCAATCTGGATCTTTCCGTTACATACATGTAGTGTTATTGGAATTTGGAAGTTGAGAACAAGATAAATACCAATAGTAATAGTTCAATATTCTCTATTCTTTTGTCTCATATGCCTTTGTGTACCCACTCGTAAGTGGTCAGCAAGAGATCACTAGGACATCCTGTGGGCCTCATGGACTATGAAGACAAATTAGATCACGATCTTGTCATCTTCATTCATTTTTGTACCTCCCCTTATATCTTTGCATTTTATTCTCCGAACTCATTATAGAATTGTTGATAAGATTGAATGAATTAGTTGAAGTTCATAATTCCTCTATAACAAATTCTTGGTTCAGTTTAAATTTCTGTTATAGAAATTAGACAAACACTTTAAGAAGGTAGAAAATTCCAATGAAAATACTTTAAGTAGAAACAAAATTCTAAGAATTAACTCGAAATGAAAATAGATGAGCCTCCAATAGGAAAAAATAGGTTGAATAGTATATATAAGTTTTTATGGAGTTATTTTATCATGTGCAAACATTTCTACATGAGAAGAATCTAAAGATATTGTTTCTTTAAATGCCTTAATCATACAAATGTAGATCAAATCAGAATAATGAAAACTGTTTCTGTAAAATAAAGTTAAATATTTGCATTTTTTGAAAAATACCTGAAAAGACAACCAATTCAAAAATGAGTTTCTTTCTCTAGCACCAAGTTTTTTTGCAGCCACATTTTCATGCCACAACGACCTGCTTTGTTAAAATATTCATATTTATTAGGATACAATACTATGACATTACAAGAACTTGTACAATCAATATTATTAAAAATTCTAAAATACCATGTAAAGAATAAAATATTGGGCTTTTGCAACTAGAAAAATCTAACTATTGATATAATATAGAAATAACAATTATACCTTACAATGTTGTTCATGGTGGTGAGAAACTTGCGATAATAATTGTGACAGATAAGTCAATTATAATCATTATAAAAATTTATATATGATGATTGACAATTGTAGAACATATGTGATGTTTAAGCACAACAATTTATTACTACTAAAAAATTGTTATTATTCTTGTTGTTGTGTGTGCATTAGATACATAAGAGGCTATCTGGATCTTCTCCATGCTAGACACCCAATTGAACAAATTTAATCAATTCTATAAATCCAAGGGAAATGACTATCTTAAAAGAGAAGAGACAGTGAATTGACAGATGCTCCTACTGGTAGACTTAAAAGTTGCTCTCAGACAGAGGGCCAAACAAAATTGAATATGGTTGAAAATTCATACTTCAACAACTCTGACAAGGTGACAATTTTGTTTTTTCAAAATATTGAAATTAATTGGCTAACAATATAAATATTTCCCTATTTTAAAATCCTAGAGTTGAGATATTTGGTCTTATATACTCTCAACTATTTCATGATAGATTTAATGAGTTGTCTTGTGTTCATGATCATACACAGGCTATTAAGCTTTCAGATGAAATTGAAGAACTATTTATTCAACAACTTACAGATGACAACAAAATAAAGGCTATGAAATATCTCAAGCCAAAGTAATCCAAAGAGAGTAACATAATCACATTTTTGATAGGTAAATAATTCTTTCTTATCAAACATAGGCTATAGTTGATAACTAATATTTATTTTTGCATAATAAATTATAATGAAATCTCATTCTCATTAGGAATTTTGTACTATTTTCTTGAAAAATAATTACAAGGAATAATTATCATAATAGTACATTACATGAGGTTTCAAAGTACTAAAATATATTTTAGTATATTGTTCTTTTTTGTGGGTATTTTCACAGGATGCTTCTTAGTGTTGTTTCTAGGATACATTATTATGACACACATAGCTGACACCTACACAAATAGCATAGACCCTACATGCATGGAAACAATTTACCCTGTTTTAAGGTTTGATAATTAATTCTTCTTGACCAACATTTTATAACTTTATTCATTGTAGAGTTAGCTCACATGAAGAATTTTATAATTTTATAAAAAGAGAAAGTGACATGACACCCAATAAAGTTCAAAGTTTAAACTTATATCATAAGAATCAATTCTTCAGTTTCTGCACCGAAATTTATATCTCAAAGATACTTCTTTTTCTTCCTCCAACAAATGCAATTTTACTTTTATTGTTGGCAGCCTGTTGACACTATTACATCTGCATATATTCTTATATGGCTGCAATATCTTCATGTGGCGAAGACAATGAATCAATCATACCTTTATCTTTGAATTTGCATGTAACAGAGAGTTGAAATAGCAAGATGTAATTTTGATCTACACCAGTTTTATGACAATAGTAGTTAGCATTGGCAACATGCAGGTT
This sequence comes from Taxus chinensis, assembly GCA_019776745.2. Taxonomy (NCBI): domain Eukaryota; kingdom Viridiplantae; phylum Streptophyta; class Pinopsida; order Cupressales; family Taxaceae; genus Taxus; species Taxus chinensis. Next base: position 521,355,812 of record CM034153.1, read on the forward strand.
GCCCATCTAGATGTGAGAGAAAAGGGGTTTTCACCACTTTACATGGATTCTATTCTTGGCTTCCTCCCGCTAGTAACTATAATTTCCTTTCCCTTTCTTTCAATATCACTCATATATGTAATCAAGGAAGAGAACTTTCTATGTTTGTTTCTGTGAATTATAAGGGATATGACATGGAATTTCTTTTATTTCCTTTCTTCATCAACAATAACACCATTCTCATTTTAAAAAAATTTGTTGGGAAATTGGTAGGCCTCCATAACAGTGTTAATATGCCCACTTAATATTAGTTCTCGGTCAAAAATATTTTCCTTCCTTCGTGTTATAAGAAATATTATTTTGTCACCCCTATACAAGGTATGCATTACATTTTTATCACCGTTTTCACTGTAAAAAAAAATTATGTCTCAATAATTTCTTTCATTATCAGCACCACAAACTCTTCTCACAAGTTAGATTTGTTGTTACTTTGTATTAAGGTGGTGGTGGTGTTTTTTTTCATGGTCGATCAGCTAACCAGTAAGGTAAATTCTCAACATAAAATAGACCTCTTTGCCACAAAATAGATTAGCTACATAGCTTCCAGTTTTGTAGGAAATAACTCTTCTCTTGTTGGTTCCCATGAATAATTAGTTCCATTTGGCTTAAGATTTTTCTACTGACTAGTTTTACAGGAGCCTCTGCCGAGGCAGTTGGAGTATGTAATATGTTATTATCCACCTGGAAGTTTAAATACTAATAATTATGGTAGTTGCACCAATAAAAAACATTACAGAAACTTGGTATATGTTGTATCCTTTCTTCGAATAATACTGGAGAGCCATGCAGGTATTGATTCCTAAATGCCCACAACTTTATTAGAGTTTAGTATCTATTTAGCAATTGTTAGAATTATCTGGTAATTTCTAGAATGTTCCAGAATATTATGGATCTGGTAATTTCTAGAATGTTCTAGAATGTTCTAGTAATTTCTACCAGTTAAACCCACTAAAATGTTCCAAAATGTTCCAGTAATTTCTACTAGTCAACATGTCGAGAACATTCTTATTTCTTCTAGATTTTTTTATGAGGAAAATGTATTCTTAATGTGGAAGAAAGAGGATTCTAGAGAATGCATACTTAATGTGGAAGAAAGAGGATTCTAGAGATTTTTTTATTCTTCCAAATACCTCTATAAAATGGAGGTGAATGTAATTGTTTGTAAAAAGAACAAAAACAAGAAACAAGAAGGCAATAAAAATGGATTGTGTCGGAGTACAACAACATCCAGTTTTTGTTTGTATTTTATGTTATTTGTCTCTACCCACATCAAATTGGTATCAGAGCATTGGTGATCTGGAGGAAGACGATGTGAAGGCATCCCTCTGTTGTTTTCTGGACAAGGCCAAGGCACACGTAGAGTTAGCCGAGTAATTGATCGAAGTTTTGAAAGAAGACTTATATTGGTACTTTTTCTTAAACAATTATTAGGTATGGTGTTTAGTATAAATCAAGCCATAATATAACAATATTTTATGTTAAAAACTATGATACATGGCCTTTTAGAATGAAATTGGAATTTGATTCATGTGAGTTTTCAAACATAGTTATAAATAGCTATGTTGAATTAGAAGATGAGTTTACTTTGAGTTCAGATAATGAGAATATTCTTAAAGAAAATAGGCAATAGAATAAGAGGGCTTTGCAGATCATTACACAAGGATTGGATGAGTTATTTGTTGGAAGGATTAAGCTAGCTACTATAGCCATGCAGGCATGGGACAACCTAGAGACAACATATCAAGGTACGAGTAAGGTAAAAATTTCTAGATTACAAGCACTTAGAAAAGAATTTGAAAATTTGTAGATGAGAGATTCTGAATCAGTAGATCAATTTACATATTGTGTTATGGATTTGGTTAATCAAATAAGATAGATTGGTGATGAGCTAACAGATCAAAAGGTTGTAGAAAATATTTTGAGATGTTTGCCTAAAATTTTTGATGAAATTGTTGTGGTGATTTAGGAATCCAATGATTTGACTAAATTTTCTATACATGAGTTGGTTGGTTCTTTGAAGAATTATGAAGACAGGATAAATAGGAATGACAATAATTCATTGGAGCACGCATTCAAATCACAAATGAAATTTGGCAGATGTAGAGGAAGAGGAAATCTAGGATTTAGAGGAAGAGGAAGAAAAAATTTTGAAAGAGAAGAAAGACATAGTCAAGATCTAGGATGAAGGAGAAATCAAAATTTCAGCTTAAGGGGACACAATAAAAATCAAGCGTCACAAAATTATGATAAATAAAATGTGCAATGTTATTATTGCAAGAGGTATGACCACTTTGCTAATGAATGCCGAAATAAAGAAGTTGATATGAGTAAACAGAATGTAAACTATTTTGAAAGTAATTCAAGATATGTATTTATTACATGTGATGTAGCTCAAGAAATTTCTAGTAACATTTGGTTTCTAGATATAGTGGTTGTAGTAAATCACATGACTAGAAAAAAAGAGTTTTTTAAAAATATGGACACATCAGTTAAATCAGAAATCAAATTGGGGAATGATAATATAGTCAAAGCCATGGGAAAAGGTGAAATTATTGTGATAACAAAAATTGGTAAGAAGATTATTCCTAATTTTTATTTTGTACCTGGCTTAAAGCATAATATTCTAAGTGTGGGAAAACTTATTCAAAAGGGTTATAGAGTTGTCTTTAAGGATAATTTTTGCACAATATGTGATATTTATCCAAGTAACATGGTGATTGAAAAATTTGCAATGAAAAATAAAAAAATGTTCCTACTTCGTATAAAAAGTGAAATGATGGAGGAGAATTGATCAAGTTTCAAGGCATCAAGTTGATATCAAGCATGGGTATGGAATTTGAGGTATGGTCATCTAAACTTCAAAAGATTGAGTTTGTTGCAGAAAAAGGAAATGGTAAGAGGTTTACCTCCTATTGAAGCACCATTGAGCTTATGTGAAAGTTGTATTTTGGCTAAGCAACATAGAGATAGTTTTCTAAAGGGAATATCATATAGATCTTGGACATCATTAGAAATTGTGCATACAGATATATGTGGTCCAATGAAAAACACCATCATTAGGGGGGAGCATTTATTTTCTAAAATTTATTGATGATTATAGTAGAAAAACATGGGTTTATTTTCTCAAATATAAATCCGAGGAATTTGGAAAGTTAAAGGATTTCAAAGCATTGGTTGAGAAACAAAGCAGAAAATCCATCAAGGTATTGAGATCAGATAGAGAAGGAGAATACAAGTCAAATGAGTTTTTAGATAATTACATCTATCATGGAATAAAGAAGAAGTTCACTACAAGGTACACACCTTAGCAGAATGGTGTTGTAGAAAGGAAAAATCATACAATCATGGAGATAACAAGGAGCACGTTGAAAGGAAAGAATCTATTAAATGAATTTTAGGCTGAAGCAGTAGCTTTTACAGTTTATATATTAAACAGAAGTCCAACAAAAATTGTGATGAACATGATTCCACAACATGCATGGAGTGGTAAGAGTCATAGTGTTTCTCATTTTAAAATATTTGGGTGTATTGCATATGCACATGTGCCTAAAGAAACAAGGAGTAAATTAGATGATAAAAGTGAAAAATACATATTTATTGGTTATGATGAACACTCTAAGGCATATAAGTTGTTTAATCCTATAACCAATGTGTAGAAACCTAAAATTGGTTACCCAATTTAGTGTCCCATATGTTCACTTACCTACTCAAGTAACTCGGGGCCCCTTTATAGCACCACTTCTCCCTTAGGGTATTAATTAATTATCTAATCAAAACACCTATCCTGAGTTTATTTCACCCCATTATAGTTCACTCATGGATAATTAAATATTGACTATTTAATTATACTTTTTACTTTTCTTTCAACTACTTATCTACCCCATATCAATTTCCAACCTCATGTATCATTTTTCCACCTATTTCTTCTCTCCTAAAACTATGCAGTAGGATTTTTCCCATATTTGAGTTGGGAGGATAATATTCTGATCCTCACAACTCATCCCTTTTCACCAATTTTGGATTCTATTCCCCAATCGGTGCCAACCATTTCTCTGTCGACGCCATTTTTTTGGAACGGTGCCAATTTTATCTCGATCGGTGCTGACTATAAATACACTACCTGAAATCAATTCTGGTTAGAGACGATAGAGATAGAGAGATAGATGAAATAGTGAAAAGCTTGAGCCTAGAGCCTTTGAATTATCAATCGAGAGAAAGAGCATTTTGTCCATATTAATCCCTGAGAGGTGCACCATCACTTTACCCTTGCAGCGTCAATATCCTGAAGGTTCTATAACCTTTTGGAGATTCCATTTCTCTGTTTAGCCAAGGCGGAACTCTGTCCACATCTCTACGGCTCTTGCAGGTCTCCACAGCCCCCTTCATTAATCATCAATCATCAATCAAGAATTTTCCAGGTATTCCCCTTCGTGAGTTTTTGTAATTTCCTTTTAGTTGACACTAACCCAGTCCAGTCGACGTAGATTAATCTTCCATCAACATCGATTTTTCCAATCAATGATGATCACTATCTGATTGACGCTGACCAGTCTGTAGACAAGTATAAAACTCAGGTAACATAATTTTAGATTTGTTTTTATAGTTTCTTGCTTTCTTTCAGTTTCTGTTGTGGTTTTTACATTCTTTCTGTTGTTTTTAATAAGAAAATCTAAATATTTATTTATATATTCCATCATGTATGTCTTTAATCTTAATTAAAATGTGAACTGACATCCACCGAGGAAGCTCATTGCTTCCAGGACCCGCTCTCTGAGCAGTTCACCTTATATCTTCTAACGTCATCTTTTTCTGTCAAAGTATGTGTGTATTGCAGATTTCTTGTATCTACTCTGTAGGATTGCTCATGTGCACCCATCTTAATTCCATCAGGATTTCTCTCCATCCACGTCTTTGAATCTTTTCCAATTAATCAAGTATCGACTTTATTTTAGTTTTTCATGGTTTTTGTGTTTAGTTTGGTGCATTAATTTGGACAAGTAACAAGCGCAGAAATTATTGATCTACATTCTGGCACGCCCGATAGAACCACACCGAATTCCCTTATTGGTAAGTTCATCTCTTTTCCAATTTTGAGCTTTGTTCTTTTTCTTCACTGATTTTCATCAGTTGCTCTTAAGCATTTCCTTTCATCTTTTCAGTCTTGCTTCTTTCATTTCTAAATTTTCAAAGTTAGGTCTCTTCATTTTTTTTTAGAAATCTCAATTCTAATTTCTATTTCTAAAACTAGTAAATTCTTCATTTGATTTCAAAGCTACACTTTTTTATTCATCTCTTTGTGCAAAATTGTCATTTCTTGAAAGTTTTCTAGTTTCTTAAATAGAAATTTCTCTTCTACTAGTATCTAGTTATCTGGATATATCTTTCTAGATTTATTTCCGTGTTTTCTTAACCTTGTCTTGCAAAGTAATTTGCTTTTTCACAGGATTGTTCAAGGGGAAGAGCTCAACAACACGCTTTTTGAAGTCCACACACCTTGGAGAGATAAATCTAAAGGTATTTCTCGTTTGCGATGTTTTCTCCTTTTTAGGAACTTAAAAAGAACTTATTTTTTTGTTTTTATCACACTCAAACACTTCATTTTTGGTTCTTAAAAAGAATTAATCGCATTGGGAAAGAACTTGTTTGACTTGTCTTCATTGAAATCAAACACTTCATTTTTAGTGCTTCAAAATAACTTTTTCTTTATCATTTCTGTTGTATGTTCTTCATCTAGTTTTCCTAATAGGTTGGAAAATTGATCAAAATCGGTAGTGACACAATTTGATTTTTATTTTTCACCATTACACACAACCAAAATCACTAGGTATAAAGAATTTAAACAAAAATTCCTTGCCTAGCCTCGCCTACTTGGAAGTGACATCTCAGAGGAAGAGCCTACGCGGTACTCGGGCCGTGCTATAAATTCACTGAAGTTTTGGTATATATTGGCAAATCACCTGACTCCCTTATCGCAGTGGTGTGTGAAGTGCGGGGGTAGGCCCCTATACCAAGCTACATACCAGTCTTTTACAGAAGTGCCTTCGGGAATCCTCACCAAAACATTCCACAAACCATCCTTAGTTTGGCCAATTGAGTAGTCCCCGTTCTAAAAAGCCTTCCCTAACATTTTCTTTTTTAAAAATCATGAAAATTTAAAAGATATAATCACCTACGCTGCTTGAATTATCTGTCCATTAATTAGGTTAATCTCTTTCAGTGTTTGTGCTTGTTTATGATGGTCATCACCTGATCACAATCTAGAAAAATGGATCAACTAGTCTCTTCCTCATCTGAGACCCTCACTAATGTGGATGTTTCAGCACCCCTTTGGTCTTCTTCAGGACCAATGTTAGTTGGTTCCCCATATTTTTCATATAATCCTTTCTATCATCCTAAATTGATCCCATCACGACCACCTTCCGCTGATCCTTCAGAGGTGTCATCTACTTCTGATATAGAGTACGTTCCTCATGGAGATCATGAATTTCAAGCACTCCTTGACCACAACCCGGTAGCCCTTATGGATTACTTAGTGCATAACTCTATTCGAATATTTCATTAGGGACCACCAATCTAGCAAGTTTATGATTATTCTCATGAGTCATCCCTGGCTTTCATAGAGCAGTTAGCATGCTTCTCTCACCTCAAACCATGAAAGAAGGTGGTGTATCTATGCCTCTTTTTTCTACGGTCATATTAAAGATAGCTACGGTCATATTAAAACTTGGTTGGTGGAAGAGAAAAAAGAAGTTGGTCATATTAAAGATAGCTACGGTCATATTAAAACTTGGTTGGTGGAAGAGAAAAAAGAGGCATAGATACACCAATCAAGGTGGTGTATCTTTAATATGACCACCAATCACAAGCTCCATATTTCATTAGGGACCACCAATCTAGCAAGTTTATGATTATTCTCATGAGTCATCCCTGGCTTTCATAGAGCAGTTAGCATGCTTCTCTCACCTCAAACCATGAAAGAAGGTGGTGTATCTATGCCTCTTTTTTCTCTTCCACCAACCAAGTTTTAATATGACCGTATCTATCTTTAATATGACCAGCTTCTTTTTCTCTTCCACCAATCACAAGCTCCATCTTTCATTCAACCAGCTTTCTCTCAACCACTTGTCATCTCACAACCTGTTTATACTTAGGATCCTTCACAACAAATACCTCGCTAGGCCTCACCTAGAACACCTGGTTATTCCTCTTATCATCTTGTTAATCAGCGGAAGAATCCCTCATTAACGCCTCAGCAAAACATACCATTTGCTTCTCATACGGGACATATCAACATGCCCCCTCCTCAATCTAATGTCATCCAACCTCTTTTCAAGAAAATCACAAACCTCGAAGCCTCCACCAAAGGGGCTCACCCTTTATACTCTTTTGAAGAAGTATGTAATGAACTGATTCATCCATTAGTGGCTTTTAAGCCTTATCCTCCCCAATGGGAACTTCCCAAGTTCTCAAAATTTCATAGTCAGGAGGATCCTTAATAACACCTACGAGCATTTAAGCATGATTGCTACCTTATAGTATAGGACCAGGAGCTTATGCTTCATACCTTTCCTATGTCTTTAGCAGGGCCTGCTTTAGACTGGTACAATAACATACCCCAACATTCTCTATTTTCTTTCTCTTAATCAACCCACATGTTTGTTGAAAAATTCTCAATAAATATCTCATATAAGATCTCGATCACAAATGTTTATAAAATTTGTCAATTCGATGACAAGACTATTGCAGATTTTGTTGCTTGTTGAAGAGGAATAATAAATCAGTTGTCCTTCTCCCTCCCTCAATCTCAGCAAATCAAGTTATTTACTCAATCTTGTGCTAATCATATTTCTTCCACTTTAAGGATTCAAACCTTTTATACATTTGAAGAAGCCTTTACTATGGCACACAAACTTGATTCTCACGCCATCAAACAAGGGAAGTTAAAACTTCGTTCTAAGTATAAACTAGATTTTTTTTGGTTTACAAAATCAAACCCTTCCGCTTCTAACAAAGACAAGAATCAGGGGTCCACAAATGCTATTGTATTAAAAACAGCACGATGTGATAGCACTTCTAATAAAAAAAACTTAGAGAGACTCTTCATCTTCTCAAAAACGATCTTCGTCATCTCAGGATTTTACTTCGTTGGGAAAATCATATTCTTCTATCTTAGAAAAAATGTTTGAATTTCACATGATCGAACTTCCTCCTATTAGAAATTTTGATGAGAACAATGAACGACCATTCTGGTATCATGAAAATTAATTCTGTCATTATCATAGAAGCAAAGTCCGTGACATTGAATGATTTCAGACCTTAAAAAATCTCGTCAAAAAATTCATTGATAAATGCGAGCTCATTCTAGATAATCCAAATGCCCCCCAAACTAGGCGCTTGACATTTTTAAACAACCTTTTCAAAATCATTCCCCTAAAAATGATGCTTCAGGGTCTCAAATATTAAACACTCATACTATCAGCTTCATTTCTACTAATGGTTCTTCGTGTAATTCTGAATCATCCACAAACGTGTTGACTGAATCAGAACTTCCTTCCACTCCTTCAAATTCTGAGATTCCACCATCCTTGGATGGTCAATCTTTGAGTCTTCCTTTGTTTTTAGAAACAGAGTCATCTCCCTCTACCTCTATATCTGATCTTCCACCTATACCTGAGCCAGTGTCATCTTCATTTGTCTCGTCATCAGATATTCTTTTGATGCTTGAGTCATTTACATCCCTTCAAATTTTCACTACAGATACTTCTACTTCTGTTGCTCCCATTTTTGCCATGACCATGCCTTTGGTTAACATACCCATAGTTGTACCAACTTCTATACCATTAGAAATGTCTTCAATCTTAACCCTTCCTGTCTCTTTTCCTATAGTAATTACACCCACAATTACTGCATCTGAAATACCCTCCTCACAAGAGGTAGCTTCTTCATTTCCTACCTCTTCCACCATCAGTGCTTCCTTGCCTATTAAGGACACGTCTAAAGAGGTAGCATTGAATCCTATATTTTTGACTCCTGGCCTCAGACATAAACAATTGGAGTTTAAACCTAGGATTACATCATCGGTATCATCTCCTTTGCTTCCTCCGAAATGGTTATAATAACTTTATGTGGTCGAAGTTGTCACCATCCCTGAAAAAGGGAAAACCAATATTTTGGACCATCAAAACTCTTGGTGCCCTTCCTTAAAAATCCCTCTCTGTGCCTCATAAAATATTGGATTTATCCATTGAAAATGTATCTTCTTCTACGACACCATCTTCACCGGTGCCTTGTAAAGTGGATTTACCTACTAGTAAGGCGTCATCTCTTTTATCAAAACCATCATCTTCATCACTAAAAACCAAAGCACCTTTTGTACCGCCTATCAAATCTATTTTGGGAGCTCCTCCCCCATCTAAATTAATCTTATCTAAATCACCATCTGTTTCAGCCAAACAACCTTCTTCATCTCCGAAGACTAAAACACTTGTCATGTCTTCCTCATCTTCAAAATCTATTAGGAGATCCTCCTCTGCTAAAATCAATGTTTGCTCACTTGCTTCCATCTCAAGCACCTAAGGCTGCTGTTATCCAAATTTCACCCCCCCAGGGTAAATTTTGATAACATGCATCAGAGTTTTGTAGTTCCAAGCATGTAGATTGATCTAGGAAAAATCACGAAAAATGATTAAGTCCCTAGTCCTTGCAACAGTAGGGATGTGAGAGACAGAAGGGCGCGGATCGGCCGAAAATCCTCCAGGCGGCCTGCTAAGCATTCGGGACAATCGGGCCAGAAGTACGTGGCAGACGCAGAAAGCCGGTTCGGCCGAAGGAGAAAAAAATGACTAACTGCTGAGCCACCCACACAGTACGTGAACCGGCCGGATCAGCTGAAATGAGAGCAAACAGTCTGGAAGCAAATGGGACATCTGGGCCATGAGGACGTGAATCGGCCGGTTCGCCTGAAACGGAGAACCTTCGCACTAGGAAAAAGGGACATTTGGGCCAGAAGTACGCGGACCGGCCGAATCGGGTGAACCGGAGGAATTTGTCCCAAGCAGTCTGGGACATGTGGGACAAATGGACACGAAGGAGCCGAAAGCCAATCAAACAACGCCACGTGTCATCGGCCAAATGAGGGACGAGGAAGCCCATTTCGAGCGGATCAGAAGTTTTTAGCCCAAGCAGTTTGGGACATCCGAGACATAAAGACGCGAAGGGTGCGAAGGAGCCGAAAGGGCCGAGAACCAACCAGATCATGACACGTGTCGCAGGGAAAGAGTCCAAAAGTCAAAGGGTGAGTTTTGAAGGGTCAGCTTGAGCCAATCAGAAGAGGACACGTGTCCAAGTTTAAGGGGCCCACAAGGAAATTTCAAAAGAAAGCTCGTGAAAGGAGGATAGAGAATTATTCAGCCAATTAGCGCTTGACACGTGTCGACCAGGTGGCGAAGCACGGGAAAAGATTTCAAAATCCATTTTGGTCTGTTCCGTGCACTAAATCTTTAGATCATCATATCTTTCGATCCAGAACTCAGATTTGCACGTTCTTTATATCAACGGAAAGCTTATGAAATTCTCTATATGATTCTAGGATCAATCTCAAATTTTGGTGCAGTATGAAGAGATAAAATTGAGAAACGTCTCTGACACATGTTCATGGCCAGAAGTGACATTTCAGCGACCAAATTAATGCAGAATGGGTCGCATTCTTCTTCAGCACGGCCAGAAGTGACATTTCAGCGACCAAATTAATACAGAATGGGTCACATTCTCCTCCAAATTGGTCAGAGATGGCAGGGTATGGGTTGGTAAAGTATCCCATGCCGTTTTAATGCATCTGTAGTCAATGAGGAATAGGCTTACATGTTTTCCTACATGTTTCTGTCTCCTGGGCTCGACCCATGCAATGTAAAAAGCCAGATTTGGCTCATTTTGAAAAAAAAAAAGTTGTTCATCTTTTTTAGCTCTGCCCTCCCTTCTTTTCTTCTCTAGGGTTGAAAATGGAGTTCGAACCTCCTCCCTTGCTCTGTAATGGCATTTTTTGCCTTTTACTATTGAAATGATGTTCTGTGCAAACTTCTGAAGCAACAAAAATGTGTTTTGTGATGCATCTGTCCATCCTTGCTCGTTTTTGTTTGTTTTCTTCTTGCCTCTCTTCATTATAGGTATTTGTGCACGTTTGAATGTTCATTGCAAGTCTGGAGCTGTGTTCATGGAGTTTTGGGACATTTTCTGTGTGAAATCTATCCTTGGGCCTGTGATGCATCTGTCTATCCTTCCCATCTCTCACCTCTCTTTGTTCCATGGCAGTTTTGATAGATGTTCAACATTCTCCTTCTCTGGTGTATCACCATTTTAGTGTAGGCTTTTGCTGTTTTTCCCTTCTCTCTCTCTTTGTCTCCTTGGCATGGTTAGATTAGGATTAGATTAGCTTGCCTGCACTGGAATAGCTTGTGGCAGGTAGTTTAGGAGCAGGAACCAGCCTTCTCTGGAGATTCCTTTCTCAGTTTCACAAGTCCCACACTTGGAGAAAGGATTCAATGTTGTGCAATCACACTGGATGCCTGAGTGATAAACCTAGAAGCCTGATCTGCATCCAGGGGTGCTGTGATTCTGCATCAACAGTTTTGGCACGCCCGGTGGGACCTTAGAGGTCTTCCACTTTATCTTTTGCAGGTTGATGTGTTCCTGTGAATATTTCAGCCTTTGGAGGCACTTGCAAACACATCTGGAAACTCCATCTAGGCAACAACCCATCTCTGAAGTTGTAGACCTTCCCTTCCATTCATTTTCATTCATTCTCCATCCATTCTTCCTTCCATCTCTTTCATCTTCTTTCATTCTATGAAGTTGTGCAATCATGACTTCATTTCCATCATGGAATTCACATCAACAATAACAGTATATTCCACCTCCAACATGTTTTACAAATCCTCCAAATCAGCATCTTGAGCAGATTCAAGATCAGTATGCATACCCATATGAACAGCAGTGCCAAAGTTAGTTTGGCTATGGAGCTTTCCAAGAGCAAGGGTGTGCATACAATGAAGACCATCAGATCCAAGATGCTGGTCTGTTGGAGAATATCCAAAAGATGGAGGCAAAGATGGTGCAGTCCAGAGCAACAGCTCAGATGAGAGCTTTCAGAATTGGTTACAGGACTCCTTGTCCATGGGGAGGCCCTTTTCTAAGACACTTCAGCCCTCAAGAGAAGTTGGACTTCATGATAAATATGCCCCAACTTACACAATGGACAGTAGAAATAGAGGCATATACATTCGATGTTGAACAACCTTGTCAATGGGTAAGTTCTACACCATCATCCGGTTTTTCTCTTCCCATTACTCAAGCAGCATCATCTCATTTGGACTTGAAAATTTTAAACTCTCCATCTGCTGTCCCAAATGTTGATCCCATGTCTCCATCTGTCAGTCTTCCATCCCATTTTAGTTTTTCCGCCCTCTTCTCTTCCAAATCCAAAACCCCTCCACAAGAGCTAAATGAAATACCTTCCACTCCAAAGAAACAAGAGGTTTCACCTCCTCCACCACCACAAAAAATTGTAAAATCAGTTGAGTTTCAACCTATCCCTCCTCTTGCATTCCCAATTCCATGTGGGGAAGAAGAAATTGAAAAAATCAGTCATCAAGGACAGCAAGAGGAAGAGCCAAGAAAAGAAATGACAGACAACTTGAAGGTTTGGGCTGCCAAGTTTGGGATGACAAAGATCCCCTTGATGGTTAAGCCTACAGAAGAGGCTAAGGTTGAACAAATGGTGGTCATAACTGATTTTGTTGCAGCAGAAGAAGAGCAAAAGGAAGAAGCAGATCAGCAATCAGTTTTCTCAGAGTGTAGTGTCCATGTTGGCACTCTATTTTAAGGAAATGTTGATCCAATTCAAGTTGCACAATCAGCCATGGAGGAAGAAAGCCCTGAAGAAGATCTTGCAGTCCCAACATGTCCTCTAGAGCAGCAGACTGAAGAGTTTGACTTGAAAAACTTCATGCTAGAGAAGAGTTCAATCAAGAGCAAGATTGTCTTCAAACATTGGAGGAAGGAGAAGCTGCTCCAAATCCAAAAGAAGAGGAGCACATTCCAGCTGTGGGGGAGAAAAGTGCAGATCCAAGAGCTCTGAGCACAAAGCAGGATACAGGAGAACCTTCAGTTCTTCTTTCTACTTCACCTCTCTCAAGTTATAGTACTGAAGAGGAGTTTGATCTCTCAAACTCAATATTGGAGAGTGAAGGAAACCAGGGTGGTCAAGTTGCAGATCAAGAGGACACCATGGGATAAGTTGAACACGAGCAGCAGGACAGCAATGAGGTAGTTTACCCGTCAAATTTGGAGGACTCTTTTGATGGAGAAGAACCGGTTGAGTTTCCAACATTCTCTCTTTCATCATCCACATTCCAAACACTTGAGTCTGCTGTCATGAAGGAGAGAATTCATTTGCAACAACCTGCATCTTATAGTAGCTCTTTGGAATCAAAATTGGAAGATTTAAATCTTCTATGTTCTTCATCGGAGGAAGGGAAAGGACAGAAGAATTCCACCATTTCTTCCCTATCATCCATTCAAGAGGGTCTACAAGAGAACTCCATTGTTGGAGTAGAAAATCAGAGCTATGGGCATATCAAATGGATCAGACCTTGCCCAATCAGGTATTTGGCTTCATTGGAGCCAAAGGAGAAGTCAACACCAGTCATGCTTGCTTCTGAGCATGAGGATGAGCTACAAAGTACCAAGGATCAGCTGCCATACCTCTCCAATCCAAATGCAAAGCAAATAAAAGAGGTATTGGATTTGTTTTCAGCTGATACCTTGATGATTTGGGTGGAATACCAGCTTCTTGTTGATTTTCCGCTCATCCTAACAGCCATGATCAGCTCCAAATCAATTGCATGGCTGCCACTTTTGAGAAAGGGAAGCTATTTCTCACAACCAATTGCAGGGTTTGTTTAGCTTGCCTTTGCTTCCAGTTAGAGTAGAGTAGGTAGGTTTTCTTTAAGTAGAAGAAGTGCTTGTGCACACTCTGCATGTTCCATTCGGAGCATGTATGATTTTCAGTTCTGTACATAGTTTTTGTTGCGCTGGTTTTGCTCTTGCACAGTTCGTTCCAGTGGCATTTTGGTGAGAACAACTCCATGTCCGGTGGGTATCAAGTGGCTCAGAGGGAGGTTTTCAAAGTTCAGATCAGTTTTCAGGCTTTCTTATGACTCCATGCCCAATGGATTGCTTCAGGCTACTGATCATTCATCTAGCAGGTAGATGACCCCACTGAGCCGCCAAATTGTTATCCAAATTTCACCCCCCCCAGGGTAAATTTCGATAACATGCATCAGAGTTTTGCAGTTCCAAGCATGTAGATTGATCCAGGAAAAATCACAAAAAATGACTAAGTCCCTAGTCCTTGCGACAGTAGGGATGTGTGGGACAGAAAGGCGCAGATCGGCCGAAAAGCCTCCAAGCGGCCCGCTAAGCATTTGGGACAATCGGGCTAGAAGTACGCGGCGGACGCGAAAAGCCGGTTTGGCCGAAGGAGAAAAAAATGACTAACTGCTGAGTGGGATAGTTCGGGACAAGAGTACGCGAAGTACGCGAACCAGCCGGATCGGCCGAAATGAGAGCAAATAGTCCGGAAGCAAATGGGACATCTAGGCCGCGAGGACGCAAACTGGCCGGTTCACCCGAAACGGAGAACCTTCGCACTAGGCAAAAGGGACATCTGGGCCAGAAGTACGTGAACTGGCCGAATCAGACGAACCGGAGGAATTTGTCCCAAGCAGTCTGGGACATGTGGGACAAATGGACGTGAAGGAGCCGAAAGCCAATCAAACAACGCCACGTGTCATCAGCCAAATGAGGGACAAGGAAGCCCATTTCGGGCAGATCGGAAGTTTTTGGCCCAAGCAGTTTGGGACATCCGGGACATAAAGACGCGAAGGGCGCGAAGGAGCCGAAAGGGCCGAGAACCAACCAGATCACGACACGTGTCGTAGGGAAAGAGTCCAAAATTCAAAGGGTGAGTTTTGAAGTGTCAGCTCGAGCCAATCAGAAGAGGACACGTGTCCAAGTTTAAGGGGCCCACAAGGAAATTTCAAAAGAAAGCCCGCAAAAGGAGGAGAGAGAATTATTCAGCCAATCAGCGCTTAACACGTGTCGACCAAGTGGTGAAGCACGAGAAAAGATTTCAAAATCCATTTTGGTATGTTCCGTGCCCTAAATCTTTAGATCATCATATCTTTTGATCCAAAACTCGGATTTGCACGTTCTTTATATCAATGGAAAGCTTATGAAATTTTATACATGATTCTGGGATCAATATCAAATTTTGGTACAGTCTGAAGAGAGAAAATTTAGAAACATCTCTAACGCGTGTTCATGGCCAGAAGTGACATTTCAGCGACCAAATTAATGCAGAATGGGTCGCATTCTTCTTCAGCACGGCCAGAAGTGACATTTCAGCGACCAAATTAATGCAGAATGGGTCGCATTCTCCTCCAAATCAGTCAAATATTGTAGGGTATGGGTTGGTAAGGTATCCCATGCCGTTTTAATGCATCTGCAGTCAATGAGGAATAGGCTTACACGTTTTCCCATGTTTTTGTCCCCTGGGCTCGACCCATGCAATGTAAAAAGCCAGATTTGGCTCATTTTTTTAAAAAAAAGTTGTTCATCTTTTCTTCTCTGCCCTCCCTTCTTTTCTTCTCTAGGGTTGAAAATGGAGTTCGAACCTCCTCCCTTGCTCTGTAATGGCGTTTTTGCCTTTTACTATTGAAATGATGTTCTGTGCAAACTTCTGAAGCAACAGAAATGTGTTTTGTGATGCATCTTTCCATCCTTTCTCGTTTTTGTTTGTTCTCTTCTTGCCTCTCTTCATTACAGGTATTTGTGCATGTTTGAATGTTCATTGCAGGTCTGGAGCTGTGTTCATGGAGTTTTGGGACATTTTCTGTGTGAAATCTATCCTTGGGCCTGTGATGCATCTGTCCATCCTTCCCATCGCTCACCTCTCTTTGTTCTATGACAGTTTTGATAGATGTTCAACATTCTCCTTCTCTGGTGTATCACCATTTTAATGTAGGCTTTTGCTGTTTTCCCCTTCTCTCTCTCTCTCTCTCTCTCCTTGGCATGGTTAGATTAGGATTAGATTAGCTTTCTTGCACTGGAATAGCTTGTGGCAAGTAGTTTAGGAGCAGGAACCAGCCTTCTCTGGAGATTCCTCTCTCAGTTTCACAAGTCCCATGCTTGGAGAGAGGTTTCCATGTTGTGCAATCACACTGGATGCCTGAGTGATCAACCAAGAAGCCTGATCTGCATCTAGGGGTGCTGTGATTCTGCATCAACAGCTACTTCTACCAATGTTCAAAAAAGTAAAACAGTCCCTAAAAACACTGTCAAACTAAAGATGCAGGCTCTTTTACCTTGATAGTTTGTTAAGGCTAAAGAGGTGCCTTCTTCACCTTTGTCCACATCTTCGTGTACTAGATTCTATACTAAAATTCTTTGCCAACTTATCCAATATTCATCCATATCACTTCCCCCAATCAAACCCTATAAGCTTCATGGTTCAACTCTGATTTGATTTGTGCTTACCATCGCACTCCAGGTCATGACACTAAGGGATGTAAAGCCCTTCAATCTGTCATTAATAACCTCTTGGAAGAAAGTGATCTTCTATTGGAAGAGGAGGAAGAAGTGTCTCCTATCATCCTAAATACATCTGAGCCTAAACGGTCTACTCAAGCCCCTAATTCTATTGATATCACTCTGGATGATCTTCCACCTTCTCAAATTGACGTAATTCATATTGCCACTAGAACACAATGGTACGATAATCCATCATCTTCCACAGCCTCTCGACCACGAGTTGTTATTTATACTGCCCCTAAAGGAGTTCCTAATTCCTCATCATCCCTGAGACCTCAAGTCTCTATTCTTGCTTCACCTCGGGCTCAGATTACCGTGTCAGTTGAGGAGAGTGTTATGAAACAACTCACCCATGCTCGGGTCAAAATGTCTCTTTTTGACCTCATTCAGTCATCTCCCCAGCATCGTCAGGCTCTGATTGATAATCTACACCACATCGTGGTGAATTCAGATGAACCCCATCCTTTTGAGATGGTTGTTGGATTCAATAGATCGTCAATCACCATCTCCTTTGAGGATTTTGAAATTCCTCCCCTTTCTCCTGAGGATTTATAAGCTCCTCTCTTTATCATAGTCCAAATCAATAACACTATGTTAAAACAAAATATGATCGACAGTGGCACTGCACTCAATGTCATTTCCTCCCACACATTTGAGAAACTTAAGTTACCAGAGAACATAGTGTCACCCCTACCTTTCTCCCTTCAATCATTTAACGATCAGCTGGTGGTTACTTTAGGAACTGTGGTCCTGCCCATTCAGGTAGGCAACAAACTGCTTCACAAGATTTTTTACATTTTCGAAGGGAAATTCCATTACGATATGATCCTCAAATGCTCCTGGATCTGTACAATTCTCTGCATCCCATCAACCCTCCATCAATGCATAAAATATCAGTATGAGGGAAAATTCTATACTCATCCAGGAGACCCTTTTCTGTCTGCACAATGTGACATGACCATAGGGTCTATCTCTCTAAAAGAGAACGCCAATTCTCCTAACAAGGATTCATCCTCTTACATACCTACAACAAAACTACCAGATCTACAAAATCTAGAAGAAATTTTGCAACGTTTTTCGCTAGGAGAGCTTCCCCTTCTCTCTTTTGATGCCCATCTCAAACCTAATGAGTGTGGTAGGCTAGAAAAACAACTTGAATATCAACCAAGTATTGGTCACATCATCACCATTGGTATACCTAATCAACAGACTGACTTTTTCTATGGTGATCTTGATACACCTCACTATCATCCAGATTCTCCTCCTAGGGCCAAACCCTATTCCATAGGGATTGATTATCTACAGAATCTCACGTTCGCAAAAACTTATCTATATCGATGCGCGTGGAAGGGATTTGGCTTGGGAAAGTATGAATAGGGTGTGCATGACCTCGCGTCCATTCCAACTCTTAAACCACATCAAAAATTTGGTTTAGGGTTCAAACCTTGCTCGAAAGCCATTCTCACCATTCTCACCAAGCCTCTTTCCATAGAGGAACCATCTTCTCCTATCAAGTCTGAAGCATCGCTTGATGTGGATGACACCATTTCCATTTCACATAATTTATTTTTAGTCAATACCATTTCCTTAGGTCAACTAACCTATAATACTAATGGAAAATCCACTTCTATACCATTAGTTTTCCCAAAATAGTCAGGGATGACTCTCCTACTATCAATACTATCCACTGTTCGGATGATGACTCTGTCCTTACTTATCTAGGGGCAGAGGATTGTTATCTTCCTAAAACCATTCCTTCTAACACAACTACACTTCTTAACAAAGCCACTGTCGACCTTAATATAGGGACTTCTGAAGACCCTCACATCATTAAAGTCAGCCAATCTCTTAACCCACAAGAGTTAGGAGACTTCACCACCTTTCTTTCCAACCATTGCCAAGTGTTTGCTTGGTCATATGAAGATATGCCAGGTCTCATTCCTATAATCATGGTCCACAATATCATTACTCTTCTAGAAATCAAACCAGTTAAACAAAAAATATGTAAGATGCATCCTTGTGTAGCTCTCCTCGTTAAAGAAGAGTTACATCACTTGCTTTCTACTAACTTCATCCAACATATTGACTATCCACAATGGGTTTCAAATGTAGTACCAGTAAATAAAGCTACTGGGAAAATTCAAATTTGCACCAACTTTTGAGATCTTAATCTCGCTTGCCCAAAAGATGATTTCCCTCTACCTAATATCAACCAACTCATAGACTTAACTGTAGGTCATAAGATGCTTTCTCTAATGAATGGTTTCTCTAAGTATAATCAAATTCTCATCGCACCAGAGGATCAGCACAATAATTCCTTCATAACTCCTTGGGGGACTTTTTGTTATCGCGCCATGCCCTTTAGTCTTAAGAACACATGGGTGACTTATCAACGTCCAGTGACCTACATCTTCCATGACCTCTTACACAAAACTATAGAAGATTACATCGATGACCTCCTTCGTAAGTCCAAACATTGTCAGGATCATCTTCTCGTCCTTTTGCCTCTCTTTGAGAGACTCATTCATTTTTTTCTTCACGTATTTGGCACTCTCAATGGTAAAATCTCAGGATTTATCATTTCTATCAGGGGTATTGAGGTCAATCCCACAAAAATAAAGGCTATCCTCAAGATACATTCTCCTTCCAACGTAAAGCAGCTCTGTTGTCTTCAAGGACACCTTCAATCAGTGCATCATTTTATCTCACAACTTTTAGAACGTTGTCAACCTTTTCATCATCTCCTTCATAAAAATGTTCATTTTGAATGGGATGAGCATTGCCAAAAAGCCTTCGATGATCTCAAATATTATCTTCTTTCTCCACCTGTGTTTATACCTCCCCACGAGGGGGAGCCATTCTATATTTATATTTCTATGACTGACCATGCTCTGGGAGCCATGATCTCACATCGAGATGCTAATGGTAAAGAATAGTCTATCTATTATATCAGTCGCACTCTTCATGAGAATGAAACATGCTATTCCGAAGATAAAAAATTGTGTTGTGCTCTCTTCTTTGCAACTTCTAAACTTCATCATTACTTCCTTAATCATAAAACTTATATTGTTAAAAGTGTTAATCCACTTAAGACAATGCATGTGAAACCTTATCACAGTGATCATATCACTCGTTGGCTCATGCTCATGACAGATTTTGACCTCGAGTTCAGCTCGCAGAAATATATCACGGGTCAAGTTATCACTGATCAATTGGCTAATGCCCCTCTTATGGACACTCATCCAACAAATTAATTTCAGTCTATCTCTCGTTAAAGTAAAACCCTTCTTTGATGGGTCCATGTGTCAGTAAGGGGGAGGCACAGGTTTTTTCATGATTCCTCCTTGGGGTGCACCTATCCATGTTGCACACAAGCTTAACTTTGAATGTACCAATAATATGGCCAAATATGAAGCCCTCATTTTAGGTCTTCAAAATGCCATTAACCTCGACGCTTGCCATATCGACATCTTCAGTGACTTTGAGCTCATTTTTAATCGAGTCATTGGTGTCTATCAGTGTAAAAATGATATCCTTCAAAAATATCATGATATTATTCTCTTCCAGCTTCAATATTTAGATAAATTTACTATCCAAGCTAGGCCTTAAACTACAAACCGATTTGCAGATATGATGGCTTCTTTAGCCTCGCTTATTCCTCCATTCATTGAGAACTCACAAATTTATGTGGTTGTTCAGTGTTTAGACCAACCATCTCATCTCGGGTAGTTAACATCGATCAACGCTGTCACAATTGACACCCAAGATGAGTGGTATCAACACATTTTTTACTATCTATCCTACTCAGTGCTTCCTCCAGATTTGACTTCCAATGATAGGAGATCTTTTATCCAACGCGCAAACCGCTATACTATTCTGCACAGAATCCTTTACAAACATGGTTTTGAGGGTATTTTACTTTGGTGCCTCAAAACCCCTGAATCATCTAAGGCCATTTAGGAGGTCCACGATGGAATCTATGGTGGAAATTTTGATGGTTTGGTCGTGGCTAAGCACATCCTACATTTAGGTTACTATTGGCCTTCTCTTAATCAAAACTATTGCGAATATGTCAAGAAATATTTCAAGTGTCAACAACACGTTAATCTCACACATATCCCTAGCTACGCTTTGCAACCTACAACGGATTTGTGGTCTTTTTCACAATGGGGTCTTGAATTCATTAGTCTCATCAATCCACACTCTTCACAGTGACATCACTCTATCATTACTACCACATAAATGGGTGGAGGCTATTCCTCTTTCATTGACCAAAGCCAAACCTATTGTTGATTTTGTCTATCAACACATCATTTTTTGCTTTGGTGTTCCTCACAAACTCATTATAGACAATGGAAAGTCTTTGAAAAAAAAATATTTGCAAGAACTTTGTGACACCTTCAATATTAAACTGAGCTTTTCTTCTCCATACTATCCACAATCTAATGGCCAAACTGAGGCTTCTAATAAAACTTTGCATAATATCCTCGTAAAGGTAACTAGTCGAGCTGGTAGGGATTGGCATTTGCACATCCCTTTTCTCTTTGGGCTTATCAGACTAGCATTCGTACCCCTACCAGTGCTACTCCCTTCTCTCTCGTCTATGAGGTTTTCTTTCTTTTGGAAGTCTAGATTCCCTCTCTTTGCATCTCTCTCAGAGAGTTTGTCTCTAATGAGGACTATCGTCAAAACCATCTAGCACAGCTTGAGTTATTAAATGAACGTCATCTCAATGCTCTTAAACATCATCAAGTCTATCCTGAGTGTGTCAAGCATGTTTATAACAAGCATTTTCAGCAGTGTGACTTCCAGGTTGGTGATCTTGTTCTTATAGAAAACCAAAATGTCACTACTCTAGAATGGAGTCAACGAGGTAAGTTTGCTCCTAACTGGATGGGACCATACGTTGTCACTCATAAGTATGGGTCTGGGGCTTATCACCTATCTTCCATGGATGGTATGCCTAAAATGGAACCTCTTAATGCTTTGCATCTAAGGCCCTTCTATTGTTAAAATTTATCTTACATGATCTTAGTCACAAAACAGATCTTTCATCCATCTGCAACCAGTCATGCATTTCGTAGTGATTTAGAACTATGTGGTTCTCTGCATTCTTTCTTTTCATACCTTAAATATGAGTACCACGGCTCTACTCATGGCATTTTTCTTATGGATTTTTTCCTTCTCATGGTTGGAATACCTTAATCACTACTCCATCTACCCTAGGTGTTCATCTTGATCAAATCCACTTGAGGCATGAGTACGTGCTTATATACGTTTTCTTCCCCTTTATCTGATATGTCTGGTCTAAACTCAACTTCTTCCAAAAATTAAAAAAAGAAAAGGAGAGAAAAGAGATGTTATCCTAGTCCCAAAAGATAGACTGATCCCTCGAAGGACAGCTATCCATGCCTTATCAAAAATAAAAAATGTAGACCATTCCTCGAAGGATGGCTACCATCAAAATCAAAATACAGACCGCTCCCTTGAAGGACGGTTGTTTTTTTATGGCATTTTCAGCCTTTGTAGTAACAAACTTCCTCTATTGTCCAATTTGTTCACTTTTTAGCATCTCTAAAAGACTTTCTGTATCGATCACTCTTTCTATATCTAGCAAACTTCCTGTAACATCCCCATTTTAAGATACCAGGACAAGGGAAAAAAATTTATTTTTTTTATACAACATTCTCTGTTATGAATTATATAATTCAAACACACGTTCAAGTTTTAATAATTGTTCTCTGCCCAAACAATGCAGTTTGGAACACGCAATTTCCTTGTAAACCTAATGTTCCCTGTTCACATATTTGTAATATGGAACACACATTCAGTGCCATTCAATCATATAATAGATTCCATATGCTACTATAAATGACTCGAAGAACTACCGATCTCCCATTTTCATGGCTCGGAGTTTCAACAATCTCTCATTTCATGACTCGGAAACTTACCGATCCTTCATGTTCATTCATGAATAGTATAATATATATATATATATACAAGGTTCTCTTAGCTGTGTTCCAGTTATCAAAGTGATCCATTTAAGAAGCCTATCTGAATATCTGTTACTGATATTCATCTGACATCCTGCATCTTAAATTAGGTGATTAGGACAACGCAACCAACACTTGCGATACTTTGGCCAAATATTTTCACATGCTTTGCATGATCATATTCCTGGATGTGATACACACCTACATGGAATACATCCTTCACCTCACTTCACTCTGTTATCTAGAATGGTATTTCCTGGTTCCTACCAGTCCTTCCAAATTAAGGTCAAACTCTAACTCCAACTAGCAATATGAACGAGTATAGGAAGTTACTCATGGTAACTAAAGATATGCAGACATATTGATGTCATCCCTAAACGACTCCGTGTGTCTAGTTATCTTTAGTCCTCTGGAGTCACTCCGTATACGTGATCATACTCCTATCCCCAGCCAAGAACTTAATATTCAGCTTATGTAATCTTGATGATTTAATTCAGGAGGGCATTGTAATATGTCAGCTATAACATTGTGTCATCATGAAGGCCCCGCCTTCATGAAGACACCATGCTGTAACTGGCGTATGTCAATGTCCTATGGAATCCTCCCATCGAGAGTACACATCCAGCTCAAATGATTTGGTTACGATCTTAATATTTAAGATCAACTTTCAGTAGCCATGTTGATCCTTTATCCTCGTTCTTGTTACAGTTGTATGTAGCTAAGAGAGACTAAATCCGTCTTCTAGCTTACTATGCATCTTCTCCTTCATACCGAAGGGTTGCATTTTCTCTACTTGGTTCTTTTCTTAATCCTTGGATTAAGTAGCCCATTATCTGATAGATTTAATAAGTTTAACCTATTAAACTTAACCAAGTTTTCCACAGCTATAAAAAAATTTAGAATTCCAGCTTATTAGACATCATTAAAACGAGGTCTAATTTTTAATGAATATATTCATTTATTCTCCTTAACCTTACATAGTTAAGGTCTGTTAGCCCTGGATATATATTTCCCATATCCTTGCTTTTTGAATTTAGCATTCAAGTCTATTAACGGAGTCCGAATACGAGGTTCAGCTTTCTCCTAAGTTATTTTATATTCCTTAGCTTTCAAGCTAATCCCGAATACCTATTAGTTATGAGATCATGTTCTTCCTAATCCTTTTTAATGTCAATTAAAATTTCATCTTAACCCAAGTATGAACTAATTGCACGTTTCAACGTAAAAGTTGTATTTAGGTAAGAATAGATGTCAATTTCCTTTTTAATTCATCCAAGAACATTTGAATAATTCCAAATCAAGAAATAATATTATATTCCCAACTTAATCAACAATATCAAACTGATACAGTCATTAAAATATCACACTTGTATTTGTATTCATCCATACATTTCATAATCTATACATTTGCCAGTCCAAATGTCTGGACTT
The DNA here is from genome assembly GCA_019776745.2 of Taxus chinensis. Taxonomy (NCBI): domain Eukaryota; kingdom Viridiplantae; phylum Streptophyta; class Pinopsida; order Cupressales; family Taxaceae; genus Taxus; species Taxus chinensis. The sequence goes on from CM034153.1 coordinate 521,379,922, forward strand.
TGTTTATATAAAACAACATTACAACTCGTAAGATAGAAGAATGTAATTTCTTCTTTTCTCAATTCCTCGTAGAGGAATAATAAACTATCAAATACAATCCATCTTCAGACATTATCAAAAGAAGTATCAGAAAACAACCATGTCTTCGTTTTACTCATGTTCCATCTGCAAAAATTACTTGCACGGGTTAGTTCATTGAACTGAGCATATGAAGCACTTGTCATTAAAATGAGGTGCTTCAAATTAACTGTCTCAATAAAAGAACCCTGCTTTTATGAAACAACAATATGAACATCAATCCAGAATTAAGTATCAAAAAGAATGATCAGTATAACAACTGAAACATCTAATTGCCATCCCAATCAGTCAAAGAACTACTGTCTTTTTTCTCAAATGATCACTATAAAAAATAATTTCCTTCAAACAATTCCAGATTACAACATCTGTAAAAACTAGGAATACAAGTATATATACTGTTGTTATAACATAACTGCTACCAATTCCATTCCCTTTCATTAGTAATAATTTCCCAGGACTGAATTGGCTTAACTCCTATATTCCTGGGTCTTGTACCTGAAGGAATTCCAATTCCGTCACATGTGATAATCTGTTACGTATTTCTAGAAAAGAAATATGAAAAACCATCATGCATTTGAGACATCAGAGGTAAGGCTAGATGATAAGCTACAGGGTTGATTATTTCAATAATTTCAAAATTCCATGCATCGTGGCGACAAACGTGGCGCCTTGCCAAAGTTATTGAGCTCTTTTTCGGTTTACCCGAAGAAAAGACCTTCTCTCCCAGTTTTATAATTCCATCAACCCGCTTTAAGTCTGCATAACTCTTTTTGCCTATTGGTACCTCCTTTAGATGTTCCCGAATCATTTTGTATTTTCTATTCCATTTCTATAAGGATTCTGGCCATGACCTCTCTGTCCTCTACGTTTGTCACACTGACAGGGGTTCTCTGCATTTTCTTCCAATATCTTCAAAGGGCGTCATTTTTAAAGAGGCTGTATGTATTATTGTAGAAAATTCTACCAGCGGAGTATTCCTCCTTTATACTTCGGTCCAATGAATCTCGTTAACATGTCCTCTAAAACTTGATTGACTCTCTCGGTCTGTCCATCCGTCTCCGATGATATGCAGAGCTGAATTTAATTTAGTTTCCCAGGGCCCGCATTAAGCGTTTGCCAAAACCTTGATGCCATCCTAGGATCTCTGTTCCGATATGATTAATTCAGTATTCCTGCAATCTGAAAAATTCATGTACCAATCTTCTTGCTAACACTGGTGCATCATATTTCAAATTACCAACAATGAAGTGTGCCACTTGGTCCATTTGTCGACGACAACTAATAATATCTGCTTATTTCTTGACATAGAAATCCTTGAATGAAATCCATCATTATCACTTTGCCTTTGTACTGTGGATGTTGTGGGGATACAATAATCCAGCAGGATGCATATGTCTGCTTAAAAACGCTGACATTCTAAGCAGTGCGTACCAATTCTACCACATCCTTTTTCATCTCTTCAGAATAGTGCTCTTAACATCAGCGAGATTTTCGTAATGCCAGGGTGTCCAGAAAAAGGTGAATTATGAAATTCAGTTAAATTTCCTTCTTAAGTCCATTTTCCAAAGGTATATATACCCTGTTTTCCGAACCTCAGAATTCTTCATTGTCTGAAACAAAATCCTTTATACCTGACATCCTTTGGACTCATCAAGTGCTATTTTTGACTTGTTGGAATAGGATCTGAATTCCAAGCATCTTTCACCTCCTCCTTAAAACGAGTTCTTAAGGTTATAAGAGTAGATTTTATTATGCTTCCTTCGACTCAGTCATCTGCCACTCTATTTTCCTTGCCTTGATGTAGCTTTATATAAAATCATATTGAGATAGGAAATTCTAACCATCTCGTTGCCTTGCATTCAGGTTGGCTAAGTAATAATATACTCCAACCCAATGTCTGTTTTTAGACTCAAGGCCTTGCCTAAAAGGTAATGCCTCCACATTGTGAAGTGCCTGACAATGCAGTGAGTTCGAGGTCGTGTGGGAGTCATAATTTTGTTCATGTACTGAAGCTTCTTTCTTTCATAAATCTAGAACATGGTTATTCTGTACTAGAAGACCTCCCCGTCCTTCTCATAATGCATCCGTTACAACCAGAAAATTTCCATTTGGATATGTACATTAAATAGGTGTTGAAGTTAAACTGTTTCCTTTAAATTTTTTAAAGGAAGATTCACATTTGTCCATCCAGACAATTTCTTATCACTTCTTTTGCAAACAAAGTGATTGAGCAGCAATTTTGAAAATTCCTTAACAAACTTCGATAATATCCTGCCAATCCTATGAAGCTTCTCACTTCTGCACGTTCTTGGTGCAGGCCACTCAATTATAGCTGTAATCTGTGAAGGGTCTACAGCTCTTCCATTCTTTCCGTATAATTGTCCCAAATATTGCACCTCTGCATCATAAAAGGAACATTAGACACTTTACATACAACTTCCTCTGCCTTAAAATTTCCAGCACTATCCTGATGTTCGTGGTGCCTCTTCGACATTTTTAGAGTATCAAGAATGTCGTCTCAGAATACAATAACAACCTTATCTAAGTATTCTTTGAAAGATATTGTTTTCATCGATTCATGAAGGCTGGCAGGTGCATGTCAACCCAAAAGGTACCACCATGAACTTATAATGCCCACACCTTCTTCTAAAAGTTGTGTTTAATATGAATATCTTCTTCCTTTATTCTCAGCTGATGATACCCAGATCAAAGGTCTATTTTGAATGACTTTGATGCTCCTCACTCTGATCGAATAGATCATCAATTCTAGGAAGTGGGTATCATTTTTAATGTTTTCCTTGTTCAGCATTCTGTAATCACACACAGCCTCAATGTGCCCTCCTTTTTCTTTACAAAAATTACCGCGCTCCCAAGGTGAACCTCGTCTTATTAGCCCCTTAGTCAAAGTTCATGTAACTGGCCTTTAACTCCGCCAAATCGATGGTGGTCATTCTATCGGGTGCCTTGAATGGGTTCAGTTCCCGGCTTGATTTCTATTGCAAAGTCAAACTCTCGTTTTTGGGTGGAAGACCTGCAATTCCTCCGAACCACATCACTCAAACCCTTAACAATGGATTTCTTTCATGAAATCATTATCTTCCTCACATTTTCTGTCATTTTTACTGCATACAAGGTGGCATCCTCTTTTTTAGCCTTTTTAGTGGCATAGCTTTCAGATTCCAACTGCAAACTTCACGTTTTACACCTTGACTGACTGTTGCTTTTTTCAATTGGTGAGGTCATCAAAAACACAAATTGTTTTGTCATAACAGTCACCTTTGCCTTATTTCTGCAAACTAGTTAACTCCAATAATGATTCATATGATCCTAAAGGAGTGACATACAGGTCAATTCATTGGAGAAACTATGCAAGTCCAGAATTGCCACCCAAAAAGACACATTTCGACTATATAAACAGCATATTCCCATAATGCACTGTCCATGTGTTTAATCATTCGTTTCCGCCTTTTCTTATTAATTTCATTTCATTGCAAGTTTAGCAGAAATAAAGCTTCAGTAGCTCTAGGTATCAAAAATTATGACTAACAGGTGTACCGAATAACTTATCGAACTTCTATAGGCGTAACTTGCTTTTCACTTTTCTGTTAGCCACTTCAAGCGTGTATCCTATCTGCTGACTATGTTCATCCTATCTTCAAGGACAGTGGATCTCCGTAGTGGTCCTTTTCATAGTTAAGCATCCTCAGCGTGCCCTTTTCTATGCTCAAATCTGTGTAAAAAGCTTTTAATGTTATCATCCTGGCTTCCCATAGGACTCTGTCCATGTGCCACTAACTTTTGAGAGAAGCGGTAGTACGCCACACTATTTTACAGGGCAGGTTTGTTCATTACAGATTTCCTTGTTGTTATCCACAACAATGTTTTTGTGTTTTTCACACTAAACCTTTTCCAAGGCCCCCTTTTAGGTGCGAGAGATGAAGAAGAATTGGGAATCTTCTTCCTTATCTCTTCCCTGTGAGTAGAAATTGCTCTCAATTTCTGTTCCTGTCGAATTGCCTATTCGAAAAATCCTTCTATGGTGGTTGGGCCATGGACATCCACTTCACGACCAATGATGGGATTCAGTCCCATTATGAATTTCCATATTTTGAACTTCTTGTCAGCTTGGTACTGCGGCCCATACTTAAGGAGTTTAGTAAACCCTTCCCAGTATTTTGTCACCGTCAGCCTTCCTTGCGACCAGTTCTAAAATTTAGTCGTTTTCCTATCAAAATAGAGTTGAGGTAGCCATCATAGCCTAAAATAACCCTTAAATTGATCCCAAGTTATGTATGATTCGACAATATTCAATTCAACCTTACGGTTGTCCCACCATGATGATGCTTCATGAGAAAGCTGATATGCTCCCCATATCGCTTTGGTCTCCTCGGAGAAGTTTCTTGTAAATTATTTCTCCATTTCACCGAGCCAATTCTCAGCTCCATCCCCAAGGGTTGTTCCATCAAACTTTGGAGGACTTATTCTTTTTATGTCATTTGTAAGTTCAGCTTCTAATCTTGCCCTTTTATTTTTAGGATGATTAGGAGCAATTACATTATTATTATCAACACCCGGATTCCCTCCATTGATGTTGTCCACAGGAGGCGGCTGATCGTTTATATCAGCTTCTTCTTCCTCCTCTTCATTGCCCATTGACTGTTGTTCCAAAATAGTCAAACAATCTCTCGTATCTAGTAGGGCAGTAAGGATTTCATCCAGCTTTTGAGCAGTAGCTACTTCTCCACCCAGTAACGGGTTATTCATAGCATTCCCTCTTGTTCTGACCATTTTCTATTCAATAAGAAAATTTAAACCTTATTAATATTGTGGACTCATTAGGTCCAAGAGCTGCAACCTTCAGCTCTAATACCAAGGTGTAACATCCCCATTTTAAGATACCAGGACAAGGGAAATTTTTTTATTTTTTTTATACAACGTTCTCTGTTATGAATTATATAATTCAAACACACATTCAAGTTTTAATAATTGTTCTCTGCCCAAACAATGCAGTTTGGAACACACAATTTCCTTTTAAAACTAATGTTCTCTGTTCACATATTTGCAATATGGAACACACATTCAGTGTCATTCAATCTTATAACAGATTCCATATGCTGCTATAAATGACTCGAAGAACTACCAATCTCCCATTTTCATGGCTCGGAGTTTCAACGATCTCTCATTTCATGACTCGGAAACTTACCAATCCTTCATGTTCATTCATGCATAGTATAATATATATACAAGGTTCTCTTACTATTTCCGGTTATCGAAGTGATCCATTTAAGAAGCCTATATGAATATCTATTACTGATATTCATCTGACATCCTGCATCTTAAATTAGGTGATTAGGACAACGCAACCAACACTTGCGATACTTTGGCCAAATATTTTCACATGCTTTGCATGATCATATTCCTGGATGTGATACACACCTACAGAATACGTCCTTCACCTCACTTCGTCTGTTATCTAGAATGGTCTTTCCTGGTTCCTACCAGTCCTTCCAATTTAAGGTCACACTCTAACTCCAACTAGCAATATGAACGAGTGTAGGAAGTCACTCATGGTAACTAAAGATACGCAGACATACGGTGTCTTCCCTAGATGACTCCGTGTGTCTAATTATCTTTAGTCCTCAGGAGTCACTCCGTATACGTGATCATACTCCTATCCCCAACTAAGAACTTAATATTCAGCTTATGTAATCTTGATGATTTAATTTGGGAGGGCATTGTAATATGTCAGCTATAACATTGTGTCGTCATGAAGGCCCCACCTTCATGAAGACACCATGTTGTAGCTGGCATATGTCAATGTCCTACGGAATCCTCCCATCGAGAGTACACATCCAGCTCAAGTGATTTGGTTATGATCTTAATATTTAAGATCAACTTTCAGCAGCCATGCTGATCCTTTATCCTCGTTCTTGTTACAGTTGTATGTAGCTAAGAGAGACTAAATCCATCTTCTAGCTTACTATGCATCTTCTCCTTCGTACCAAAGGGTTGCATTTTCTCTACTTGGTTCTTTTCTTAATCCTTGGATTAAGCAGCCCATTAACGATAGAACTTAATAAGTTTAACCTATTAAACTTAACCAAGTTTTCCACAACTGTAAACAAATTCAGAATTCCATCTTATTAGACGTCATTAAAACGAGGTCTAATTCTTAATGAATATGTATTCATTTATTCTCCTTAACCTTACATAGTTAAGGTCTATTAGCCCTGGATATATTTTTCCCATATCCTTTCTTTCTGAATTTAACATTCGAGTCTATTAACGGAGTCCGAATACGAAGTTCGGCTGTTCCTAAGTTATTTGATATTCCTTAGCTTTCAAGCTAATCCCGAATAACTATCAGTTATGAGATCATGTTCTTCCTAATCCTTTTTAATGTCAATTAAAAATTCATCTTAACCCAAGTATGAACTAATTGCACATTTCAACGTAAAAGTTGCATTTAGGTAAGAATAGATGTCAATTCCCTTTTAAATCCATCCAAGGACAATTGAATAATTCCAAATCAAGAAATAACATTATATTTCCAATTTAATCAACAATATCAAACTGATATAGTCATTAAAATATCACACTTGTTTTTGTATTGATCAATCCATTTCATAATCCATACATTTGCCAGTCCAAAAGACTGGACTTGGTTTATATTAAACAACATTACAACTCATAAAATAGAAGAATGTAATTTCTTCTTTTCTCAATTCCTCGTAGAGGAATAATAAACTATCAAAAACAATTCATCCTCAGTTAATCAAAAGAAGTATCAGAAAAAAGCCATGTCTTCATTTTACTCAAGTTCCATCTGCAAAAATTCTTGCACGGGTCAGTTCAATGAACTGAGCATATTAAGCACTTGTCATTAAAATGAGGTGCTTCTAATTAACTGTCTCAATGAAAGAACCCTGATTTTATGAAACGTTAATAAGAACATCAATCAAGAATTAAGTATCAAAAATAATGAACAGCATGACAACTGCATCATCTAAATACCATCCCAATCAGTCAAAGAACTACTGTCTTTTTTCCCAAATGATCACTACAAAAAATAATTTCCTTCAAACAGTTCCAGATTACAACATCTGTAAAAACTAGGAATACAAGTATAGCAATACTGTTGTTATAACATAACTGCTACCAATTCCATTCCCTTTCATTAGTAATAATTTCAAAGGATAAAATTTGACTGAAAATATAAACCAATTATCATTTTCCTTTCAGTTCATGCATCTCATTTGATTTCAAGCAATCAAGTACAGATGAGAAAAATAAACAACAATAAAATATAGATGCTTAATCCCAAGCAATACAAATTCATTCCTTAACGATTACAGATTTCCAACTGTATGAGAGAAGAAATGATCATTATTCCAATTTATCCATTCACTCTCCTTTTTCTTTCCTCATGACTGTACTGATAATTTAATCCAAACGAGACATCAATCAAAGATAACAGTTCAGAGTGAAACTTACAAAATCCATTCGGAATTCAGTTTCCAACAGCAAAGAAGAATTCCATTCATATTCAACTTTAAATGAAAACAAGGAAGAATTTATCATCCTTATCAATACTTCTTTTAAATCAGGCTCATACGAATACAAAATACAAGTTGGTAAAACATCGTATCCATCATAGAACAAGCAATATAAAGAATGCATACTATGTACTTACTGTACTAGAAGGATTCATACTTCTTTCACTGTATTCTAACCAAATAAACAGTTATACAGTCACTTAATGAATTATTCACACGACTTTCTATATCCATGAATGCACACAGTTCGTAAATAACCATTTGCACATTGTTTTTACCTACAGCAAGTCCAACTCATATTGCATAGTAAAGCTCTATTGTTGCTATTTCCAGAACTCAAACAACAAAAGAGAAAAATTCATTCCTTGAACTATTTAAATAAGAAAACGCCCATTTTCTTCAAACACAACAAGAATCACTCAAGTCGAGTTCATTTCTTTTTTTTTGAATGACAGTGCAAAATCAGAGAGCACACGAAACATTTAAATATTCCGTTTGTACAGAAAAACACAACACTCAGGAAACAATCTAAATGCCACTTTCATCTCTATCAAGTCGAACCTATAATACTCAATAAATCCCCAATTACCATTTGTTCATAATTTAAAACAACGGAAGAAGAAGAACTCGTTTCCTTTTTAAATCCAGAAAAGAAACGATGTCAAAACCAAATTGCACAGCATGCACAATTTCATTCAATATACCATATGAAAATAATGCCCAGTTCGAGTTCCTTCTCGATCAAACATTTAAGTCCAAAAACCTCATTCTCCTGTTTCACAATGATGCACACAACCCAAAAGATACAATATTTATATAACAATACCTTTATCAAGGCAAAAACCGCATAGGGTATTAAATGCACAAGCATGGTACAGTTAAAAACAGTCTCAAACATCAAGCCAATTCCCATATATTTCATTTAGTTGCATAGCAATTCAAAGCCAAGTTTGTTTTCACGATGACAATTTGAGTTAGAAGATCAAACTGCATCCACAAAACACTATAAAATCGATTTTCCATCACAGCAAGGAGAAACTATAATCATTTATGATTTCTGAAGAAAAACAGTTACCTTCTCCAACTCTCACAAATACCCAAGTCTTATTCCTCCATTTTTACAAAAGAAAAGCTCAACAATAAGAATATTACTATCACTTCCTTCAAACCAAGCTCATAATGCTCAATAAAACCCAATTACTTATTTGCTTCAAAATCTAAAATAGCAGAAGGAAGAGGAACTCATTTCCTTTAAAAATTCAGTAAAGAAACAATGTCAATCAACTCGCATAGTTAATATGTTCCATCATTCCAGTTCATATTGGCAAAAGAAAAATTGCTCAACAATGAAAAACAAACTCATACAGCCTGTACAATTTCATAACATCCGTAGAACGAATCCCCCATTATGGTCGAATAAATCACACAGCATGGACTGTATTTCCAAAGTAATAAATACGCAAAGACAGTTCAAATCGCAACAACAAGACAAAACAACTCTACCCAGAATCATCTCAATCATGATAGAAAATCAAATAAACCCAAAACCCCCCCTTCATTAGAAGAGCAGGGTTGTTTTAATGAGACGTTTAAGCAGAGCAAGTAGTTTTAAAGAGGAGGGCTTAACATGCCTGATAATCTTCCTCAAAGCTCGAAGAAAACCACATCTACAAGAGGTATTTCCTTCCACGGCGGCAGAAACAAGCTTTCAAACAATCACCTTCCTCTATAGGCTTAGAAAATAGCCTTCAATTTCCAAAGAAATAGAGATAACAACCAAACACAACTGGTTCGACTGAACCAAGAAAAACCAAATGCAGAGCAACTTCCCAAAAATTTGAACAAACACAATGAACAATCAAAAATTCCTCCATACTCTTTCCAAGGCGGGTTGGTCGCGAAGACCAAGAAAATTAAATGCATTAAAGGCTCTTCCTTTTTCCTATTTCCTCACGCCACCACTGACTCAGGTTGGCAAACTACCAATTTCAAATTTTGCATGAAAATAGAGTTTAGTCTCATGACTAACTTGATGCCCCTAAATTTTTCCTTTTCCCGCCAAACTTGGTGTTGTCCACGCAAGGACTACATTCATTGCATATTAAATTTCCTTCCATCCTTATCCTTTCCATCCCCCATGGGTCTGTGCGTCCCCTTCTTTAGGTTAGGATTAGTTTAGGATTAAAAATAGTGTTCATACCTAGGTCATAGGTTAATAGAACTTAGGTCTATATTCACGCTTATAATTTAAAATTCCACTTAGGATAGTAGTTAGGATATAAGGTAGAACTTAGGATTAGATTAGGGTCTAATCCCCCTCACACCTAATTAATTAATTTCCAATTAAGTCCTACCGACTGACATCAAATTTCAACATTGTGTAGGACATTTCGTCCCACGTTCTACATACCTGAGCCTCTCACATCCAGGCATTTATCACCTTACGGGGTCTGGCATTACACAGTGTATGGTTCGAGAATCGAACCTTTCCGTTGGCATCTACGTGCCAGCTATTCATACCTGTAATCAGGTGCTGCAACACTTATATAAACCTTCCGCCTGGTTTAAAAGTAAATTGACAAAGCGATCACAAGAAGACCATAGCATACCTTGGATCAATGGAATTGATTCAAGGTGTGTTGTCAATCGACGAATAGAGTTCAACAAGCATATGACAGATCTGTCTTCATATCACAAACATACAAGCAATAATAATTGTTGTCCCATGTAAACAAATTACAGTATGCAAGAATCCAGATTAGCAACACATTCCTTTAAGATCTAAAATATATCTTAACATGTTTGCCTTCATTTCAGCAGTTACAACATTATGAAAAATAATCACCATGATAACTTACAAAAATCAGGGCGTTACATTCCTCCCTCCTTAAAGAATCATCATCCCGATGATCAAATTAACCAAATCAAGGAGTTTCTAGGACAAAGTTCAGTTATTGTCCTTCCATTCATAAGTTCATACCAAAAACAAATTCACTCTTAAAAATAGTGTTTTAAGACACTGTAAAATAGACTAATAATTGTCTAAATTTGGTAGAATTATCAGTTTTTCGAATTTCAATTTCAATCAAACAAGTATGGAAAAGTAGATCTCATTTCTTCGAGATTTTCCCAAGTTGCACTTTCTTCGCTAAACTGGTCCCACTGGACCTTACATTGATTCACTTCATGATTTCTTAAGTACAACTGGCGAGTTCCCAGCACTCGAATGGGCTTAACCACGATTATTCCTGGGTCTTGGACCTACAAGGAATTCCAATTCAACACATGTGATAAATCTGTTACGTATTTCTTAAGCAAAGAAATATGAAAAACATCATGCATTTGAGACAAATCAGGAGGTAATGCTAGATGATAAGCTACAGGGTTGATTATTTCAATAATTTCAAAAGTTCCCATGCATCGTGGCGACAACTTGGCAGCCTTGCCAAAAGTTATTGAGCTCTTTTTCGGCTTTACCCGAAGAAAGACCTTCTCTCCCAGTTTATAATTCCTATCAACCTGCTTTAAGTCTGCATAACTCTTTTGCCTATTGGTAGCCTCCTTTAGATGTTCCCGAATCATTTTGATTTTCTATTCCATTTCACATAAGGATTTCTGGCCCAATTACCTCTCTGTCCTCTACGTTGTCCCAGCTGACAGGGGTTTCTGCATTTTCTTCCATATAATGCTTCAAAGGGTGTCATTTTTAAAGAGGCATGGTATGTATTATTGTAGGAAAATTCTACCAGCGGAAGGTATTCCTCCCATTTATACTGCTGGTCCATGCAATACATCGTTAACATGTCCTCTAAAACTTGATTGACTCTCTCGGTCTGTCCATCCGTCTCCGGATGATATGCAGAGCTGAAGTTTAATTTAGTTCCCAAGGCCGCATTAAGCGTTTTCCAAAACCTTGATGTCATCCTCGGATCTCTGTCCGATATGATTAATTCAGGTATTCCATGCAATCTAAAAAATTCATGTACAAATCTTCTTGCTAACACTGGTGCATCGTCTTTCAAATTACCAGCAATGAAGTGTGCCACTTTGGTCAATTTGTCGACGACAACTAGGATAATATCATGCTTATTTCTTGACATAGAGAAATCCTTGAATGAAATCCATCGTTATCACTTGCCATTTGTACTGTGGAATGTTGTGGGGATACAATAATCCAGCGGGATGCATATGTTCTGCCTTAACACGCTGACATTCTAAGCAGTGCATTACAAATTCTACCACATCCTTTTTCATTCCCTTCCAGAAGTATTGTTGCTTAACATCAGCAAGCAATTTTCGTAATGCCATTGGTGTCCAGAAAAAGGTGAATTATGAAATTCAGTTAACAATTTCCTTCTTAAGTCATTTACCAAAGGTATATATACCTTTTTTTCGAACCTCAAAATTCCTTCATTATCGAAACAAAATCCTTTGTACCTGACATCCTTTGGATCTGCAGCAAGTGCTGTTTTGACTTGCTGGAAATAAGGATCTGATTCCAAGGAATCTTTCACATCATCCTTAAACTGAGTTCTTAACGTTATAAGAGCAAATATATGCTTCCTTAGACTCAGAGCATCTGCCACTCTATTTTCCTTGCCTTTGATGTAGCTTATATCAAAATCATACTGAGAAAGAAATTCTAACCATCTTCGTTGCCTTGCATTCAGATTTGGATGAGTAAAAATATACTTCAACCCCAGATGGTATGTTTTTAACTCAAAAGGCTTGCCTAAAAGGTAATGCGTCCACATTTGAAGTGCATGAACAATGGTAGTGAGTTCTAGGTCGTGTGGAGCATAGTTCTGTTCATGTAACTTAAGCTTTCTGCTTTCATAAGCTATAACATGGTTATTCTATAACAGAATACCTCCAAGGCCTTCTCCTGATGCATCCATTACAACCATAAAATTCCATTTGGATCAGGTACAGTTAAAATAGGTGCTGAAGTTAACTGTTCCTTTATATTTTTAAAGGCAGATTCACATTTGTCCGTCCAGACAAATTTCTTATCCTTCTTTTGCAGCGAAGTGATTGGAGTAGCAATTTTTGAAAAGTCCTTAACAAACTTTCGATAATATCCTACCAAGCCCATGAAGCTTCTCACTTCATGCACGTTCTTAGGCGCATGCCACTCAGTTATAGCTGTAATCTTTGAAGGGTCTACAGCTATTCCATTCTTTCTTATAACGTGTCCCAAATAATGCACCTCTGCATCATAAAAGGAACATTTAGACAGTTTACCATATAAATTCCTCTTCCTTAAAATTTCCAGCACTATCCTTAGATGTTCTTGGTTCTCTTCGACATTTTTAGAGTATATAAGAATGTCGTCTAAGAATACAAGCACAAACTTGTCTAAGTATTCTTGAAAGATATTGGTCATCATATTCATGAAGGCGGCAGGTGCATTGGTCAACCCAAAAGGTAACACCTTGAACTTATAATGCCCATACCTTGTTCTACAAGTTGTTTTATGAATATCTTCTTCCTTTATGCTCAGCTGGTGATACCCAGATCGAATGTCTATTTTTGAATAGATTGATGCTCCTTGCATCTGATCGAACAGATCATCAATTCTAGGAAGTGGGTATCAATTTTTTAATATTTGCCTTGTTCAGCATTCTGTAATCAATGCACAGCCTCAATGTGCCATGCCTTTTTCTTTACAAAAATTACCAGTGCTCCCCAAGGCGAGACGCTCGGTGTTATCAGCCCCTTAGTCAAAAGTTCCTATAACTGAGCCTTTAACTCTACCAACTCGATGGTGGTCATTCTATAGGGTGCCTTAGATATGGGTTCAGTTCCCGGCTTGATTTCTATTGTAAAGTCAAACTCTCATTTGGGTGGAAGACCTGGCAATTCCTCCAGAAACACATCACTAAAAGCCCTTAACAATGGATATCTTTCCATGAAATCATTATCTTCCTCATCATTTTCTGTCATTTTTACTACATACAAGGTGCAACCTCTATTTTTAGCCCTTTTTAGTTGCATAGCTGTCAGTTTGCTAACTGCAACTTCACGTTTTACACCTTGAATGACTGTTGCTTTCTACAGGTCATCAAAACAACAAATTTGTTTTTCATAACAGTCGACCTTTGCCTTATGTTCTTCCAAACTAGTTAACTCCAATAATGATATCATATGATCCTAAAGGAGTGACATACAGGTCAACTTCAGTGGAGAAACTAGGCAAGTCAAGAATTGCCCCAAAAAGACACATTTCGACTCTATGGACAACATTATTCCCATAATGCATTTTCCATGTTTTATCCATTTGTTTCAGCCTTTATTCTTAATTTCATTGCAAGTTTAGCAGAAATAAAGCATTCAGTAGCTTCCAGTATCAAAAAGTATGACTACATGGTGTACCGAATAACTTACCCGGAACTTCTATAGGCATAACTTGCTTTTCAGCTTTTCTGTTAGCCACTGTAGCGTGTATCCTATGCTGCTGACCGCGTTCATCCTTTTTCAGAGGACAGTGATTCGCATAGTGGTCCTTTCCATATTTGAAGCATCCTTCAGCTGGCCCTTTTCTAGGCTCAAATCTATTACAAGCTTTGAAGTTATCATTCTGGCTCCCATAGGACTTCTGTCCATTGCCACTAACTTTTGAGAAGCTATTCCGCACATTATTTATAGGTTTGTTCATTACAGATTTCTTGTTGTTATCCACAACAATTTTGTTTTTCACACCAAACGTTTTCCAAGGCCCCCTTTTAGGTGCATAGAGATGAAGAATAATTGGGAATCTTCTTCCTTATCTCTTCCCTGTGAGCAGCAATTGCTCTCAATTTTTGTTCCTGTCTAATTGCCTTTTCGACAAATCCTTCCATGGTGGTTGGGCCGTGGACATCCACTTCGCCAACAATGATGGGATTTAGTCCCATTATGAATTTCTGTATTATGAACTTCTTGTCAGCTTGGTACTGCGGCACATACTTAAGGAGTTTAGTAAACCCTTCCCAGTATTTTGTAACCGTCAGCCTTCCTTGCAACCTGTTCTGAAATTCAGTCATTTTCCTATCGAAAAAGAGTTGAGGCAGCCATCGTTGAATAAAATAACCCTTAAATTGATCCCAAGTTATGTCTGATTCAACAATATTCAACTCAACCTTACGGTTTTCCCACCATGATGATGCTTCATGAGAAAGCTAATATGCTCCACATATCACTTTCGTCTCCTCGGAGAAGTTTCTTATTGTAAATTATTTCTCCATTTCACTGAGCCAATTCTCAGCTCCGTCCCCAAGGGTTGTTCCATCAAACTTTAGAGGACTTATTCTTTTTATGTCATTTGTAAGTTCAGCTGCTAATCTTGCCCTTTTATTTTCAGGATGATTAGGAGCAATTACATTATTATTATCAACACCTGGATTCCCTCCATTGATGTTTTCCACAGGAGGCGGCTGATCATTTATATCAGCTTCTTCTTCTTCCTCTTCATTGCCCATTGACTGATGTTCCAGAACAGTCAAACGATCTCTCGTATCTAGTAGGGAAGCAAGGATTTCACCCATCTTTTGAGCAGTAGCTGCTTCTCCACCCTGTAACGAGTTGTTCACAGCATTCCCTCTTGTTCTGACCATTTTCTATTCAATAAGAAAATGTAAACCTTATTTATATTGTGGACTCATTAGGTCCAAGAGCTGCAACCTTTAGCTCTGATACCAAGATGTAACATCCGCATTTTAAGATACCAGGACAAGGGAAAAAAATTTATTTTTTTTACACAACGTTCTCTGTTATGAATTATATAATTCAAACACACGTTCAAGTTTTAATAATTGTTCTCTACCCAAACAATGCAGTTTGGAACACACAATTTCCTTTTAAAACTAATGTTCTCTGTTCACATATTTACAATATGGAACACACATTCAGTGCCATTCAATCATATAACAGATTCCATATGCTGCTGTAAATGACTCGAAGAACTACCGATCTCCCATTTTCATGGCTCGAAGTTTCAATGATCTCTCATTTCATGACTCGACAACTTAACGATCCTTCATGTTCATTCATGCATAGTATAATATATATACAAGGTTCTCTTACCGTTTCCGATTATCGAAGTGATCCATTTAAGAATCCTATCTGAATATCTGTTACTGATATTCATCTGACATCCTACATCTTAAATTAGGTGATTAGGACAACGCAACCAACACTTCAGATGCTTTGGCCAAATATTTTCACATGCTTTGCATGATCATATTCCTGGATGTGATACACACCTACAGAATACGTCATTCACCTCACTTCGTCTGGTATCTAGAATGGTCTTTCCTAGTTCCTACCAGTCCTTCCAATTTAAGGTCACACTCTAACTCCAACTAGCAATATGATTGAGTATAGGAAGTCACTCATGGTAACTAAAGATATGCAGACATACGGTATCGTCCCTAGACGACTCCGTGTGTCTAATTATCTTTAGTCGTCCAGAGTCACTCCGTATACATGATCATACTCCTATCCCCAACCAAGAACTTAATATTCAGCTTATGTAATCTTGATGATTTAATTCGGGAGGGCATTGTAATATGTCAGCTATAACATTGTGTCGTCATGAAGGCCCCACCTTCATGAAGACACCATGTTGTAGCTAGCGTATGTCAATGTCCTACGAAATCCTCCCATCGAGAGTACACATCCTGCTCAAGTGATTTGGTTATGATCTTAATATTTAAGATCAACTTTCAGCACCCATGCTGATCCTTTATCCACGTTCTTGTTACAGTTGTATGTAGCTAAGAGAGACTAAATCTGTCTTCTAGCTTACTATGCATCTTCTCCTTCGTACCAAAGGGCTGCATTTTCTCTACTTGGTTCTTTTCTTAATCCTTGGATTAAGCAGCGCATTACCAATAGACTTAATAAGTTTAACCTATTAAACTTAACCAAGTTTTCCACAACTGTAAACAAATTCAGAATTCCATCTTATTAGACGACATTAAAACGAGGTCTAATTCTTAATGAATATGTTCATTTATTCTCCTTAACCTTACATAGTTAAAGTCTATTAGCCCTGGATATATTTTTCCCATATCCTTTCTTTCTGAATTTAACATTCGAGTCTATTAACGGAATCCGAATACGAAGTTCGGCTGCTCCTAAGTTATTTGATATTCCTTAGCTTTCAAGCTAATCCTGAATACCTATCAATTATGAGATCATGTTCTTCCTAATCCTTTTTAATGTCAATTAAAAATTCATCTTAACCCAAGTATGAACTAATTGCACATTTCAACGTAAAAGTTCAATTTAGGTAAGAATAGATGTCAATTCCCTTTTAAATCCATCCAAGGACAATTGAATAATTCCAAATCAAGAAATAACATTATATTTCCAATTTAATCAACAATATCAAATTGATATAGTCATTAAAATATCACACTTGTATTTGTATTGATCAATCCATTTCATAATCCGTACATTTTCCAGTCCAAATGACTGGACTTGGTTTATATTAAACAACATTACAACTCATAAAATAGAAGAATGTAATTTCTTCTTTTCTCAATTCCTCGTAGAGGAATAATAAACTATCAAATACAATTCATCCTCAGACAATCAAAAGAAGTATCAGAAAATAGCCATGTCTTCATTTTACTCAAGTTCCATCTGTAAAAATGCTTGCACGGGTCAGTTCAATGAACTGAGCATATTAAGCACTTGTCATTAAAATGAGGTGCTTCTAATTAACTGTCTCAATAAAAGAACCCTGCTTTTATGAAACGTTAATAAGAACATCAATCAAGAATTAAGTATCAAAAAGAATGAACAACATGACAACTGCATCATCTAAATACCATCCCAATCAGTCAAAGAACTACTGTCTTTTTTCCCAAATGATCACTACAAAAAATAATTTCCTTCAAACAGTTCCAGATTACAACATCTGTAAAAACGAGGAATACAAGTATATATACTGCTGTTATAACATAACTACTACCAATTCCATTCCCTTTCATTAGAAATAATTTCAAAGGATAAAATTTGACTGAAAATATAAACCAATTACTTTCCTTTCATTTCATGCATCTCATTTGATTTCAAGCAATAAAGTACAGATGAGAAAAATAAATAGCAATAAAATATAGATGCTTAATCCCAAGCAATACAAAATTTGTTCCTTAACGATTACAGATTTCCAACTATATGAGAGAAGAAATGATCATTATTCCAAGTTATCCATTCACTCTCCTTTTCCTTTCCTCATGACTGTACTGATAATTTAATCCAAAAAAGACATCAATCAAAGATAACAGTTCATAGTGAAACTTACAAAATCCATTCAGAATTCAGTTTCCAACAGCAAAGAATAATTCCATTCATATTCAGCTTTAAATGAAAACAAGGAAGAATTTATCGTCCTTATCAATACTTCTTTTAAATCAGGCTCATACGAATACCAAAAACAAGTTGGTAAAACATCGTATCCATCATAGAACAAGCAATATAAAGAATGCATACTATGTACTTACTGTACTAGAAGGATTCATACTTCTTTCACTATATTCTAACCAAATAAACAGTTCTACAGTCACTTAATGAATTATTCACACGACTTTCTATATCCATGAACACACACAGTTCATAAATAACCATTTGCACATTGTTGTTACCTACACCAAGTCCAACTCATATTGCACAGTAAAGCTCTATTGTTGCTATTTCCAGAACTCAAACAACAAAAGAGAAAAATTCATTCCTTTAACTATTTCAATAAGAAAACGACCATTTTCTTTAAACACAACAAGAATCACTCAACTCAAGTTCATTTCTTTTTTCTGAATGACAGTGCAAAATCAGAGACCACACGAAACATTTAAATATTCCGTTTGTACAGAAAAAAACAACACTCAGGAAATAATCTAAATGCCACTTTCATCTCTATCAAGCCGAACCTATAATACTCAATAAATCCCCAATTGCCATTTGTTCATAATTTAAAACAACAGAAGAAGAAGAACTCATTTCCTTTTTAAATCCAGAAAAGAAACGATATCAAAACCAAATTGCACAGCATGCACAATTTCATTCAATATACCATATGAAAAGAATGCCCAGTTCGAGTTCCTTCTCGATCAAACATTTAAGTCCAAAAACCTCATTCTCCTATTTCACAATGATGCACAGAACCCAAAAGATACAATACTTATATAACAATACCTTTATCAACACAAACTCGCATAGGGTATTAAATGCACAAGCATGGAACAGTTAAAAACAATCTCAAACATCAAGCCAATTCCCATATATTTCATTTATTTGCATAGCAATTCAAAGCCAAGTTTGTTTTCACGATGACAATTTGAGTTAGAAGATCAAACCGCATCCACAAAACACTATAAAATCGATTTTCCATCATAGAAAGGAGAAACTATAATCATTTATGATTTCTGAAGAAAAACAGTTACCTTCTCCAACTCTCACAAATACCCAAGTCATATTCCTCCATTTTTACAAAAGAAAAGCTCAACAATAAGAATATTACTATCACTGCCTTCAAACCGAGCTCATAATGCTCAATAAAACCCAATTACTTATTTGCTTCAAAATCTAAAACGGCAGAAGGAAGAGGAACTCATTTCCTTTAAAAATTCAGTAAAGAAACAATGTCAATCAACTCGCATAGTTAATAAATTCCATCATTCAAGTTCATATTGGCAAGAGAACAATTGCTCAACAATGAAAAACAAACTCATACAGCCTGTACAATTTCATAACATACAGAACGAATCCCCCATTATGGTCGAATAAATCACACAGCATGGACTGTATTTCCAACATAATAAATTCACAAAGATAGTTCAAATCGCAACAGCAAGACAAAACGACTCTACCCAGAATCATCTCAATCATGACAATAAATCAAATAAACCCAAACCCCCATATTCATCAGAAGAGCAGGGTTGTTTTAATGAGACGTTGAAGCAGAGCAACTAGTTTTAAAGAGAAGGGCTTAACATGCCTGATAATCTTCCTCGAAGCTCGAAGAAAACCATGTCTACAGGAGGTATTTCCTTCCACGGCAGTAGTAAAAAGCTTTCAAACAATCACCTTCCTATTTCCTCACGCCATCGCCGAATCAGGTTGGCGAACTACTAATTTCAAATTTTGCATGAAAACGGAGTTTAGTCTCATGACTAACTAGATGCCCCTAAATTTTTCCTGTTCTCGCCAAACTTGGTGTTGTCCACACAAGGACTACATTCATTGCGTATTAAATTTCCTTCCATCCTTATCCTTTCCATCCCCCATGGGTCTATCTGTCCCCTTCCATAGGTTAGGATTAGTTTAGGATCAACAATAGCGTTCATACCTAGGTCATAGGTTAATATAACTTAGGTCTATGTTCACCCTTATAATTTAAAAATCCACTTAGGATAGTAGTTAGGATATAAGGTAGAACTTAGGATTAGATTAGGGTCTAATCCCCCTCACACCTAATTAATCAATTTCCAATTAAGTTCTTCCAAATGACATCAAATTTCAACACTGTGCAGGACATTTCATCCCACGTTCTACATACCTGAGGCACCTGCATCCAGGCATTTATCGCCTTACGGGGTCTGGCATTACACATTGTATGGTTCAAGAATCGAACCTTTCTATTGGCGTCTACATGCCAGCTATTCATACCTATAATCAGGTGCTGCAACACTTATATCAACCTTCAGCCTGGTTTAAAGTAAATTGACAAAGCGATCACAAGAAGACCACATCATACCTTGGATCAATGGAATTGATTCAAGGTGTGTTGTCAATCAGTGAATAGATTTCAGCAAGCATACGACAAATCTGTCATCATATCAGCAAACATACAAGCAATAATAACTGTTGTCCCATGTAAACAAATTACAATATGCAAGAATCCATATTAAAAACACATTCCTTTAAGATCTAAAATATATCTTAACATGTTTTCCTTCATTTCAGCAGCTACAACATTATGAAAAATAATCACCATGATAACTTACAAAAATCAGGGCATTACACTTCCTGCATCGATCAGTTTGTTTTTCTATCAAAAGAAAAAAAATCATGAAGTTGTGATATGAGACCTTTTCGATCATATGGAGACCCTTTTTTCCCCATATGGGCATGTATTTAATCCTGTATGTGTTCTAACGAGATGCATTCTTATCTCTCATCCTTATCTACCTCCTAGATCTGGTTTGTGACTAACTAGGGTCAGGTTTATTTTATCCATATCTACGGCCCTGTGTGCATCGTCTTTCGACTTACCATCAAGGTATTTATTTATGGTTAATTAGGGGACTAACTTATCATTCTTTTTCCTATCTAGGTGTAGTGATTTTACTTTTCTAAGGGATAAGAACATTGCATCACTTTCTTTTCATCCAATCAAGTGGACATTACCCATGTTCATTTGTTATTTATCTAGTTAAATTGACATTTGACATGTTAATTTAATCAATCAAATCTATCATCTATCTATGCTCATCTTATCTACTTCATCTAAAAACATCAAAGCAGCACATATTATTTGGATCGATCTATCCATCTATCTATAACATGTTAATTTAATCAAATACTCATCTATGAGAAATCAGAATTAAATCACATCTATCTATCTGTATCTATCAAAGTTAAAAGCATGAGTACAATCACATCACACCAAGACGTACTTCATTCTCGTCTGATTATCCTGTCTTGAGCATGTGTCACCCGTAACACATTTTTGCCATCATTGAGACTTTATTTTGGGTTCTTGTACCTTGTCCCCTTACGTTGCCCCACATAGGTGTCACTCGTAGCATGGCTTTTCTTTTCGTTCCCCACTTGGGGCATCTCATCATTATATCTTTTACATGTGCCTCCCATAGCACACCTATTCTGCCTAGTCTGGCAGCATTTCTATTACAAAGTCCATTGTAGTGGCCATACGTCAATTTTCATGGTGACTCTCCTCTCGAGGCAATCATTTCATATTTCTTATCTAAGCATTGATGCTTGCCTTGTTTATCTGATTGTTGTTATGACCTTATTTCCACGTTTTGGCACATATTTTTGGTGTTATCACCCATTCCGATTTTTTTCCTATACATGGGTAACTCATGTTTTTTACAACCTAGAGATAGCGGGTATGTAGGCACTAACGTCATCTCATTCGAAGGTCGTCTAGTTGTCCCTACCAATGTATCATTCTTTGGTTGTTACAATCTTGCAATAATCTTTAACACACAAGTCTGTAGCCACTAACGTCATCTCATACGAAGACCATCTAGTCTACCCTACCAATGTGAGTTTCTTAGGTCGCTGCCTTTTTTGTTTTTTACGTGCATCATCAATGATCAAATCTACTCCAGACATCTAGTTGGGGCATCCTCTTTTCTATTCTTTTTTATCCACCCTTTTCAAACTCGGGATCGGTTGGCTTTTTTTAAGCCACCCCATCCCTAGTTTGAGGGGGAGCACATCATCAATATTCTTCCTTTTCTTCCAACTCCACTCGATAAAAAGGGGAAAATGTAGACACCTAAAATTGGTTACTGAATTTAGTGTCCCCTGTGTTCGCTTACCTTCTCGGGTAACCTATTGGCCCTTTATAGAACCATTTCTCCCTTAGGGTATTAATTAATTATCTGATTAAAACGCCTATCCTAAGTTCATTTCATCCCATTATATTTCACTCATGGATAATTAAATATTGACTATTTAATTATAATTTTTACATTTATTTCAACTACTTATCTACACCATATCAATTTCCAACCTCCCGTATCATTTTTTCCACCTATTTCTTCTCTCCTAAAACTATGCAGTGGGATTTTTCCCGTATTTAAGTTGGGAGGATAATATTCTAATCCTCACAACTCATCCCTTTTCACCATTTTTGGAGTCTATTCCCCGATCGGCGCCGACCGTTTCTCAGTCGACACCCATTTTTTGGAACAGCGCCGATTTTATCTCTATCGGCACTGACTATAAATACACTACTTGAAATTAGTTCTGGTTAGAGATGGTACAGACAAAGAGATAGAAAAAATAGTGAAAATCTTGAGCCTAAAGCCTTTGAATTGTCAATCGAGAGAAAGAGCATTCTGTCCAAATTAATCCCTGAGAGGTACACCATTACTCTGCCCTCACAACATCAATATCGTGAAGGTTCTGTAGCCTCTTGGAGATTCCATTTCTCTGTTCAGCCAAGGTGGAACTTTGTCCACATCTCTGCAACTCTTTTGGGTCTCAACAACCCCCTTCATTAATCATCAATCATCAATCAAGAATTTTCCAGGTATTCCCCGTCGTGAGTTTCTGGAATTTCCTTTTGGTCGATGCCAACCCAGTCTAGTCGACGCAGATTTGTCCAATCAACGTCGATTACATCTGAATCGATGCTGATTCAAAGTATCGACGCTAACTCAAACTATTGACATTGATCACTATCTAATTGACACCGACCAGTCTATAGATAGGTATAGAACTCAAGTAACACAAGTTTAACTTTTTTTTTTATAGTTTCCTACTTTCTTTCAGTTTTTGTTGTGGTTTTTACATTCTATCTACTGTTTTTAATTAGAAAATCTAAATGTTTATGTACATATTTCATCATGTATGTCTTTAATCTTAATTGAAAACATGAACTGACATCCGTCGAGGAATTTCATTGCTTCTCGGACCTGCTCTCCAAGCAGTTCACCTTATATCTTCTAATGTCATCTTTTTCTATCAAAGTATTCATGCATCACAGGTTTCTTGGATCTACTCTGTAGGATTGCTTGTGTGCGCCCGTCTTAATTCCATCAGGATTTCTCTCCATCCATGTCTTTGAATCTTGTACAATTAATCAGGCATCGACTTTATTTGAGTTTTTCAGGGTTTTTGTGTTTAGTTTGGTGCATTAACTTGGGCAGGTAACAAGCGCGAAAATTCTTGATCTACACAAAGAATTTTTTATAAGTAGAGATGTTGTATTCAAAGAAGAAGAATCTTGGGATGGCAATATAGATAAAACAATTTTAGGTACAACGGAAATGCCATATGAAGATCAAAAATAAGGTCAAGGAGATCAAGAGGAACAAGGAGAACAATCAAATCAGCAAGGAGGAACATCAGAAGGAGAAAATCCACAAAGTCGAGTTAAGCAAGAAGAATCATCAAGTCCACAAGCAAGTAATGACTCAAATCCTACACTTACAACATTGAGACCAAGAGTAAAAGACAAAAAGACTAGAATCCTTCAAGAAATATATGATCAAGGAGATATGATAGATTTACAGTCTAATTTTTCTTTATTTTCTCAAGATCCTATATATTTTGAGGATGCAATTAAGGAAGAACATTGGATTAATGCAATGAATGATCAAATAGGATCAATAGAGAAAAATGAAACATGGGATCTAGTTGATTTACCCAAGAATAAAGAATCCATAGGTGTGAAGTGAATTTATAAAACCAAATATAAGGCGAGGTTGGTAGCTAAGGGATTTACACAAGAATATGGAGTTGATTACAATGAAACATTTGCTTCTGTAGCAAGAATTGATACTATTAGAATGGTACTAGCAATTGCAGTTCAAAACAAATGAAAGGTTTTTCAAATGGATGTGAAATCAGCTTTCTTGAATGGTTATTTGGAAGAAGAAGTTTATGTGCAGCAGCTACTAGGATATGAAGTCAAAGGATATGAAGACAAGGTTTACAGGTTGAATAAGGTACTTTATGGATCAAAGCAACCACCAAGAGCGTGGTACAATATGATAGATTCATACATGATACAAAAAGGATTCAACAGAATTACCAGTGAGCCTACACTATACACCAAAGTCAATGAGCAAGGTCAAATTTTAATTGTTTGCTTGTATGTTGATGATTTGATCTTTACAGGAAATATTTCTATAGACATGTTTAAATTAGCAATGACAAAATAATTTGGGATGATAGATTTGGGATTGATGAAATATTTTCTTGGCATTGAAGTCATACAAAATGATAATGGGTTTTTCATTTGTCAAAGTAAATATGCAAAATATGTATTGAGGAGATTTACAATGATAAATTACAGTCCAGTTTCTACACCTATGGCAGTAGGAACAAAACTAAGTAGAGAAGACAATGAGACATATTTTAATTCAACTATATTTAGAAAATTGGTATGCAGTTTGATGTATCTCATAGCAACTATGCCAGATATAATGTATGGATTCAGTTTGATTTCAAGATTAATGGACTCACCAAAGAACTCACATTGACAAGCAAGAAAAAGGTTGTTAAGGTATATTGTAGGAACTATGAATTATGGCATAATGTATTCTACATCGGATGTTTTTCAGTTGATTAGATACACAGATAGTGAATTTGCAGGAAGCATTGATGATAGGAAAAGTACATCTGGATATGCATTTCATCTTGGAACATGTATTATAGTATGGGCATCAGAGAAACAACCAATAGTGACAATCTCATCAGCAGAAGCAGAGTATGTGGTAGGTACATCAACAACATGTCAAACAATTTAGATGCGAAGAATCTTGAAGGATCTAATGCATGAGCAAGAGGAGCCTACAACAATATATTGTGACAACCAATCCACTATTGCATAATTAAATAATCATGTTTTCCATAAGAGGACAAAGCACATTGACACCAGATATCATTTCATCTAAGAATTGGTCAATAATGGAGAACTCATTCTACAACATTGTAGATCAAATGAGAAACTTGCAGACATATTCACAAAGGCATTAGCACAAGAACAATTTGAGTATCTAAGAGAAACTTTGGGAAATGTAAACATTGATGTAATTAGTTGTTAATAGTATAAATTAGGGGGGAGTGTTAGAATTATCTGGTAATTTCTAGAATGTTCTAAAATGTTACAGTAATTTCTACCAGTCAAACCCACTAGAATGTTCTAGAATGTTCCGATAATTTCTACCAGTCAACATGTCTAAAACATTCTTATTTCTTCTAGATTTTTTTATGAGGAAAATGTATTCTTCATGTGGAAAAAAGAGGATTTTAGAGAATGTATTCTTAATGTGGAAGAAAGAGGATTTTAGAGAGTTCTGTATTCTTCCAAAGACCTATATAAAATGGAGGTGAATGTAATTGTTTGTAAAAATAACAAAAACAAGAAACAAGAAGGAAATAAAATTTGATTGTGCCGTAGCACAACAACATCTGGTTTTTGTTTTTATTTTATTTTATTTGTCTCTGCCCACATCAACCACTATCTAGAAACCAAATGTTAGTATCTATTTAGCAACTATGTTAATGGTTTCAATGATCTATGTGAATAGTGTACAAGGAGATGATTTGACAAAGGATATTTGAATAACATAGCAAACTTGGGAAAGTATGTGTCAAAAATGGTAGTTGTAGGGGCACAGTTGACATATGAGAAACAACAAAACATGGGGTGGATTTCACTAGTTTTCATCACATAAACTATTGCAATTGTATATCAACTCTATTGGGACTTTGTGAAGGATTGGAGACTACTTTTCCCTCATTCAAAAAACCCCTATCTTACAGATGAACTTATTCTCAAGCATAAATTCATTTACTTCATATCAATGCTATTCCATAAGATTGTGTTTGTAAACAAATAGAAGCTAGATAATTTCCTTTTATCTTGAAATCTTTAACGTGATTTTTTCATGAAGACCATAAATTAATTTCTTTATTGTAGATGTTGAACTTCGTCTTTAGACTTGCATGATTATAAATAGTGGCACACTCTAGTTTTGAGAGTGTTGATTATAGGGTAACAAGATTCTTTCTAGCATCTCTTGAAGTCATTTGGAGGGGACACTATAATTTCTATAGCTAAATAATGAAAGATTTTATTTTCTTTCAATATTTCAAGGAATCTTGATGGAATCATTGTCCCATTTTTCATTTCAATGAAGTACTTGCATTGACATTTCTATCACAACCTTTATTAGTACTTGTGTTAATAAAAAAATAGACAAAAAACTGATTCAAGAAGCACTCTTAAAAGACACAAATTCACAAGAAATCTTGAAGAACTATTAGGTACTTTTAAAAGTTGCTTCTAATAGATAAAGTATTTTTATTCTTTCAGGTAGATTAATATTCTTTCATGCTCTGTAAGTGCAATAATCTTGTTAAGGAACAGTGAATGGTTCCACCAACTACAGTTTGGAGTTCCACTGGGTCAATCTTAAAACACTAGCACATAAAAATCTCTACAATTTTTTCGATCTCCACGATTCTGAAGTAAATGTACCCACAAGATCATTCTCAATATATTTTAATCAACTGGGTTATAACTCCTTTATTTTCAATGACAAGTAATCAAATTGCATCCCCATATGTAAAATAAATTACTAATCAAATAGTAGAGTTTCAAGTTTGATCACTTACCCACCAAGAGCCAGTAGAAAAATTAGCCAGAAAATGGAACAAGTCATTTTCAGGCGGTTCTTTTCTGCACCAACACGAAGATAATCAGAAATAATCAAAGAACTCATATATATATATATATATATATATATATATATATACATTGTCATGGAGATTGGCAACATAAAATGGTAAACTAAACTCAGAACATGGGACGTGAGTGTGAGTGCAACATATATACCTTTCTAAAAAATAAGCAACAGGGCCATGGCAAATGTAGCAACAGCTTGTAGAAAATCTGCAGTCTTATACAACAAACAACATAAAAGAAATAAACAGAATACTTAAATAGCTTGCATAAACATATGAATATTCAAACCAGCACTGCTATGCATAATCTCCATTAATAAAAGCTTCATCATACTCAGAGCTTCAGCTCTTTACAATTGTGCGTGCAGCTGTGTGCTTTCAATACACATCCTTCCTTGCTTGTGCAGATTTCACACCTTTGTGTGTGCATTCAAAGCAATTACAATTGCTGTTATTTAAATAGAATAACTCACCCACTAACAGCTCTTCAACTGAGCATTCTAAATCTAAACTCATGCTTTAAAACAGTTGCATGCTATGCATGATTTAAAACAAATTTATTTGAATTAAATCTAATGATAAAAATAAGATAAAGCTATCTTAACTAAAGAAAACTAAAGCAAGACTAAAGCTAAAATTAGCTTTCCTAAAAAAGCTATAGTTGGAATTAAATATGCATCACATGCATATTTCCAACACTCCCCCTTAATTTCAAATTGTAGCTTTCACTCTTCTAGAGTTGTGTTTGCTTTTTCAGATCTTCCATGTGCAGGATCACATACTCCCAAACAATCTCTCAAATATTCAAAAACTTCTTTTGCTAAAGCTTTTGTAAAATGTCTGCAAACTGATCTTCAGATCTACAAAATTCAAGATGAATTTCCTTGTTGTTTACCAGCTCCCTGATGAAATGATACCTCGTATCAATATGCTTGCTCCTCTTACTAAAAACATGATTTTTGTACAACGCTATGGCTGAGTTGTTGTCACAAAAAATCTGTGTAGCTTCCACTTGTTTCTGTTGTAAATCTTTCAACACTCTTCTCATCCAAACAACTTGACATGCTGCTCCTGTTGCTGCTACATAATCTGCTTCTACTGAAGATAACGTGACAATGGGCTGCTTCTTTGATGCCCATGAAACCACTCCTGTTCCAAAGTGAAAAGTATAGCCGGATGTACTTTTCCGATCATCTATACTTCCAGTATTGTCACTATCTGTAAAACCAATGAGTTTGAACTCATCTGAACTTGAATAAAAAATTCCATAATTTCTTGTTCCACGTACATACCTCAAAATTCTTTTTCTAGCTTGCCAATGTGAATCTTTTGGAGATTCCATGAACCTTGATATGAGGCTCACACCATACATGATATCAGGCCTTGTGGCCGTCAAATACATAAGACTTCCAACCAACTTTTTAAACAATGTTGGATCCACAAATGATCCTTCATCCTCTTTGCTCAACTTCAAACCTACTGCAACTGGTGTTGGTGCTGGCTTACAATTCAACATGTTAAACCTTTTCAAAACGTCACTTGCATACTTTGCTTGTGAGATAAAAACTTCACCTTCTGATTGTTGAACTTCAATACCCAAAAAATAATGCATAAGACCAAGATCTGTCATCTCAAACTCCTTCTTCATGGCTGATTTGAATGACTCTGTAGATAGATTACCAGTAATGATCAAATCATCTACATATAAACAAACAATTAAAATTTTACCTTGCTCATTTATCTTGGTGTATAAGGTAGGCTCACTGCTGCTCCTACTGAAACCATTCTCAATCAAATAAGAATGTATTCTGCTTTACCAAGCTCTAGGTGCTTGCTTGAGACCATAGAGCGCTTTCTTCAATCTGTATACTTTTCCTTCATGACCTTCAATCTCATAACCTTCTGGCTGATTTACATAAACTTCCTCTTCAAGGAATCCATTTAAGAATGCTGATTTAACATCCATCTGATAAATAGGCCATTTGTTTTGAGCTGCAATTGCTAAAACCATTCTTACTGTATCCAAACGTGCTACTGGTGCAAATGTTTCGTTGTAGTCAACTCCATATTGCTGCGTAAAACCTCTTGCAACCAGCCTTGCTTTGTGCTTTTGTACTTTTCCATCAGCATTGTATTTTGTCTTGTAGACCCACTTGACTCCTATCACGTCCTTTCCTTTTGGAAGATCCATTAGCTCCCATGTCTGATTCTTCTCTATAGCATCAATCTCATCATCCATGGATTTTTCCCAAACTTCATTCTTTATAGCCTCTTCGTAATATACTGGATCTGCAGCTTGAGAAAATAATGCAAAAACTGAAAATGAATTAGTTGTATCAACATTATAAATCTCACTTAGACTTCTTGTTTTCCGCTGCACAGGAGTATTCGATGCAGGACTAATTTCTGGTGATGGAGTAGCTTCTGGTGTTCCCTGTGGTGTCTCTTGCATGGCTGAAGATGGCTGAAATCTTGGTGACCTCCTGACTGTAGATGGAGGTGTAGCTTGTGCTACAACTTGTGGTGCATGTCCAAGATTTGTAGATACAGTAGCTTGTTGCTCTAAAGTTTCATCTGTCATATCATCATGTGGAATAGATGTTGCTATACTCACTGTTTTCTCTATACTTCCATCCCATGCTTCATTCTCAATAAACTGTACATCCCTGCTGATCACAACCTTTCCAGTGACTGGATTGTACAACTTGTATGCTTTTGTATTCTCTGAATACCCAACAAAAATACATTTTTCTCCTTTGTTGTCTAACTTCTTCCTTAGTTCATCAGGTACATGTGCATATGCTACACAACCAAAAACTCTGAAATGTGAAACACTGTGTTTCCTATTAGTCCATGCTTGTTGAGGAACCATGTTCCTAACAAGTTTCGTTGGACACCTGTTCAAAATATAAACAGAAGTTGCTACTGCTTCTGCCCAATACTCATTTGGAAGATGTTTTGCCTTCAACAT
Source organism: Taxus chinensis (assembly GCA_019776745.2). Lineage (NCBI taxonomy): Eukaryota > Viridiplantae > Streptophyta > Pinopsida > Cupressales > Taxaceae > Taxus > Taxus chinensis. Next base: position 521,409,967 of record CM034153.1, read on the forward strand.
GCTTCTCGCCATCTCCATGATGGTTCTATTTTTCCTCTCTGCCACACCGTTCTGTTGTGGTGTATACCTGGTAGTAAACTGCTTGTGTATACCATGATATCTGCAAAAATTCATAAACTCATTAGAAACATACTCACCTCCTCTGTCCGTTCTGAGAACTTTGATGTAGTATCCACTTTGCTTCTCCACTAATGCCTTGAACTGCTGAAATGTATCAAAGGCATTTGATTTATTTCTCAGGAAATAAACCCATGTCTTCCTTGTGTAATCATCAATGAATGTCATAAAATAAATACAACCTCCAATAGAAGCTGTCTGCATAGGTCCACATAAATCTGAATGTACAATCTCAAGTGGTGCACTTGCTCTTGTTGTTTTGCCAACTGGAAATGAATCTCTGTGTTGCTTTCCCAAAATACAACCTTCACATACCCTTTCAGGTTTCTGAATCAATGGCAAACCTTTAACCATATTTTTTCTATATAATAAATTCAAACCTCCAAAATTCAAATGTCCATACCTTAGATGCCAAAGCCATGTTTCATCCTTCATAACTGAATGAAAAGCTGATTGTGTTCCTTCAGCGCAGACTTGATTTTCATTGGCGCAGGACTCATCTGTTTGAGTGCAGGACTCAACAAAAGACTGATTTGGCTTAACGCATGACTTTGCTGCAAACAGATCTGATTTCTTCTTCTTTCCAGGTTTCAAAATCAATGGAAACATCCTATTGCTGCTCATCTTCACTTTTGCAATCAACTGAGTGCTAGGAGCTTTGTCCACAATCACGCACTCATTGTCTTCCATATAGACTTGGTATCCTTTCTGTACCAGTTGTCCAATACTCATAAGGTTATGTTTCAAACCTGCAACATAGTAAACATCTTGCATACTTGTTTGCTCCCCTGTCTTGTTAGAATACTAACCGTGCCTTTTCCTTTCACAGACACAATATTGTTATTTCCAAGAGTTACATCACTCTTAACTGAATCATCCAAACTAGAAAACAAATCTAGATTACCTGTCATGTGATTACTGCAACCTGAATCTAAATACCATACATCACATGGACTCTCTTTTGACAAATTACATTCAATAGGGGATAAAGAAGGTATTGCTTCAGCAATCCTTGTGCATGCAATAAACATAGGTTTAGAAATAGAACTTCCAACCTGATTTTGATTTTGCCTCTCTTGATCATATTGCTTTTTCTTGCAATCATAAGCATAGTGCCCATACTTCTTGCAATAATGACACTGAACATGAGACTTATCTTGTCTCTGACCATAACTCTGTTCTTGATTATGTCCTCTTCCACTTGAGTATGATGAACTGCTGCCACGTCCTCTGGATGGACTTCTTCCTCTGCCTCTTGGGCTGAAACTTCCTCTTCTTTTGCCATGACTACCTGCTGTCTGAGATGCAAAAGCCTGATCTACACTTGCATGTGATCTATTCATCCTCTGTTCATGATTGATTAGTGATGCATGCAACTCATCAATAGAAAACTGACTCAGATCCTTAGTTTCTTCAATAGCAACAACTAAAGGATCAAATTTCGTAGGCAAACTTCTAAGCAATTTTTCAATAATCCTTCTGTCCTCAAGAGTCTCACCATGAGATTTGATTTGATTGACTAAGCCAACTACATAAGTAAAAAATGATTCTACAGAATCTGAATCTTTCATTGCTAAATTCTCAAAATCTCTACGAAGTAACTGTAGCTTGGCAGTTTTTACTTTCTCCTTACCTTGATATGCAACTTGTAAAGTATCCCATGCAGTCTTTGCTTGACTGGCTGCTGCCACTCTTGGAAGAATGCTTTCATGCATTGCCTGATGAATATAGAAAAGAGCTTTGCCATCCTTCTTTCGTAACTCCTTCAAAGTATCTTTCTCTGCTTGAGAAAGTGCAATATATGCTGCTGCATTTGCGGGCTCTGTGTACCCATCTTCAACGATCTCCCACACATCTTGAGATCTGAATAGCGCCTTCATGGTCAATGACCAGTATTCGTAATTCTTTCCATTAAATTGCGGCGTCTGCATGCCGGATGTAGAAGTCATAGCTTGCTACCAATTTAATAAGCTGCTGGAATAACCTCGCTCTGATACCAATTTGTAGAAAATCTGCAGTCTTATACAACAAACAACATGAAAGAAATAAACAGAATACTTAAATAACTTGCATAAACATATGAATATTCGAACCAGCACTGCTGTGCATAATCTCCATTAATAAAAGCTTCATCATACTCAGAGCTTCAGCTCTTTACAATCAAGCTGTGCGTGCAGCTATGTGCTTTCAATGCACATCCTTCCTTGAGCAAATTTCACACCTTTGTGTGTGCATACAAATCAATTACAATTGCTGTTATTTAAATAGAATAACTCACCCACTAACAACTCTTCAACTGAGCATTCTAAATCTAAACTCATGCTTTAAAACAGTTGCATGCTATGCATGATTTAAAACAGATTTATTTGAATTAAATCTAATGATAAAAATAAGATAAAGCTAACTTAACTAAAGCAAACTAAAACAAGACTAAAGCTAAAATTAGCTTTCCTAAAAAAGCTATAGTTGGAATTAAATATGCATCACATGCATATTTCCAACAGAGAAGGGCTATATTGAATGCACCAAAGTCCCACCAAACACAGTTTTTTGGCTATATTTTTATCTTCATCTGTTATATTTTCTTCTCTCAGCCTTTCGAATTCACCCATTTCCACTTGTTTGAATACCCATTCAGGGTAGTAAAATTTGCTTCACCCGGTTGCTTTCACGTCGACATTCTTCCTTCTCCCGACCATCTCCATTAGCAACATACCATAACTGTATACATCCAACCTGTCACTCACAGGTCCATTAATTACAGACCACACCTCTAGAGCCACATAACCAGGGGTTCCTCTGGCACCTGTCAGGGAAACATGGCTTTCTTCTCTATCTGTTAGTTTTGCCAGACCAAAATCTGCAACCTTTGGGGAGAAATTGGCATCAAGGAGTATATTATGAGGCTTTATATCGCAATGCAAAATCCGGCTTCTGCATTCATCATGTAAATATGCAATCCCGCGAGCTTTTCCCATTGCAATGGAATATAATTGCTTCCAGTCCAACGCAATCTGATCATGTCCATGGATATATTTCTCCAGAGAACCATTGACCATATACTCGTAGAACAAGGCTCTTTTAGAACCCTCAAAGCAATACCCCAAGAGCCGCACCAGATTGAAATGATGGATCCTCCCCAAGGTAGCAACTTCACTGATGAACTGATTTTGACTGTGTTTGGATTTTTCAAGAATTTTAATAGCTACCAGGCTTTCGTTGGGAAGCTTACCTTTGTAAACTGTTCCGAAACCTCCTTGGCCAAGTCTGTCTGCAAAATTGTTGGTGTATTGTTTGATCCAACGATAAGAGTATCTGGTGGGAATTCCTCCGTGTAAAAAGATCTCAACGGAAGAAGGTCTTGAGTTGAGGGGATCCATATATGCTCTAAGCTCCAGCTCCTCCTCCTCTATCTGCTCCCTTTTCTTTCCAGTGATTGTGATATAAATAATGATGACAATTGCAGCGCCGATGATACCAGATGGAACACATATTGCTGCACTTAAATCCATAAATGATTTCCCGGTCACCGGAAACATTATAAGGAAATAATTACACTTACAAGAAAATAATGCAAATATCACATAAGCAGAAGTTATATACCGGCTATCTTTCTTGGAGTTTTCCACCATTTCTTCTTTGTTCAGAAGTTTTCCTTCAACAAGAAAAGGAAATAGTGTTTAGTTTTGCTGGATGAGTAATTCTCATCAAAAATCCCCGCCAAAAGAAAAACCAATGAGGTCATTGACCTTACCATCAGAACAGCTGTATTTGTGGGGGCCGTCTGTAAAAATGCAGGCAATCAAGTCAGATGCAATCGATACAGGTGTAACCAAATTAGGGTCAGTATAACATATCCTGCCGGAAATCTCACAACTATGGCAGTCACTGCTGATATTCCATTTGATTTCAAAACCCGTCTGCATGACATTGAGTATATTCTTTTCATCACTGCTGTTGTATTTTTTGTCAGCTGGAACGACAACATAGTATGTGCTGCATCTATCATCTTCATCAATGGAATATGGTGGAGCCAAAAAGAAGCAAGAATCGTTTGTGCTTCTGCAGCGCAAACACTGGATTTCCTTGAAATTTTCCATGAACGAAGGTGGTTTTTTTTTACTGATAAAAATGGTTCCCCATTCGTATTCATCATAAAGATAAAACCTATCATACGTATCTGAGGTGCATATGGGAATAGTAGAGCAATCGTCGAAAGGGGTTTGAAGGGCGATTAGAATGGTTCGAGTGGAGTAAGATGATTGTGTGATAAATCCCAATACCCTGAACACATACTCATGACATAACTCTCCTATACCAGAGAGCAAAGTGGTCTGATCATCGGGGCAGTCAACAACAGCCAATTCGTTCCATGATGTCGTACGATTCGAGGTTCGAAAAGGGAATATGATGGTAGAGTTGTTACAGCTCGAAGGAGAAGAAGTTTTAAATGAAGGGTAGGAATAAGAAAAGGAGAATTTGATGAAAAAGGCAGCAATGAAAAGTTTTGGGAAGAGATAACAGAGACCCATGATTTGTAATTAAAACAGACAAAACCAGAAGATCATCTGCAGGGTGTAGAAAATCTGCAGTCTTATACAATAAACAACATAAAAGAAATAAACAGAATACTTAAATAACTTGCATAAACATATGAATATTCGAACCAGCACTGCTGTGCATAATCTCCATTAATAAAAGCTTCATCATACTCAGAGCTTCAGCTCTTTACAATCAAGCTGTGCATGCAGCTGTGTGCTTTCAATGCACATCCTTCCTTGCTTGTGCAGATTTCACACCTTTGTGTGTGCATCCAAAGCAATTACAATTGCTGTTATTTAAATAGAATAACTCACCCACAAACAGCTCTTCAAACGAGCATTGTAAATCTAAACTCATGCTTTAAAACAGTTGCATGCTATGCATGAATTAAAACAGATTTATTTGAATTAAATCTAATGATAAAAATAAGATAAAGATAACTTAACTAAAGCAAACTAAAACAATACTAAAGCTAAAATTAGCTTTCCTAAAAAAAAGCTACGGTTGGAATTAAATATGCATCACATGCATATTTCCAACACTCCCCCTTAATTTCAAACTGTAGCTTTCACTCTTCTAGAGTTGTGTTTGCTTTTTCAGATCTGCCATGTGCAGGATCACATACACCCAAACAATCTCTCAAATATTCGAAAACTTCTTTTGCTAAAGCCTTTGTAAAAATATCTGCAAACTGATCTTCGGATCTACAAAATTCAAGATGAATTTTCTTTTTGTTTACTAGCTCCCTCATGAAATGATACCTTATATCAATATGCTTGCTCCTCTTATGAAAAACATGATTTTTGGACAACATTATGGCTGAGTTGTTGTCACAAAAAATCTGTGTAGCTTCCTCTTGTTTCTGTTGTAAATCTGTCAACACTCTTCTCATCCAAACAACTTGACATGCTGCTCCTATTGCTGCTACATACTCTGCTTCTGCTGAAGATAACGTGACAATGGGCTGCTTCATTGATGCCCATGAAACCACTCCTATCCCAAAGTGAAAAGTATAGCCGGATGTGCTTTTCCGATCATCTATACTTCCAGTATTGTCACTATCTGTATAACCAATGAGTTTGAACTCATCTGAACTTGAATAAAGAATTCCATAATTTCTTGTTCCATGTACATACCTCAAAATTCTTTTTCCAACTTGCCAATGTGAATCTTTTAGAGATTCCATGAACCTTGATATGAGGCTCACACCATACATGATATCAGGCCTTGTGGCCGTCAAATACATAAGAATTCCAACCAACTTTTTAAACAATATTGGATCCACAAACGATCCTTCATCCTCTTTTCTCAACTTCAAACCTACTGCAACTGGTGTTGGTGCTGGCTTACAATTCAACATGTTAAACCTTTTCAAAACGTCACTTGCATACTTTGCTTGTGAGATAAAAACTTCACCTTCTGATTGTTGAACTTCAATACCTAAAAAATAATGCATAAGACTAAGATCTGTCATCTCAAACTCCTTTTTCATGGCTGATTTGAATGACCTTGTAGATAGATTTCCAGTAATGATCAAATCATCTACATATAAACAAACAATTAAAATTTTACCTTGTTCATTTATCTTGGTGTATAAGGTAGGCTTAGCTGCTGCTCCTACTGAAACCATTCTCAATCAAATAAGAATCTATTCTGCTGTACCAAGCTCTAGGTGCTTGCTTGAGACCATAGAGCACTTTCTTCAATCTGTATACTTTTCCTTCATGACCTTCAATCTCATAACCTTCTGGCTGATTTACATAAACTTCCTCTTCAAAGAATCCATTTAAGAATGCTGATTTAACATCCATCTGATAAATAGGACATTTTTTTTGAGCTGCAATTGCTAAAACCATTCTTACCATATCAAAACGTGCTACTGGTGCAAATGTTTTGTTGTAGTCAACTCCATATTTCTGCGTATAACCTCTTGCAACCGGCCTTACTTTGTGCTTCTGTACTTTTCCATCAGCATTGTATTTTGTCTTGTAGACCCACTTGACTCCTATCACGTCCTTTCCTTTTGGAAGATCCATTAGCTCCCATGTCTGATTCTTCTCTATAGCATAAATCTCATCATCCATGGCTTTTTCCCAAACTTCATTCTTTATAGGCTCTTCGTAATATACTGGATCTGCAGCTTGAGAAAATAATGCAAAAAATGAAAATGAATTAGTTGTATCAACATTAAAAATTTCACTTAGACTTCTTGTTTTCCACTGTACAGGAGTATTTGATGTAGGACTACTTTTTGGTGATGAAGTATCTTCTGGTGTTCCCTGTGGTGTCTCTTGCATGGCTGAAGATGGCTGAAATCTTGGTGACCTCCTGAGTGTAGATGGAGGTGTAGCTTGTGCTACAACTTGTGGTGCATGTCCAAGATTTGTAGATACAATAGCTTGTTGCTCTAAAGTTTCATCTGTCATATCATCATGTGGAATAGATGTTGCTATACTCACTGTTTTCTCTATACTTCCATCCCATGCTTCAATCTCAATAAACTGTACATCCCTGCTGATCACAACCTTTCCAGTGACTGGATTGTACAACTTGTATGCTTTTGTATTCTCTGAATACCCAACAAAAATACATTTTTCTCCTTTGTTGTCTAACTTCTTCCTTAGCTCATCAGGTACATGTGCATATGCTACACAACCAAAAACTCTAAAATGTGAAACACTGTGTTTCCTATTAGTCCATGCTTGTTGAGGAACCATGTTCCTAACAAGTTTCGTTGGACACCTGTTCAAAATATAAACAGAAGTTGCTACTGCTTCTGCCCAATACTCATTTGGAAGATGTTTTGACTTCAACATGCTTCTCGCCATCTCCATGATGGTTCTATTTTTCCTCTCTGCCACACCATTCTGTTGTGGTGTATACCTGGTAGTAAACTACTTGTGTATACCATGATATCTACAAAAATTCATAAACTCATTAGAAACATACTCACCTCCTCTGTCCGTTCTAAGAATTTTGATGTAGTATCCACTTTGCTTCCCCACTAATGCCTTGAACTGCTGATATGTATCAAAGACATTTGATTTATTTCTCAGAAAATAAACCCATGTCTTCCTTGTGTAATCATCAATGAATGTCATAAAATAAAAAAAACCTCCAATAGAAGTTGTCTACATAGGTCCACATAAATCTGAATGTATAATCTCAAGTGGTGCACTTGCTCTTGTTGTTTTGCCAACTGGAAATGAATCTCTGTGTTGCTTTCCCAAAATACAACCTTGACATACCCTTTCAGGTTTCTGAATCAATGGCAAACCTTTAACCATTTTTTTTCTATATAATAAATTCAAACCTCCAAAATTCAAATGTCCATACCTTAGATGCCAAAGCCATGTTTCATCCTTCATAACTGAATGAAAAGCTGATTGTGTTCCTTCAGTGCAGACTTGATTTTCATTGGCGCAGGACTCATCTGTTTGAGTGCAGGACTCAACAAAAGACTGATTTGGCTTAACGCATGACTTTTCTGCAAACAGATCTGATTTGTTCTTCTTTCCAGGTTTCAAAATCAATGGAAACATCCTATTGCTGCTCATCTTCACTTTTGCAATCAACTGAGTGCTAGGAGCTTTGTCCACAATCACGCACTCATTGTCTTCCATATAGACTTGGTATCCTTTCTGTACCAGTTGTCCAATACTCATAAGGTTATGTTTCAAACCTGCAACATAGTAAACATCTTGCATACTTGTTTGCTCCCCCTGTCTTGTTAGAATACTAACCGTGCCTTTTCCTTTCACAGACACAATATTGTTATTTCCAAGAGTTACATCACTCTTAACTGAATCATTTAAACTAGAAAACAAATCTAGATTACCTGTCATGTGATTACTGCAACCTGAATCTAAATACCATACATCACATGGACTCTCTTTTGAAAAATTACATTCAATAGGGGATAAAGAAGGTATTGCTTCAACAATCCTTGTGCATGCAATAAACATAGGTTTAGAAATAGAACTTCCAACCTGATTTTGATTTTGTCTCTCTTGATCATATTTCTTTTTCTTGCAATCATAAGCATAGTGCCCATACTTCTTGCAATAATGACACTGAACATGAGACTTATCTTGTCTCTGACCATAACTCTTTTCTTGATTATGTCCTCTTCCACTTGAGTATGATGAACTGCTGCCACGTCCTCTGGATGGACTTCTTCCTCTGCCTCTTGGGCTGAAACATCCTCTTCTTTTGCCACGACTACCTGCTGTCTGAGATGCAAAAGCCTGATCTACACTTGCATGTGATCTATTCATCCTCTGTTCATGATTGATTAGTGATGCATGCAACTCATCAATAGAAAACTGACTCAGATCCTTAGTTTCTTCAATAGCAACAACTAAAGGATCAAATTCCGTAGGCAAACTTCTAAGAAATTTTTCAATAATCCTTCTGTCCTCAAGAGTCTCACCATGAGATTTGATTTGATTGACTAAGCCAACTACATAAGTAAAAAATGATTCTACAGAATCTGAATCTTTCATTGCTAAATTCTCAAAATCTCTACGAAGTAACTGTAGCTTGGCAGTTTTTACTTTCTCCTTACCTTGATATGCAACTTGTAAAGTATCCCATGCAGTCTTTGCTTGACTGGCTGCTGCCACTCTTGGAAGAATGCTTTCATGCATTGCCTGATGAATATAGAAGAGAGCTTTGCCATCCTTATTTCGTAACTCCTTCAAAGTATCTTTCTCTGCTTGAGAAAGTGCAGTATACGCTGCTGCATTTGCGGGCTCTGTGTACCCATCTTCAATGATCTCCCACACGTCTTGAGATCTGAATAGCGCCTTCATGGTCAACGACCAGTATTCGTAATTCTTTCCATTAAATTGCGGTGTCTGCATACTAGATGTAGAAGCCATAGCTTGCTACCAATTTAATAAGCTACTGGAATAACCTCGCTCTGATACCAATTTGTAGAAAATCTGCAGTTTTATACAACAAACAACATAAAAGAAATAAACAGAATACTTAAATAGCTTGCATAAACATATGAATATTCAAACCAGCACTGCTGTGCATAATCTCCATTACTAAAAGCTTCATCATACTCAGAGCTTCAGCTCTTTACAATCAAGCTGTGCGTACAACTGTGTGCTTTCAATGCACATCCTTCCTTGCTTGTGCAGATTTCACACCTGAGTTTCTTTTGGGATTTTTTGAGTTGGAAGGAGCCAATGAGCTTGAGAGGATTGGACGTGTTTTGGGAAAATAGCAAGAGCTGATCCGGTTCAATTCAGCAAAATGGTCTCAAAACCCCGAATTCCCCACTTGGGACTTGCATGGTGTAAAATCCATGGTGGGCATACAAAGCAATTGCAATTGCTGTTATTTAAATAGAATAACTCACCCACTAACAGCTCTTCAACTGAGCATTCTAAATCTAAACTCATGCTTTAAAACAGTTGCATGCTATGCATGATTTAAAACAGATTTATTTGAATTAAATCTAATGATAAAAATAAGATAAAGCTAACTTAACTAAAGCAAACTAAAGCAAGACTAAAGCTAAAATTAGCTTTCCTAAAAAGCTATAGTTGCAATTAAATATGCATCAGATACGAACAAAGGAAACAAAAAATGGAAAATTATCGAATGCCTCGATAAAATATTCAATAACCAAGCAAATATATACAGTGCAGAAGCGACAGTTGAAGGGGAACCGTCGAACCGTCGAGTAGTTGAGGATGCCACGAAGGCAAGCAGCCGCCTAGGTGGTTGGTCGATTAAATATGTATTAATTTTCTAATAGGATGCATACAAAACGGAGTTGCACTCACTCCAGTTAGCTATGTAGAATATTTCCCCGTCAATTTAGGATATTAAACATGATGATTGTTAGAAATTATAGCATGTTTATGAAGATATGTAGATGTTATTGAATTAAAGAGGAGATTAAAAAACACACCAACTCTCAAACAAAACATTCATTCTAGAAAGGTTGGATAGTAAACAAAGCTACATTCACTCCAATTAAGTATGTAGAAGTTTTCTCCATAAATGCAGAAGATTAAACATGATAACTATTGGAAGTTATAGGTATTTTATGAAGATGAGCAGATGCTAGTGAACCGAAGTGGAGATTCGAAATTACACCACTTCTAAAACAGAAGCTTCATTGGAGAAAGCTTAGATACAAAAAAGAGTTGCACTCAGTTTAAATTAGGCATGTATAAATTTTCTCCATCAATGTAGAAGATTAAAAAACAATGATGATTCAAAATGGTGATGTGTTTATGAAGCTAAGTAGATGCTAGTGAACCAAAGAGGAGATTGATAAACACAACAAATCTAAAAGAGAACATTCATTGGAGAAAGGTTGGATACATAAAAAAATTCCAATCACTCCAATTAGGTATGTAGAAGGTATCTTCATCAATGAAAGAGATTAAATATGGTGACTGTTAGAAATCACAACGTTTTTATGAAGCTGAGCAGTACTAGTGAACCGAAGATGAGATTGAAAAAAACACAAACTTTGAAACATAGCATTCACTGGAGAAAGGATGAATACAAAATAGAGTTACACTCGCTCCAATTAGAATTATGTATAATATTTATACATTAATGCAGGATATTAAACACGATGAATGTTTGAAAATACAACGTTTTATAAAGTTAAGCAGATGTTAGTGAACCAAAGAGAAAATTAAAAAAAACAAATCTGAAACAAAACATTCACTGGAGAAAAGTTAGTTTCTTGATTTCATTGAAAGACACTACTACAAGTTTCTTGGCTGATCCAAAAGAGTAATCATAGTGCCAATTTGAAAATACATAGTATTATTGAATCTAAGAAATGAAATTGAAGAAGAAAATTTAAAAATAACAAGTTTCAAACCATACTGTATTAGTAAACTCAGATGCAATATTTTAGTTGTTATGAAGCTTTTTCAATCATTTGAACATGTACGGGTATGATATCAGATTTTGTTTTTCAACTTGTACACATTCTCAAATGGTTGCATATTGATCCACTTGTTCTTATTAATTTTTTCCATTATGCACACTGCTCATATTATGTTATCTTTACTAGGATGTGAAGAAAAAATAAATGGGAGAGCATGTGAAGTATCCCCATCTAATAAGGTGGTGATGGAAAAATGCCTTTTGAATGGAGAACAAATGGAATGGAGCCAGATTGGAGATGGAGGTAGAATGGACCTTTGTGGAGTGATCTTGGCTGAGAGAGTTGAGGTCTTTGTAAAAGGTGAAGATGTTCTTGAAGTGTTGAGGATAAATTCAACCACACCACTCATAGGATCAATGAAACATTGGATTACACTAAGCATAAGGTTAATTCATATGCCTAGTATGTTGAAAACAATCCAATCTAAACAGATTATTCTCTAATGACTCCTCACTCGCCTCATTCTAGCCCTAACTCTAGCCAAGTAGACCATGGCGACGGCATAATTGAGGCCAATCATGCAACGAAATTGTTCGACAAAGGAAATGCAATCCCTGCAATAGGAATCAGTGGAAATATTGGTGGTAGGACAACTGCTGGAAATAAATCACTTGAAAATAATAAGGTGGCTGCTAGTAAGCTTCCTGCAAAAAATGCAACCAAGTCCCCTATGCATGTTACACATCGATCTATTGGTGGGAAAGAAATATGGGCCGACTACGGGACCAATAAAGGCAGAGCTAGATTTTAGCCCTCTCCAACAGAACTATTCCCTGAAATATCTATGGCAGCGACATTGGGGGCTTCGGTTCCTATAGGGATATCCACACAAATTCATGCTACCAATATGGTGGAAGGCAAGAAGAAGCATGAAATCCTTGTCACTAGGGTTTCCTCCCCTGCTTGAACGGCATAAACTTTGAACCATTTTTCATTCATGGAGGTTTTACAAAAGAATCCAAACCTCACAACCATGAGACTTGTTGAGAGAAACCCATATGTAACCTTTGGAGATGAAGTCCTCAAAATTCAATCTTTCTATCAAGATCATACCTTGATTTACAGATTCACTGGACTCTGGCCTAGTTTACCTATCTTACATGAATGAATCTCCAAGCATCGGATCCTGCTTCTAGCAGGAAGGTTAAATCTCTACCCCTATGTGAAGAGACTTTTTATTGTTAATTTTGAATCCATAGCTGATCAGGGTATCATTGCTAAAAAATTGTGGGTTTGCTACTAAAACTACCTTATTCTAAAACCCTAGTTCCCATCATTCAACCTTCTCACTGAATCTTTCTCCCAGAAATTGATCTGGATCAGATTACCCCACCTACCTCTCCAATTTTGGGATCAAAATTGTCGAATAGCCACTACAACAAACAAGCCATTTTTCAACAATTTTTCTACATTGTTTTTGTAGCTATAAGGAATTGTAAACATTATAAATGTGGCTTTCAAGTTGTATCCCATCTACAATTTCATATATTATTGTTTTTTGTCCACATTTTATTATAATGTTGATACTCCACAATTTATAAAATGTGTAGCTAACCTATATATTTTAGTAGTGAAGGTTATCCACAATTTTAATAGTTTGTAAACTGTCCACAATTTGTGTGATTGTAAATATTCCACTATTTCTTCAAATTGTAGTTTTTTGATATATTTTAATATTATGGATTTTCTACATTTTGGGCTTTTTTGTCTTCAATCACTATAACATATGTAGCAATATCTACAATTTTTTCTACAAGAATGATTAGCTAAAAAAAATTGTAGGTGGAAGCTACAATTTGATTGCCACAATAATAATTTGTGGAACTTCTTTTAAAATAATGTAGAAATGTTACTATTAATATTATATAGATTTCATGTTCCTTTAAATAACTATATATGTAGGTTATCTACATTTTTCGCACACATATTAAATACTTATTATTATCTACATAAAAATAATGTAATGAATGGTTCTTAATGAATTTATTCTAATATTTACTATTATTTTTAATTAAAAATAATAATTAGCCATATGTGAACATTAAATATAAATATTTCTATAAATCAAATTTACTTTGTAGGATTTACATAAGCTAAACGAAATTTACTTTAAATTATTATATAAACTTGATGTAAACACTTAATCTCATAAAATGAAAACCAAAATATATCTTGATAAACACTAATAGTTTAGTAATATAAAAAAAAACAATTGAATTACATATAACACATTAGATAATAATAAACAATATTCAAAAACTATAGAAATGATAATAGAAATCAAAACTTGAAAAGAAATAAGGGAAAAAAAATGAAGAGCATTGTGGATACAATTCAGATCATAGCTTGAAAAGATTCCCAAATGTCTTCTTCAAATTGCAGCAATGTGTTTTATTTGAAATCCTTCTTACGCACTTCCAAAATAGACCAAGTTCTTTTCCATTTTGTATAAAGCCATATGTGCAGGACCTACAATAAGTTCCAAATAATAGAGAAAATGAATTTTTTTAATGAATTTAAACAAACAGTAACAAATCCTAAGGTCTCATTGGAGTAACCATTGGTTTTGCCGCCCACAACATGAAAATCTCATGTAAATAATAGTTTAATAATTTGTACCAAAGATATGGATGTGAAGAATGCCCTAGATGGTGAACATCATGTGGTACTGCAACTACAAATTTGCATAAACACTGTTATAAGTCTAAATCATATAACAAACTACATTTAAATTATCTTCAATATTACAAAACTTCGTAATAATTTTCTTTCAAATGAAGATCCTTCCTATCAAACCTGTATAGTGTGAAGGTGAGAACAAACCAATTTTTTGAAAATGGCTTTCTCAAATTGCATAAATTCAATAGAATGATAAACATCTATCTATAAATAGAATAAATCTTATCACCTTCAAATAGAAAGCCTTAAAAAAAGCTTAGCGATTCGAAATTTAAGAGCCTTGCAATATTTTAGGGACCAACTCACAACTAACCATTATGATCGCATATTAATTTAATTCGCGTAGCTTAAATTTCCTAATATCTACCTGTCGTGTTCAACATAAATATACATGAATCTGACAGAGTTCTATATTATGTATCATCTACAATATAATTACAATTTATTCTATAAAGTTACTTTATAATATTTGAGAATTTTCTTAACATTTTCATTTTACCGTACCCTAATTTTTATTATCTATTTCCCTTTTTATTAGTTATTAATTTACATAAAATTGTGTAAAACATTTTGAAAGGATGGATGTTATTTAAAACAATGAAATCATAGTGATGTGAGCATTAAAAATAAGGAATTTAATATTTTGAAAGTGCACAAAAAAAATTTAACATTCTGTCATATACTTTTTTCACTATTTTTTTTAGAAATGAAGATATTAATAAATAAGATTTAAATATTAGATTTTGGGTTTAGATTTTAAGCATTTGATATATGGTAGACTCGGTTAAGGGAGAATTATGTATTAAATAATTTTATATTTGAAATATTAATATTATATTAAATAATAAATATAATTAAAATTTCTATATTGTAGTTGCATGTTAAATCCCATACATATTTTAAATTATATAATAAAGAAAGGAATTTTTTTTAATATACAATATACATAGAAATTTATAAAAATATATATAAATGAGGAAGTGGGTGTAATATTTGTAAAGAGTTGGAAGTCATTAATATATGATATTATTTAATAAAGTGACAAATTTAAAAATAAAAGAAATAAATTGCAACTATTATTAAATTTTATTATTTTTCACAAAATATATAGTTTTTCTTTATAAACATTTACAAATATAAGTTTCCTACATTTTTTATAAGCATAGTTAAACTTTGAAACATCGACATAAATTTTATTAATTGTATAAATGTTCACAAGATATTTTTTTAATATTTTTTCTAATCTCATTGCTCCTTGAAGTGTAGCAAGACTCTAACAAAGGAGATCACCATTTATCATACTCTCGTGCAAATTACCCACTCATTACATTGTGGGTAAATCAAGAATCAAACAAATGACCTAGGCCACCTAAAGCGGAGAATAAATACATGACTTGAAGGATTTTGAAGAAGAATAAACACATATTTTGTATAATGTTGAATTTACACACAAAAAATGTTCTAAAAGTGTAAATATTGAGTTTTTTTGGCATTTCTACAATTGTTTTATATAACACTCGAGCACTATTTAATGTGGCATCCCCACATATTCTTATTATAATTTATTAATTTTTGAAATTTATTCCTAAAGATATAAATGTGGTTGTTAATATTTAATTCATATTTTTGAAAATTCAAAAAATGTGGATTTTCCACGATGGATGTTTAGAAATGCATGTTTTCTACAATTTTTTACGTGTATGTCTAAATTGTGGAACATTTACATAATGTAAAATATAAATTATGAAATCATTGTAGAGATACCACAAATATTCTACAATTCTCTTAAATTGTTGAAATTTTATAGAATAATTTTGGTAAAAAGAGCTTGTTTGTTGTAGTTAGCCAGAGACAACACCTTGGGAAATATCATTAACATTGACCCCCAAACCTTCGACTTCACACATACAACCTATGCAAGAATTTTTATGGAGGTTGATAATTCAAAGGATCTTCCAGCACACATTGAGCTAAAGGTGCAACATCAAACTTGGACTCAACCTCTGGATTACCTAGAGATTCCTTTTAGATGCATGAGATGTTTCTCTTTGTTTAATTTTGTTGTTAATTGTGTGATAGTAAAATGTAAAAATGAGAAAGATAATTGGTGGAAAAACACCCTCCCGGAATATTTGGTATTTGAACCTAAGGATATTCATATTTCTAATGCTAAGGAGGAAGATATGATTGAAACAGTCCCCGAAACCCCTTTGAGAGAGATCACAAATCATGCAAACAAGGAGTCATCCGGGGGTGAAACTCAGAGGACTAGAAACACTGAATCAGAAGCTTTTGTAGTGGCTAAGAAGAATTTTCCTCAAAGATCTCCTTACTCAAACAATACATATTAGCCGATAGCAGATCTTGAAGTTTTCATCCCTTTAGAGAAAGCTTCTGATGAATATATTACAGTTTGTAATAGGAAGAAAACTATTCGCATAGAAATCCACTGCTAAGTTATTGTATTATTGTTGTTTATTTGTTTTTTTATTGTTGTTTGTTGGTGGCTTTCGGTACTTTTCATGGTAGAAGGTTTTTCTCCTTTTGGGCTTTATTGTAAAATCCTGATTTTGATCAATTTTTTTGTTTTGATAAAATGGTAACATATAGCTTTTAAGCCTTATTGTATAAGGGTATAGTCCCTTTCAAAAAACTATTTTCCAATAATAAGGAAAAAAACAATCCAATCTATTCAATATTTTTATGCCATTTTCTATTGATCCAAAGGACATTTCAAAGTTTAGTTGTTCCCAAATTCTCCATAAAACAATATAGTATGGAATAGCATTTTAAGGGCTTTCCAACAGTATAAGGAATGCTAAAAACAGAGATTGTATGCTCAAGTTACCACTAAATTTTTTTTCTCAAACCACCATGCCACAAGAGCTCACCGAGTTATATAATGAGCTCGTTTGTATTTTAATAGGTTTTTGGTAAAGACAATGTAAGGTCCATAACAGAGTAGTTTTGAGAAACAATGTTTTTGAGGCACTTAGAGACATTTTGAAGCTTCAATCAGAACTACATAAATGTTGCAAATTTAGAGATGAAGAAAATTATGTTTTCAATTTTGCATGAAGTATTGTAGTTTTCGTTTTGGAAGAGTTTTTCTGGATCAGTTTCACAAAGAATGTACTTAGAAGCCTTATGGAGCTACATATGAACTTAGAGACGAATTTTGAAAGTTGATCAAAGTCTACAAATTTGTACTAAGCTCTAATTAAAGGTTACATTATCTATTATTCATTTGTAATAGATATAATTTTGTACTTCAAGTTATAAAATTATATATCAATTCACATTTTTCTGGATATGGAGAAGTATCCCAACTCTGGTGAACTCCGTTATTAATATGTGGAGTTATTTAATTTATTTTTTTTGTTTATTCTCAGTTTATTATTTCAGTATAAGGGAATGAATGATTTAAACAAGGAAAATGATGGTAAATTAATTATAGGTTGAATTTTTCAATCGTCTATCCAAAACAGACAAAGTAAATGCAAAAAATAGTTTGATTGAATAATTCAGTTTTGAAGAGTATTATAAATCAGATTGTGATTAGTTTCAGACATTACAAGATCAATTTTTAATGATGTTTTAATTGATCCGCTTGAATTGTAGAATGTTGATATGAAAATAAAATTGATCAAATAAGAGAATAATTTAAAGTAATGGGTTTGAACACACACAAAATTGAACTCATTTCAGTTTATAGCAATCTCTTGATCAGTTTTTTTAAGTATCTAGAATAAAATTTAAAACAGTTAACCAGGGGGTGAAAATTTGTTATGGATCATATTTTCGTATCAGATTTGGTTAAGCTCAATGTTTGCTTTCAGTTGCATTTGATGTCATTTTGGTACTTACATTTTGGGCTTGTTGATCTTCTATTTGCAAAGTGTAGATTTTGGAAGGATAGGTTTTACAGGTAGCCATGGAGAAATCCTTCAATAAAAAGTGACGAGAAGAGCTTGAAAACATGAGCATGAAAATTTTGGAAGAGAACACTTTCCTAAGATGTAAGTTATTTTATCTTGAGGAATAAATTTCATGTTTGAAATCCGAGCTTGAATCCAAATTTGAAATCTTGATCGGATTACAGTGTGGTGAGTTGAAGAAGGATCTTCCTTCCTCTTTAGATGAAAGAACCATGACAGATGAGTTCACTGTAAGTTTTTCACCACGTGATTTCTCCTCCCATTTAGATTTGGCTTCAAGTAAAAATACTTTTGATGATTTTGAAAATCACACTAAAGGAATTGGATCTTAGTTATTAAATAAAATGGGATTTAATGGGACTAGCCTTGGTAAGAATAACCAAGGTATATCTAACCCAATAAGGGTCAAAGATCATCCTCATTTTTCAAGTTTGGATTACGCTATTGGTGGGAAAATGGAGTTTGGAGACTACTCCAAAACTGTTGAAAGAAGACAATCTTCTAAAAACAAAGTGTATTCCCCCTTAACATCTGGTGATTCTTCATCCCAAAATGGATTTGGTAAGAAACCAAAAAAATGAGGTAATGAGATTCCTCCACCTGATTTTTATAATAACCATAAAGAAAATGGTAAAACTTATGATCCACTGTATCAGTATAAGCAATTTGGAAATGATATTTAGAAAATGTGGTATAGTTATCCCTGCACTTTTTGTGGAATTTTTAACCATTGTGTAGCCAATTGTAGGAAACGAAAATATTTGATGGGAAATATTTTGAAAGACCACTCTCCTAGACAGGGTTCAGAGAATGGCAGTTTGGGTAAGTTTTTTAAAAATGTGGAAAAAGGATTTTTTGCTCATTGTAATAAAAAATACCATGAGATTAATAAATGTTGAAAGCATTATAAAAAATATCAGAAAATTGTTAATAATGAAAGCATTAAGAAACCAAAAATCTTAAATATGATCCCTGCAGTTGTTTAGAAAATACTAAGTAAAATAAACAACCTAAAAAGGATGATTCGGTTAAGTGGATCAAAAAACAATTCCTTGGTTATATGTTTGCACAAGTATAACATATTATTAGCTTGCACAATTATCAAAGCATTTTTTGGGATTCCTATTGATCTATTTTAGAAGGAAAATGTACTATATATGTTAAGCTTTGGTTTTCATTAAGTAACTTGAAGAGGAAATCTGGGTGATAGGTTTATCATACTTAGATGACTTTTTTATTGGATAGGGTAAAAATCGTTTAGTTTTAAGGGGATTGAAAAACCTTGAGTACAAAGGGGGAGAGGATATAATAATGACTTTTTTATTATTTATGGTTATTGGAAAATTTCATTTTTGAATCTTCTCTGGATCCATAAAACCGTGAATTGATCTATTATTCATTTGGAACATGTATAATGTTGTACTTCAAGTGATAAACTAATTATAGATCGATTCACATTTTTTTGGATCCGAAGAAGTATCCCAACTTGGGTGAACTTCGTTATCAAAGTGTAGAGTTATTTGATTCGGTTTTTTTTTGTTTATCCTCAATTTTCACCTTCAATATAAGGGAATGAATTATTTAAATAAGGAAAATTACGGGAAATTCATTATAAGTTGAATTTTGAATAGTCTATCCATAAACAGAAAAAGTAAATGCAAAAATTTGTCTGATTGAAAAATTCAGTTTTTAGGATTATTATAAATCAGATTGTGATCATTCCTGGGTATAATTTTTGAATTGATACACGAATAAATTTTTTTTTATGTTAAAACTGTTAAGGAATAAGAGATAAAATATGCAGAATAATCCCTTACAGAATCACAATAGTAGAAACTAATATGCATAAAATATTACAGATCTCAAATAAAAGTGCAGAATAAATAGCATAACACAGAGAGAAAAGATTTAACGTGGTTCACCCAATTTGGGCTACGTCCACCAAAAATCACTTGCTCAAATTTTATTACAAGCCTCCACTCTCTCAATACAATACCCAGATCCGTTTGGAGCTATGCTGAACAAAATCTATAGAATTCACACCTGAATTCAAAGTACATCTGCAATACATTTGATTGTCTGTCTATCATATGCATAAGACCATATAAATAGACAACTTATTAAGTAGTTTTACAAAACCATGGGTATCAAACAATGGGCAAAAAACAAAACCGTGCCATAAACCTATGGGTAGCCGAAGAAGCGGTTTTACAAAACAATGGGTATCGAAAAACCATGGGCCCAAACATAGCTCATAACGGTTGCCTATTACTCATGGGTTAATAAACCACCCATGAAAATTTGCTTCAAGGGCTTAGCCCCCGAACCCGCCTGACCGACTCACCGGCAAGCGAGACTGCCGTAAAAATACCCAAGTGTAACACATAGAAGGTGTACCACACTCTAACATAAAAATAGGCTCCACAAACATAACAAAAACAAAATTGATCGAATAAGGGAATAAATGAGAACAGTTAGTTTAAACACACTCGAATTGAACTCATTTCAGTGTAAAGTGATCTCTTGATCAATTTTTAATTATTTGGAATAAAATTTACAACATTAAATCAGGGGGTGAAAACCATTTACGGATCACCTCTAAATGTGATGGGTGTCATTTAAAGTAATATATATTTTTTTGTATTCATACATCTATTAATGAGTATTTGGTCCCGATGATAATAGAAACCAAATGCTAAATAAATATTACCAAGTTATCCCAAATATCTGCAAAAGAGCATAAGAATAAAATTTATTTCACTTCATCATCAAATGGAATTTCCAACGATTTTAATTGATTTATAATAAGCCAGAAATCATTCAAATGATTAGATATAGATCCACCTTCTTGCATCTTAAAATTAAACAATTTTCTCATTAAATATACCTTATTCAAAGTACTAGGAGTTTCATACAAATTTTCTAAAGATTTCATCAACTCTACCGTGGTTTTTTCATCTTTGAAATTCGAAGCCACAGATGCTATCAAGCTAAATCTTATAGATCCCAGAGCCTTTCTATCAAGGACCTTCAATTCTTCATCAGTCATCATGCTTAGTTGTCTATGCTCATCAAACGATAATTATAGGTCTTTCTAATAAAACTAATCCTCCACCTACATCTTCCACAGTTGATAATTATGACCATCAAATTTCTCTACTTGGTATTTACTATATTCTGCAATTGCTATGCTCCCACTCAACCTGAAAACCCTCTGTGACTAAATCTTGTCAACACACAAAACCTACAAACAAATATTTGATACCAGTTGTTGGTGTTAAACCATATAAAAGTGTTGCACATATCTATAATCAAATAAAGCATACAAGCAATGAATGTAGAAATAACTAAAAGATAAAATAAACAAGAGAAAAATAACACTAGATTTAACGTGGTTCACCGAGTGTGGGCTACGTCCATTAAGAAATGATCAATAGTGTTATTTAGTGCTTTACAGAGGAAATACAATGAAGATCTGTTGTCTTCCAACACCTCACAAAATTTTTAATGCATTTTCCTCACTCAACTACTCTTTCTTGCTCACCAAAAAAACTCACATACAAAACAATTAATATTTTCTTCTTTCATACCCTCATACAATGCATACATGCATATATAACTATTATGGGAAACTAACTATGCTTTTAAAATCAATAAATCGTCTTTAACACAAGTGATTTGGTTTAATTCTCATCAAAAAAATAGCATAGTCGCACAGGTAACCATCACCGGTCACTTCATGACCATCACCGATCATTGCCTAACTATTGTTGGTCACATCCTAACCTATGCTTGTTGATGACTAACCATCATCGGTCACTTCTTAAATGAAGTTGGTTACTTCCGTACCAACGTCGGTTGCTTCTTGACCGATGTCAGTCATTGTCAAAACCAGTAACATGTAAAAGCAAGTTTCTTCTAAAGAAATTAAGCTCCATACTCAACATTTGGAAGCTTATAAGTAAATAATATAGAATCTATATTAAGAATGATACATGTGTGATTCTTGATAAAATGGTGGTAATAAATTAATTTCCCAAGATCCAATGAAAAATAATAAGTCGATCTTTCTTATGAAAATAGTAATTGTATTGTCTATTTATTTTATAGTTTCTTTATAAGACCAGCCATGGCTATGGCATCTTGGATTTGGTCATTTGAGTTTCCATTGTCTAATGTTTTCATACAATAAGAATATGGTAAAAAAAATTCTCTTGATAGAGCATACAAATAAAATTTATGAAAGGTTCATTCTGGGAAAGAAACATAGAGAATATTTTCGTATTATAAATTCATATATACAATAAGATATGCAATTAATATCATGAATGTGAAATTGTGTGTACATATGATAACTCTTTTTTTCAACATATGAATATATTTTATAGCATTTTTTGATGATTTCAGTAAAAATAAATGAGTATATTTATTAAAAAAAATTTAGCAGCTCTTGATTTATTTTGGCACATGAAATCTCTAATTGAAAAGAAAATTAGAAACTTCACAAATGTGTTGAGGTTATATATATTAGGTGAGTAGAAATAAAATGAAAATATAAATTTTGATAAAGAAAATGGGATTAGTAAATAAATTACCACAAAGTATATACCTCAACAAAAATGGTGTGGTCAAAATGAAAAATGTGTTCAATAATGAAAATGCCAAGAAACATGGTAAATGAAAACAATATTCAAGATTTAATTATTGGGTTGAATTAGTAACTTTCCTAAAGTATGTTTTCAATAGTTGTCTTATAAATATTTTTCATAGTATAATTCCTTTATATTCTTGAAGTAACAAAAAAAACCAGTCTTGATCAATTGATTTTTTTGTTGTGTGGTATATGCTCATGTGCGATATGAAAGATTTGGTTTTTAAAATGCTTGATGATAGAGGAGAAGTATTTTTTTTAAGGATAAATGAGGATTCAAAGGCATATAGTTTATTTTATTTAATCACAAATAAATTGATAATCAATGATAAACTAAAATGTGGATATTAAAGTAGTTAATCTAACTACGAAGAAGAGTAAATAATTGTGAATAAATGCAGTAAATAAATATGGAAAGTGACCCATATAACTAAACTAATGAAAATATGAAACATAAATTGATAAATAGGGTTAGAAGGAGCTTAGTTGATTTAGAGGATTATCAAGACTATGTCACAAGATGAACCTGATAAATAGAATATACATGCGACCATACATGAGCTCCAGAAGACACTTATCTGAGTTGTTTTGCTGGATGGAGGCACCTGGGAGAGGATCAGGGCACCTATGGGTGCCCTAGTATGAGTTTTGAGTGCCCTTGTATGTGTAGGAGGTCTAGGAACCAACTTTGGAGGGTCAGATGATGATCAGTGCTGAAGATTAAACCTACAATACCCCAAAACAAGCATCAAACCCTAGAAAATAAAAATGTAAATGAAGGGATCAAATTTTCCTCAATGACCACAATGTTGGGCTTACTAACTGAGTGTTGCACTACATCTCAGACCCGATGTGTGTGATAATGCCTTAGGTTGCTCTTATGTCTGTCACACTTTGTGAAAGTAGTGAGCAATAACTATGTGTAGAAAATGTAATAGAATGGTGGATGGAATAGAATAAAATTCCCTCCTATGTTTGTCTGATGCAGATGAACCAACCTTGTCCCTTATGATGAGCTAGATGGATGCAAATGAACTATAAATGGATGTAACCTTAGATGAAGATAGTAGTGCCTAGTGTTTGGTCCCTCATTATGGTATTATAACTTTATATTTATATGATTCTCTTGTTCTAATTTCATAATTAACCCCGAAAATCCTGACCACCAAAAAGAGAAGAAGCTCAAATGGATAGAAATTTCCCGAAAGGTCGTGGGAAAGTGTAAAAAAGATCAAGGCATCCTGACTAAGACAAGGGCATATTTCGATGCCCTAGTATTGACTTCTGTGTCCCAATCAAGGCTAAAATGATGTAAAATGATGAAAAATGACTGGGCATGTGTGTGGTGGAGGTTGGGAATGACGAAATAAATCAAATAAAAATGGCCAAGCCACGGGGGTTAATTAATACTTTCTTTACTCAAAAACCATATTCATAGTAGTATAAGACTTGGACTAAATAATAACCAAAGTGTGATTTAGTGTCTACATTTTCCCCCACTTTATGTTGGTGAGTGGAAATATTGATAACATAAAGTAGATAGAGATGTGTCTCTGATGTCGATGTATAATGACGAAGAAAACATGTCAGAGGAATAGAAAAAGTGAGGAATGAAAAAAAGATGGAGTGTAGAAACTAAATATGAAAATAGATAAAAAGTGATGAGAGTGAACCTAGGGTGAGAACATGTGTGTAGTTACCAATGTATGTGATGTACATGCATGGTTAGTATGATGTGTGTGTTACCACAAAGTGTTATTGTTGACATCGTTATTGTTGTTGTTTTTGTTTTTTACTACTTTCTTCTCATACCGTCGAACCTGCAAGGAGAAGACAATCAAGTAGTCAAATATGCATGTATATGTAAAAATGCATGTATAAGACACATGTATATATGTAATGAAAAGACTGAAACATGAAAGTATGAAAAGTGTAAAAGGAACATGTGCACCTGATTCGTGATGAGAGAAAAGGGTGTAGAAAGAGGATATCTTGTCCTGTATTTTTTGGGTAATCCAACATTATAGACCGAAGAAGTATAGGGAGGAATTATACTATATCCTCTAACCTTTAACTACCTCCCTGATAATATGTGTGAAGAGATCTTTGTACTTCCTAGTTTTTTGGGTGATCTGACACCATTAGTTGAAGAATTATAGGGAGGAATTCTGTTGTATCCTCCAACCTTCAAATGCTCCCCAAAATGTTAAAGATAACCATTTCCAGTAAAAAATTTTGTGTATGGTATTCGTAGACTGGTCTAAACCCACTCGTTATATATAATCCACAATGCCAAGGGCAGAAACTACACAAAACTAAGTTGGTGTAGAAGTGTTTTGTAGAATGCAAAACCCCAAGTTATTTCCCCCATCTTTGGGGGTGTATGTGATGTCGTTGATAGGAGAATGTGGCCCCAAAAGAGGACCAACAATATATACTCTATAACTCTACCTTACATGGGGCAGGGAATGCGCTTGGTAGAAACCAAGGCACATAAAAATAACGGGCTAGACAAAGACAAGTGTTAGTGTGAAAAAGCATGCATGTAAAAGACAATGTGTAACCTACACAAACAATGTAAAACCTACCAACCAAAGTAGTAATGTAAACACGCACGAAGACAAAGTAAGTCACAAAAAGTGGGATGCAACCATGGGACATCACTCACGATGTTGTAAGAAATTCAAGGCCATCATGGTCGCATACAACAAACAAGTTTTCACACCAAACATAGGGCAAGTCCCGCATACAAAAAACAAACAATATCAGACAATGCAATAAACAAGAATGAAAGAAAATATCCTTGCATAAAAAATGTTGCACATGAACCACTCGTTATCATGTTAGAAAGATAACAAGTATGTCAAAAGGATCTATAACCAAATAATGTAAAGTTCTAAGTAAAAAATGAAACAATAGCACTTGTGATAGATCAATGTGGATGCCCCTAGCGACTAATGTAGGAAGGGTAGAAAGTGAGCATCCATGTTGTGTAAAAAAGATCTATATCTATGATCACAAATGGAAAAAGACGTGAACGTGCATGTGTAGATAATATAGATAAATGACATACAAGTAATCTAACTTGCATGTGTAACAAAGCGGCCATGAATAAGAAAATGCGAGCAAGAGTAAAAAACTACCATAATATGCAGTATGTAGTGGATGGATGGAATAGAATGCAATATGGATGATATGAGCCACGTGCCCTCAAGTGGATGGAATTGTTTGCAGTGAGGTTAATTTGGTTTTCACCCTCAATAATCAATAATGAACCATAAACAAGAGTGTGTCATTGGGAAATGGTCGAAGTAAGCATTGTGTCTAACGCATTGTGATGAGTGTGTATGTATGTTGATGAGATGCAACATAGAAATGATGTGCACGTGAATCTTATAGTCAAAGAATGTATCACGAAAAGATGAATGTAGGAGTGATGATGTAGCCTAAATCGTATATCACTACTAAATGAAAAGATGGAATGGTGATGTAGATTAAAGCGTATACCACTACAAGATGATAGAATAAGTGACCATTTAGCCTATAGCATATGTAACTAACATAGGAATGTCGCATGTTGAAAGGTCGAATGATGAGCATGTAAGTATGATAAGGTGAATTTGATTTGTAAACCCTCCGCAGTCAAGTATGGACCGAGGAACTGAAGTACATCACAAGGTAGTGAGTACAATGTGCAAAAAAAGATGTAGTATATGCTATGATGAAAGACGGCCATATGATGTCTAGAATGTATAATTTATGATATGTAAATGAGCAAATAATGAAACTGATATAGTCTAAATGTAGAGTGTATGATGTATAACCCCAAATGTGTGAATAGACGCAATGTTTAGTACCTATTTTGTAGTGTGTGGGGTTCATGTATAGTAAGTAGCGCTCAATGGTCGAGTGTCAACTGAAGCACAAGAGTCTATCATCGAGTAATGGTTGATGCTACAATGTGTGATGAGTATGCCTATGTGAATAGATTGATGGATGTGAATACAAAGATGATAGACGCACTAATACCAATATGATGGGGGGGTGTGTTAGATGTTATGCCCCCCAAGTGTACTGTAAAAAAGGTAATTATGTTTCATTATCAAGGAGATCATCATTATCGTAGTTGAAATCTAGGGGAGTAGCATAAGAGATATAATACACAATAAAGTGAGGAGGGTCGTATAAGGACCCATTGCGGCGTATTGTGTATACATTCATTACATATTTATCATCAATAAAGGCTATTGGTGGACAACTGTGAGCATTCCAACGAGAGATATTTGGAGTATAAACGGGAGAAGAGTCATTTGGAATAGAGATATTTCCAAAAGGCATAGGAAATGTAAGAAAATAATGGTGAGCATCTATCATACCACCAATATAGTCAAGCCAAGACTTGCCAAGTGTGGGTGGAGAGTCACGTCGGGTTCACCAAACTGATTAACTAAAATGTGGTTATTAAAGTAGTTAATCTAACTAGGAACATCAGTAATTAATAACAGTGAATAAATGAAGTAAATAAATATTGAAAGCGACCCGAGCAACTAAACTAATGAAAATATGAAACCCAAATTGATAAATAGGGTTAGAAGGAGTTTAAGTGATTTGGATGTTGATCGTCACTATGTCACAAGATGAACCAGATAAACAAAATGAAGATGCGACCATATAAGAGTTCCAGAAGACACAAATCTTAGTTGTTTCTCTAGACTAGGGTTCCTGAGAGAGGATTAAGGTGCATATGGGTGCCCTAGTTTGAGTTCTAGGCACCCTAGTATGTGTAGGAGGTCCAGGAACCATCTTTGGAGGGTCGGATGATGATCTGAATCCTTCACCTCATGTCATGTGTAACTCGTTTATCTGTGTCGAATGTCATCAATGATTAGTGATGAAGAGTAAACATGCAAGACCCCGAAACAAGCATCAAACCCTAAAAACAAAAAATGTAAATGAAGTGGTCGGATTGTCATCAATGGCTACAATCATGGACTTACTAACTGAGAATTTCACTACATCTCAAAACCAATGTAGTTCTATGTTTGTGCGTGTGTGATCATGCCTTAGGTTGCTCTTGTGTCAATCAAAGTTTGTGAAAGTAATGAGCAATAATTATGTGTAGAAAATGTAAGTGAATGGTGGATGGAATAGAACAAACTTCCCTCCTATATTTTTGTGACGCAGATGAACTATCCTTGTCCCTTATGATAAGCTAGATGGATGCAAATGAGTTATAGGTAGATGCAACCTTAGATGATGATAGTAGTGCCTATTGCTTGGTCCCTCATTATGGTCTTATAACTTTATATTTATATGGTTCTCTTGTTCTAATTTTGTAATTAACCCCGAAAAGGCCAACCACTAAACAGATAAGAAGCTCAAATGGTTAGAAATTACCCAAAAAGTGGTGGGAAAGTGTGAAAAGGATCAGGGTGCCCCAACTGGGACCAGGGCGACTGTCGGCACCCATTCAAGGCTAAAATGATGGAAATGATGAAAACTGACTAGGCATGTGTGCGGTGGAGGTCGAGAATGACGAAAAAAATCAAATAAAAATGGTCAATAAACAAGGGTTAATTAGTATTTTCTTCACTCAAAAACCATATGAATAGTAGTATAAGATCGAGACTAAATAACACCCAAAGTGCGTGATTTAGTGTCTACAATCAATAGATATATCCAACTAATTGAAATAAAAGTATGATATGGAACCATTGAAAATAAATTAGTTACATCACATGAAGTAGGACCTATAAGACAACAAAATCCAATGTGACATCAAGTGGTAACTTAGCAACACAAAATTTCTCTTTAGCAGCACCTTTATCAAGTGACAACCCAAATTCACAAGTTATTTCTACAAATATAACTCCAACTACAAAGACAACCTAGTTTACCGCAAGATATATCTAGGGAGAAAAAATTAAAAATAACTAAAACCAAGTGTCCCACAAGGTATCTCTCAATTTACACCTTAAAGATATATTAAAATTAGTTTCCCACAAAGTATGACCCAAGAGACACTTTAAGGATAACTTCACTATCAACATCTCAAAGGTATTTCTCAAGAGACCAATTAATTAAAACATAAACCTCAACAACTTTGGGTTAACTCTCAATGGCCACTTTAGTATAAACTTCAAATTGATATTTTTAAGGTCTTTCCCCACTGACATATCACAAAATACAAGATTAAACAAGGATATGAAAAAACATAAATAGATAAATTTGTGTATTTTGTTTGTTTTTTTAATCCTAGTTGATACAATATCTTTTTGAGAAGAAATTGGGAGTAATAATTGGCATATATCCATTGACGAAGAAATTTTTGTATGTAATAGAGAGAAATCATACTTGATATTCAATGAATCTTCACATACGAAAGGATGTTGTTGACCATTTTTTTCCTTCCTAGAAAAATGATTCAACTCGGAAGGAGAAAGACTTCGAGTAATAGGGGTTAAAAACCCACAAATAAGTATTCTAGTAAGCAAGTAATGCACCCCCAAATCCACGTGAAAATAAGACGAGGAGATTGGCAGTTCTGCGGAATTACAACCCCCCTTTACTTCAAGTAATGAAGGGTCGAAAGTACAAGTAGAGTGCTCTCGAAAACCCGCAATGAAGGCGAGGAAGGACGGTGTGTTGCGTGGTTTCGAAGCATTACTACTTCAAAGTATTAAGGGTTTAAAATTTTGAGTTAAGCATGTTGAAGAGTTCGCGAGCCAAGAAATTAAAATCATTCAGTTGTGCAGGTTCACGAGGGGGAATTACTTCCAAGAAATTGACGCCCCCAAGTGAAAGTCAAGTCATTTGAAATCCGTCCAAAACAATAGACGAGGTAAGGTAGTGTTGCGTGAAGATGACCCCTTCTTACTTTCAAGAATTTGGTGCTCGAGATTGCGAGTAAAAGCACTCCAAAACCGTGCAGGCAATGAGAGAGAAGCATGCAGTTGTGCATGGATATGAAGTAACATTACTTTTCAGTAGTGCTCACCAAAAAATACGAGTAGAGAAACTTTTAAAGCCCACAGTACTGAGGGTTGTGTGGCATATTTAGGTGGATAAGCACCCCCATTACTTCCAAGTAATGGCCCTTAGCAAACCCGAAGTTAAGCAGTTCAAAAACCACGAAATACAATGGAGATGAGGAAGTATTGCGTGGATTCACATGCACACAACTCCAAGTAACATGGCAAGTACGTAGTAGAGAACATTCGAAATCCCGCAAAACATGGAGATGAGGGGCAGTTATGCCCGTTTTTTATGGGCCTCAACTTCAAGCTAAAACGAAGTAAAGTATTTCGAAAACCACGTTAAACTAAGGGGAGCAAAACAATATTGTGGAGATTTGGTGGGCAGTTACTGAGAAGTAACTGGTGAGTAAAAATGCGAGTAAAGCATTCCCATAAACCCGAAACGTAAAGGGTGGAGTAATACTGATGTGTGGATCCAATGGGGCATTACTTCTAAGTAATGCTTGTTTAATAACCCGCAAGTAATGACACCTCGGATTCCAACATACAGGGGGAGAGTAAAATGGTTATAACTTTTGACCTAGAACTTTGATTTTCACAAAATTGGATTTTTTGGAAATCTCTCGACATCATGTACACCACATAAATTGAATTTCTCAATTTTGATGTAGGAAAGTTTGTGAAAATATGGAAAACATTCCTATTGCTGGAGAATTATCTTAATTGCAAGCTCACACACCTTGGTATAATTCCATGTTACCCAGTTACACTGACTACCTAATAAACTCACATGCTAGCAAATAAGAGGTTGTTATAATTTGATGATAACAAATGTTATTGTAATACAGATTATATACAAGACAAAATGTAATTTTGATGGAATATTGTGAACCAGAAGGCAATATTTAAGTTAGGATTAATTTCAATTAGATAAGTACACTTGTAAAAAGGTTGGATATAGTCAAATGTTTAAAACAATCTTAGCTTAGAGAAAAACATAATTTTATTATATAGATTAGTTTGCAAAGGCACATTCATAATAGCTCAAGATTCCTCTCAATTGGATAATTACACTTCTAAAAATGTTGGATACAATCATATTTTTAAAGCAATCTTAACTTAGAGAAAATGATAATTTTATTAGATAGACGCCAAGACAAAATTTGTAAATGGAATATTAAAATATGTGTAGCATTAGCTTGGTTATGATATTCCTTGTCATCAAAATGAAATGTAATTATTAAATAAATCATTTTTACATTCTTCAATAAGTGCCATCAAGGTTTGGGTATAGGTTCATTTACTCATATTCGTTGAGTGACAATTTAAGAAGAAGAAAAATAATACCAACCATTTATATACAAAAGTGAATAGATAATCTGAAACTTGGATTATATGCAATTATGTTTATGATTTGGTATTCAAAACAATTTTATTAATTTATTTGCCCAAATAAGCAATGAAGAAACTATTTGAGATGAAAATTCTACATTTAATGAAATATTTTCTTGGTAAATCAAACAAATGATGGAAATTTCATTTATCAATCCAAGAACATGAAAATTATGTTTTGAAGTGATGTAATATGTTGATTTGCATACCAACACCTACACATGTGGTATTAGGTTTGAAATTGAGCGAGGATAACAACAATAATGTTAATCCAATGTTGTATAAAAGACTAATTTGAACATTGATGTATTCGATGGAAAAAGGCCCAACAACAACAATATTAATTTAAAGGCATATGGATATAACAAAAGACTAGCATTTTCAAGTAGGGAACTAAATTATGAGATAAGTGGAATAAGACATTCTAGTATTTTATGTATAGAACTATATGATTTCAAGATATTTAGCTACAAAGATAGTGATGGTGTGGGAAATATTGATGACAACAAGAGCAAATTAAAATATTCTTTCCAATTTGGTTCAAGAGTAGTGTAATGGATTTCGAAAAAATAATCCATTGTACCAATTTCTATAATCGAAATGAAATATTTAGTAACTACATCAGCAACATGTCAAGTAGTTTGAATGATAAAAGTGTTTTAATAATTTAAAAAAGAAGAATAAGGATCAACAACGAGATTTTGTTATAATAATTCAACAATAGTGTTATCAAGTAATTATGTTTTACAAAAAATGATTTTTTTAAAAAACACATTGATATAAAATGTCATTTTAGAGAAGAACTTAATATTTTAATGGTGCTATAAATTTAATATTGAATATCTAAAGATTAAGTTGTAAATATTTTTATAAACCCAATGTTAGACAAGATGACTTTTGAGAATCCTTCTAAAAATTTAGGTTAGGTTTCATCAATATTGTGCAAGTGAATTTTAAGGGAGAGTCTCAAAATTATAAATTGTATTTACAAATATTTAATGTTCTTAAGAAACTATTATCTCACTTTCGCCCCAGGAAAAATTAATCAAACATGATCCTATGGAGAAATAAATTCAAGGGTCATTTCCATCGTATGCGCCCACGCTTTAAATCCAACAAATAAGTTGCAGACATGCTATAAAATGTAGGAGCAGGGTCGGGGAAGGACCAAACAATGTCACAGAAAACTAGAGGCTTAAAGGAGAGAAATGGAGAAAGACTCAAAGTCTTCGGGTTTTACGAATGATTCAGAGAAAGCCCAAATTGGCTAAGTATGGAAGAATCAGCAGAAGCTTCCACATGCCTCATCGGCGCATCTTCAAGGGTTAAACTCAAAAATTAGTCCCCAGACAAGCGCAGAGCTTCCACATGCCCAGGTCTGAAAAGGGACAGATTCAGCCGTTGAAAAGTCCAAACGAGCGGAAGGAACCACATGTCAGCTTAGCGCAATGCCAAAAGAGAGAGCCTAAGGTGGAGACTCAAACTAGCGTTATCCCTCCACGTGGACAGGTTTCAATAGAATTCAAAGGGAAGGTGGGCCCAAATTGGTTAATTATAAGACTACAGGAGGAAGGCGTTATGTGTCTTAACGATGCACATTCAAAGGCACGGCCTAAGGCGAAGACTCAAATGAGCGTGAGGCTTCCACGTGTCTAGGATTCAAGAAAGGCATCAGCCCGAATTGGCTAAATGTCGCAGAATCATGGAAGGCACCACGTGTCAACTTGGTGCATCTTCAAAGGTAAATCTAAAAGTGGGTCATTAGACAAGTGTCAAGTCTCCATGTGTTCTAGGTTGAATATATGGCCCTGCCAAATAAAAGGACTTAGTCAAAAACATAAAGGAACAAAGCAAAGTTGCGGAAGGAGCCACATGTCATCCCGGCGTAACTTCAAAAGAAAAATCGAAAAGGGGTCCCCAAACTTGTGCCATCCCTCCACATTGCCATGTTTCAAGTCAAAGCGGGCAGGCGGGTCACCGAAGGTAATTTTAATTTTTTGGCTTTGCATCTAAGAGACATAAAGTATAAAAAAGAGCCGCACCTCTGTTGATGCCCAAGGAGCCACACGTCAGGCCTAAATTACATGTGGGCTAATGGACCTTGTGGTGATTTCTTGCCCAAATGGAAAATGCAGACCGGTGGGCTTGAGGATGTTTTTTGGACAAAAAAGGCATTGCAGGGCTACAGGGTGTTTTTTACATTTTTGGTTTTTTGTGCCAAAAGGTGCAAAGTGAATTTCAGGCTCCCAGACCTGTTCTGCTAACTGGTTTCCACCAATTTTGTATGGACCCGATTCAAATATTCAAATGAGCATATCTTATGATCTAGTGCCCGAAATCCAACAAATTTGGCACCATTGGAGAGATCTCGACCTTGTCTACATCATGGAGATCTGAAACTTTTATTTTGACGAGGTTAGGGGGGAAAAATGGAAAAACATCTTCATGTCATTAATATAGGATCATATTTCTCCAACAACCAGATCAGATTTGATTTGATCGGTTGTTCTTCCTCCTTTAATGTTTCGAACAAGTAATCGAGGTAGATTTGACAAATTGTGGGAAGATTTGCAGGGGCATTGGTGGCCGTAGCTGAGCTTCAAAATTTTATTTTTCCTGCTTCTCTCCTTCTTCTCTCGGTGCAAAATCTATAAAAGAAGGAGATTGGCTCATTGTAAGGGGTTGGACAATTTCATTTTGTTCCCTCCCTTCTTCCCTTGTCTGCAAGAGAATTCGTGGAGCTTTTGAACCTCCCATTCGAGTTGTAATACATAATTATTTTTTCCTCTTGACCACTGTAATGTACTGTATCGACTCTTGAGCAATAATATATGTATGTGGATGATTCCTAACACTCTCATGTGTTTATTGTTGTCTTTCTGATCTCTCATTGTAGTTTGGTTACTTGTGTATGGTGTTGTATTACATTTCTATGGTCTGTGTTAAATTACAAAATGAGTGTCTAGCATTCCTTTGGTGCATCACCTCGTTAGATTAGCTTTATTTTCTTGTATCTTCTCAACCATGTCTCCTTGGTCATATAGAGTAGTTTTTAGAGTAGATCCTCTGCAATTTATTTGTGTGCACCTGAATAGAGGAATAGGAACCAACCTTCATCTAGAGAGCTCTCTCAACTTGCAAGGTCTTACACTTTGAGAGATGATCCATGTTGCAATCACACCGAGATTCTCAACTCATCTAATTGTAGGTGTATTAGGGGTGTTGTGATTCTGCACCAATATCTTTGGCATGCCCGATGGGACAAAGAGGTCTCCATCTTTATTACAGCAAGATTGATGTGCACTTGTTACAAGTTTTCAACTTTTAAGAAGCTCCAAAGTTGCACATCTGGTGACTCTATAAGATACAGAATCCACTGATTTCAATAGTCCAAGCTTTTCATGTTCATGATAAGAATACAAACAAGGTCAAGAACTAGAGAAGAATGATTGTTTGTTTATCTGCACTAGTCTCTATGTAACACACCAAACAAACCAACACAAGGACAACACAGTGAAATACAGGATAATTTTTTTTTTTGACTTGCTTGACACATAACATGACGCGACATTTTATCACCAAGGATACAACTAACACTGTGAACAACTTAATACAAGGATGGCCCTAAAGGCAGCACGGAAAACGTTCACACCTTTCAAGGAAAATTTACTATTCACTTGCGAAAGGACATGGCAAAAGTCCAACCACATTACATAGTTATAGCTGAAGACATCCCACTGTGAAAATCTTCTTAAGATTACTGATTTACTAGAGCCATCTTACAATTCTAAGCTTACGTTCTGGAAATTTCAAGATTTGTTTCATACCATTCTTCTTTTAGGATAAAGTTTCTTTTCTTTTATATAACTTGAGGACTATCCTAGGATCACCTATAATATTAACATTCATTGATTAATTTGTTTACAAAACTAGGTGGTATACAATTCCACAAGGCTATCTATCTAAACCCCCTCTACTGAAACTCGTTTCATACCCACATTGCATAAGGAGGAAAGCATCGAATCAAAAGGAGATGAGTATTGTTAAGGTTCAGGACCCTAATCATCTTTGATCAAAGAATTAAAATTTTATCGACCAAAAACAACTTCATTATTATCTTCTTTATTTATTCATCTATGTATTCCTCTTCTTTTATCTTTGATTATCTTAAAAAAAAAGGTTTCAACCAACTAAAATATGCCTAGAATAACATTGATACTAGTACCATGGAGGGTTACTAAATCAATAAGCATTATGACCTGAAAGAAGAAATTATTGTTATTTATCAAGAACACAAAACACGGTTATAACATTTCCATTCAACATGGCACATGAACCCAAGGACTCAAGAGATTGGATTTCACTTGGGTCAAGAGCAAGAAGGTAACAAAACAAGCCAAGCCATGCTACAAAATTTTCACTACTGCAATTGATATCACCAAAAGAATACTCATAACAAGGTCAAGATTGAATATTATTTCTCACAAAGGAAATTTCAAGTTTGACTACACAAGAACAAGACACTCTATTTCACCATTACCGAACAATACAAGGCAAGAGGTCATATCAACTCTCTTTACAAGCATGGTTACATAATTTACAACACATTGGACATTTTTACAAGAAACTTCATAATGGTATAGATAAAACTTTTACACTCTTTTCTTCTAGTCTACTCGCATAATCCATCTGCACAAATATTAACTAGAGTTAGTTCGCTAGAACTGAGCATGTTAAGTCTAGGCATTGAAATAATAAGCTAACATTTAACAACAGACATGAAAGGAATGTTCTACTTCATGAAAGGATCGAAGCACAAACCACTAATCTTATTTTCACATGAGGTAAGGATCTACACCAGCCAACAAAGAGGAAGTCAAACATTCCAGCAAGCAGTATTTCACAACAAAAAGAATCAATTCAAGAACTTATGGGATAGGAACGAAAGGTCAATAGTATTGAGAATTTTGATCATGCAACCCTATGGATTACGCAACTTAAATCTAATATTCAACCCATCCATCTTAAAAGGAAAAACTTGAGAGTTAAAGACATATTAGTTACAATCAAAACACGAAACAAAACATAGTTACCCAATCCTTCCAGGAGGATGTTTCATAGCAATAAAGGGATACGTGACCCCGAAGGAAAACATTCCATCGTTACAACCTAAACAAGAGGTCTACCGCCTCTTCCTTACAAGTTATTTTAAAAGTAATAAACGTTAACAACTAGGATTCTCTCTAATTTCTTTGGTTTGCAACTAGGATTCTCTCTTCCGAGAACTTTCTATTACTAAAGGTTGTATCGTTAATCCCATTGATCTACTTTCGGCATTTGAGGACCATAATGAAATTTCCTTCTTTCTTTCCTAATGCTCTGATACCAGAATAGATTATTGAAGAAACCACAAGCCGCAAGCCTTATTAGGAAACGAGCAAATAAAAATAAAACTAGCTCACAAGTAAGCTACACTCTAGGTAGGTAAGCATGACAACTTTTAAATGGAAAGCCTAAACAAACTTCATTCGTAATCTTCATAAATAGCATACATACTATTATCCAAGACATTATAGCACTATGTGTTAAATGTTTTACAATATCAATTTACTCCAACATGACTCTCACTTACGCAACAATTACATTCAATAAACATGTAATCAAGGAGTAGTGTTACACTAATAAAACAAGAGCCACTCTAGCTAAGAACCCAGATTTCCATATTTTGATATTCCCTATCAATGATGATAAAACACCGCAAAAGAAATATACATGCATTTGTGTTTTATCATGCAGTAAATCTACATTCAGTAGATTGAAAGGTGATAACTATCTTGTCAGCACAAGCAAGGGGAAAAGCCAAAGAGGAAAGAGGCATTCGAGTGGGGCAGAAGTACTAATGAAGGCAACCCCTAAGGGAGCAAAAAAAAATAAAAAATAAGAAGTATCTACTATCGAGTAGAAAACAGACCCAAGCATTTATGAGCTTTTATTGATTTGATATCGCTTAGGGTAGCCATAACCAAGCATTTTGCAAGGTAACATTTTTTTTTTATTTTTTATTTTATAGCTTCCATGTTTCATAAGAATGTCCCTTTCCCATTACAGATGGTTTGATCCAAAACAAACAAAAGCATGTAAAACATTGTTCTCAGCCATATAATTATAACAGAGTAAAGATAACAACAATTTTCCTTATGCAAACCAATCATGAAAGGAACATCGATTTAGGAGAAGGAAAAAAAAAAGAAACCAATGCAATCAAGGACAATCGATAAAATCAAACACGATATTCCATCTTAAAGCGTCATTTCAGGTAGGAGATCATTATTTCATGAAATTGAAAAAGGACAGCAAAATATTTCAGGGGCTAGTCTTAACATGCCTGGTTTAGAACGCCATCTCCATAAGTAAAATATTGTCTCAAAGCCGCTGCTTTCCCTTAACCCAAAGTGCTCTGCGAGCTCGTGCTAGCGCCACATTCACGCGGTGAAAAACAGCTACAAACCAGCCCCATGATTTGAAGCTCGGACACAAGACATACTGATTACATCACGCTCCTGGTTCTGAAAGGCATCAACCATAATGATATATAAACCTTTTCTTCATCAGATTTGGGGACATCATAAAAACTGTGGTAGTTCCAAAAGAAGAGCGCTGTTCCAAAGTAGATTTCGCCAGCAAAATTTCTATATGATATAGCATTTTGGTATGCCAAACAAACTTCAATCTTGGATTTCAAAGCATCAGATATTGATAAAAACCTTTTCAGACTTGTTTTCATATATGGATGCCTTCTCTTGCATAGGCAATAGTAACTTTGATATTTTAATCAAACTAGCGTCTAATGTTTCAGAAAACTCTTGCAAAGTTAGTCCATTTGATGAAACGTGTTGCAAAGGTACGTTTCACCTCCCAAACAAGGCATTTCTACTTCAGTCTTTTACAGAGGATTCCATCACTAAAATATTTTTCATAAGATTAGCAATTGAATGTCTTCTCGCCAAACTGATAGATCCACTGAATATGTGAATTCCACTTTTTCATTTGCTTCAATATGAGAATGTGCTTTCTTCACATTGTGTGCTACTCTCAATTCAAATGTAACTATCATCTCTTACACATGCACAGAGATTAATATATATCATCAGCACATATTTTAACAGCCAAAACTAGGCCTTAAATAGCTTCTAAAGAAGCCTTGATTTTTACTTACATCATATAAGGAGGGATCAAATGTGCAGAAAAGGCCACAATATCCTCTAAAAGCATCCACAATGCTGTGGTAAAAACATGTGTGGAAATAATAATGTTAATAATAGGGGAGTGAATGTTAGCAATATTTTAATATTGTGAACATTATTATTATTGTGCAAATAATGAGTTGGTGACAACTCGTAGAGATCTCTTAGAGAGATTCTAGGTTTTTTGAGTGAGAATAGGTATTGGGAGAGATTTGTGGGATGCTGAGTGATTAGTGGGATGAGTGTTGACTCCTAGAATCGAGGAGATCAAACTCTATATATGTAACCTCTACCTGTGAATAATATATCCCGGATGTTTGTAATTCAATTATATTATCATTCTATTCGGTGTTTTTTAATCTGCAAAGCTCTACCAAAATTAATATCTGGTATCAGAGCAGGTCAACCATTAGCCATGTGAGTCGTGTGCTAGTTCTTCAATGGTGAAAATGGATTGGATTATTCCTGCACCTCACGAGTTGTCACCAACTCATTATTTGCACAATAATAATAATGTTCACAATATTAAAATATTGCTAACAAAACAAGAAATAATGCAAGGAAGTGTTGTTCATAACAAAAGACGATGTGAAAATGAAAGTGGAGGCGAGCTACATTTCAATGTTCCTTTGCTCTGTATCTTCATATCAAACCACCATATCAACCCATGGGCTAGGTGCTGGAATAACTTCCAGCCAGAACTAGGAACAGTAGTGAACGCAATCTCAGCCTCACTTGCAAAACTTGCCTCAAGATTTGATTGAGCTTCTTCCATGATAAATTCATCACCTGGACAGAGTGACTTTCCAAAATGAAAAGGCAAGACAGTTCAACTAAAACGTTATCTCGTTCTTCTACTACAGCGGCGAGATTTTGCAACAGCTAATCATGGCTATGGTCGTGTGCAACCAGAACAGAAGGATCAACACCAACGGCTCCCTGGGATCGCCCTGCAGTAGTTGTCACCCTTACTCACTTTGAACCTCACGAGCAGGGAGGAAGGAACAGGCGGCTCATTCCATCGCTCGACTCCATCCCATAAAATGATGCTACTCGCAATACAGAAGAGGGAACCCTTTACTACTACATTATACACTGTCTCGTCTAAACTGACTCCCAGCGCCATTCTTCAGCATCGCATAAAATGACTTCGATGTAACACACAAAAATATACAGAAGTGACGAAAATACATACAAAGACAAAAGCGACAGACAGACGCATGGCTATGCTATGCAGACATCAAAGCTAAACAAAACGAAGGCATTCAATAAAAAAAAGAGGGAAGAAGGCGGTCTATGGAGATGAGACCCTCCTAAAGCCATAGCTGAAAATCAAAATAAACAAGGACAGAACGTAAACCAAACCTCCTTGTTCACGCGGCCATAACAGGTCAAGGGAATCAGTTAGCACAGGGTGCGAGAAATTTGCAAATCCAAGGTAATAAAGGAGGTGGGGTGGCTAGCAGGGGTAAGGCCCGTGGGGGATGGCCACATGCCAGGGCTAGAAGGCAGGAAGGGAGGGGGGAACAGTAGGTCCTCATGTGATCAATGAGCATTCATGACAGATATACATATACAAATAAAAGGTGAAAAAAAAGAGTCTTCTTAGTATCAAAGACGTGGAAAATAATTATTCATTGCATCTTCACAGCGCATTAGATTGCGTACACGGAAATGGAAATCATTTTGGTGGGTTTCTATGGTAAAGCTTGATAACTATATAGCCACCGCTCCTGCCATAATTGACACAGATGCGTGGCTTAAAAAATTGAGGTTAAATGAATGTAATCATGAAAGAGACTCATTACAAAAACTTTATGTCGGAATCTCTAACATTCCTGATGTAATTATGAACAACAAAAATGGAACAATTCAGTCATGAATCAAAGCATAGTTGATATTCATTTAATGGTAAAGCTTTTTGGTTTGTATTTTTACACAAGGTGACACATGAGAGATGTGGCTTTTCTCAAGTTAATGAATTAGATAATTTTGTATGTAGGTTGCAGAGGAGATGTTTCATCTGGTGGTTTTTCGGGGCACACGAAAAAATATGGCTCAAGAAAATGATCAGATATATGTGGATTACATTTGAGAATCTGAAGCGAATCACATGGACATTCCAAAAATAATGTCAATAAATGCTATCACAATTTTAGTGGGGCAATGGATAACATGCATTCTATCGTAAGTGT
This sequence comes from Taxus chinensis, assembly GCA_019776745.2. Lineage (NCBI taxonomy): Eukaryota > Viridiplantae > Streptophyta > Pinopsida > Cupressales > Taxaceae > Taxus > Taxus chinensis. Next base: position 521,450,633 of record CM034153.1, read on the forward strand.
GAACAGTGAAGATAAGAGTTATGTGGATAGGGGAAAAAAATATACAATTATATGAAAGAGGTATAACTCAAAATAAAAATTATAAATCTTTTAGAGATAGTATGTGTGAAGGTGATTCAAAAGGAAAGAATCTGAAATCAAGACCTAATTTGACACATGATGTAGCTTAATAGGGGTTCAGACTAATGAAACTAACGTCTGAACTCATCAACCCTTGTCGATGGGTTAAAGTCCTTGGCTCGACAACGAACAGGAGCAGGATGGAAATGGCTTCAAGGAAAGTTACTAGCCCAATCAACCTTCGAAAAGGGTTTACCGCCAAATGGGGCATTACACTCTAGACATAGGGGGAAGGGGCAAAAGAGCCCAGAGGTCTCCATCTCTACTAAACAGAACCTTGTCAACACCTCCTCCTGGTAGGCCATTCATTCAATCAACAAGGGTTCTTAGGCCAATCATAATGGCATAACCACCCAACCCCTATGTCAACTTCACTGGCAACAACCCACTTGCTCTCAATGCACAAACTCCAGTCCCAATTATAGCATTAAAGAGCATCCCATGTTTCACTGGAGAGACCCAGACTTCTCCTAGTGACCACATTCAAGACATTGAAAATGTCTACGCAATTCATGAGATCACTGAGATGGACATTGCAGTCAAATTATTAGCTTCTTCACTCAAGGGTAAAGCTTCACAATGGTTCAGGAGTCTAAGAACAGGCTCTATTCAGAATTGGGACCATATGTGTAAAGCTATCCACAATCAATTTGGAGAGAAGGGAGATAATCTATCCTTGTTGGAACATTTGACAACCATCAAGAGGGCTCCTAATGAGCAGTTGACAGATGTCAACCTCATATTTCAAAGGACATGGGATAGGATTCCATTAGCCGTAAGTCCCAAAGATGAAGGTGTTTGTTTATAATTTCTTATAGCTTTAAATTCTTATATTACCCTAATGATTTAATCCATGGGAGGTTCAACATTACCTGCAGCTTATAACATTTCCATTGGAGCTGAAAATTGTTTAATTCAGGATGGTATACTTACTCCTAGGCCACATATGCCTCTATATCCAGAACTAGGAGCTCCAAGCACTAGTCAAACACCCACATTAGCTCCCATACCTACTCCAAGGAATCAGAGTTCATCTGAAGCTTGTACCTCATCCTCTAGCATTTCAAAAGAGCTACAAGAGGTTATGAAATAGCTACAAAACCTAGGGAATGAGCTAGTGACTATCAAAAGGTAGCAAACTCAGAGTTCTAGGCCATATCATCCTCAAACTCAGTATCAGGCTAGACTCCCATATCAGCAAAATAGACAACCAGCTCATGATGTAAATAAAAACTAAAACCAAGGACAACCTCAAGCTACTAGGCCTTTCCAACCATATGATGAAAACATAGCTTTAACATTGAGGGTCTTGGTTCCAATACAAAACAACATGGCCCAAGAATATGATTGGTGTTTCCCATGCAATCAACCCCATAACCAATCAATGTGTTTCAATGGTGAACTAAACTATTCCTTGATGGTAAAAACCATTTGTACATCCTAAGAGCCTAGTCAAGAGGAAAGTCAGTGGCAAGGAGCTTGGTAAGAGGCACCTCTAACTGAGACTATGCTTGTCAATTGGAATGTTGAAGACTTTTGTGGAGTTAACCAAGTCCCTTCTCAAAGTGTAGCTGCCAATACACAGTCCAAGAAAAGTAATATTGGAGAGGGACAGTCATCAAACTCAGGTAATCCTCAACCTTCTATTATTCCACAAGGTATTGGCACTCAAAGTGTAACTCCCAATATGTAGAGTCATCCCAAGCGACCTTCCAGACCCACTCAGGCACCGGTTGTAACGACCCATGTGCAAGAGAAAAATGTACCAGGAAAGGGGCAGCAAAAAGATAACTCATCCACATTTAACATCATTAAACAAATGAAGAAAATAAACATGAATATTTTAATGTGGGATTCATTGGCTATCCCAAGACAGAGAGACCTTTTACAGGGTGTTATGGCCAATTGGTCAACCTCAAATCATCTCCCTAACTAGCAAGAGAAAGTGCTTACCAATGCGGCTCGGCCCGAAAGAAACCATGGAGGAAAACAAGGTAAGAATCTGAAGCCCCCTTCGTTTTATGTTTCATTGATCATTGGAGACAAGCTAGTGCATAATTGCATGATTGATTCAGGAGCTAAAAGCTCATTCATGCCCAAGAAAATAGCCGATCAATTGGGTCTTCAATATGAATTCATCTCTAAGGACGTAGTGTAATTGGATGGGACAGCGGTAACAACGGTTGGATTCATCAAGTATTTTACCCTCATATTGCATGCATGCCCCAATGTGACTGTATTGCAAAACATATCAGTCATATACTTGCCGCCACATTTTTCGTTATGTTTGTCAAGAGACTTCATTGCTAAAATTGGAGGTTATTTATCTGCTAATTCATTGCACATGCTTTTTAGAAAAAGGCATGGAGCTAAGGCTAGAATCAGATCTGAGACCATTGTGTATTACCATATTGAGCCTTATGTGCCCAACCCAATCAATGTGAACTATTCAGCCTTTGATCAGGAGGACCTCACAAGCACTTATGAGGAAAATACCAAGGTTGGGTGTATTCCAGAATTGACCCACGACGAGTGGGAAAACAAGAGGCATGCTCTTGACCCCTATAAGGAAATAGATGAATCTGAGCTAGGATTCTATTGTCTACATGAGGAGAATTTTCCTCTTCCTGACATCATTAAGCCAGATCACAAGGATGATACTGAGGTATGGTATTTGTTCTTTGATGGATCAAGAAGTAGAAAAGGATCCAGAGGAGGAGCTATGCTTGTTTCACCTCAAGGTATAAAATAATACTCAGCTTTTCATTTCCAATTTGCTTTCTCAAACAACACAGCAGAGTATGAAGCCTTGATCCATGGACTGCATTGGGCAAGGAAAAGAGGTATTAAAAACTTACAAGTGTTTAGCGATAGTGAACTAGTTATGAATCAATTCCGTGAACAAAACTCTACTAAGAATGATCTGTTAAAGAACTACAAGAACTGGGTATGGGGCCTCATTGAGGATTTTGAAGCATTCAGCATCAATTCCATCCCAAGGAAGAAGAACGAAGTAGAAGAAAAACTGGCAGCGATTGGGGCACAATTTGATGTAGCAGAGAGTATCAAAAGTGATAAGTCTCAGCCCCAAATCAAGTTGGTTGTGAGACTAGTTGTCTTGGATAACAACACAAGTTTGCAAGTCTTCGAGAATGATCAAAAAATTATCAATTTTCTATAAGAAGAAGTTGAGTTCTCCTCCAGAAACCAAGACAAATTGGAACAAAAGTATGGAGACAAAATGGTGCAGCTGAGAACCAAAAAACTACCAAATGGTCTTGTAACTTTGGAGTCAATCTTCAACCCAAATTATCACTTCTGAAAGGAGAAAGAAAATATTCAAGTAAAGGGTGAATATTCAGAGCCCATTTCCATAGAAGAAGGCAAGACGTTGCGAATTGGCAAGGTGAGTACCCAATAAGAAAAATCTGAATTCGTACAACTTTTCCAAGAATTTTGAGATGTATTTTCCTGGACTTACAAATATTTGATGGGTTTTAACCCAAAGTTGGCACAGCACATAATCGAGCTAGATCCAGGATCTAAGACTTTGAGACAGAAGTAAAGGCCAGTAAATCCTCACATTGAACCTCTCATGAGAAAAGAGTTGAACAAGCTAATTAAGGCCAGCATCATCTTCCCTATCAAGCATTCAAGTTAGGTTGTAAACTTGGTGCCTGTGAGGAAAATAAGTGGAGAATTTAGATTGTGTGTAGACTTCTGTGATCTAAACAGAGCATCACTCAAGGATTATTATCCACTTCCATCAATGGAACAGATCTTACAGGTTATGGCTAGCTTTGAAAGGTTTTCATTACTAGATGTATACTTAGGCTATAATCAGATAATGGTGAAGTAAGAAGATCAGTTCAAGATAGCCTTCACCACCAAATGGGGTACATATGCTTACAAGAAGATGCCATTTGGACTATCAAATGCTAGAGCAACATTTCAGCAAGCTATGGACATGGCATTCAAAGGCTTGATCAACAATATAGTTCTGGTGTATCTAGATGATATCACCGTTTTCTCAAAAAATGTTACAGACCGTATCTTCCACCTCAAGAAGGTATTTCAGAGATGTAGAAGGTTCAAAGTGTTATTAAACCCAAAGAATTGTGTATTCTTGGCACTTGAGGGAAAATTTTTGGGCCACATTGTCTCAAGAGAAGGGCTAACAATTGATCCTGAAAGGGTTGAAGCCATCCAAACACTTCCATTACCACAACACAAAAAGTCTCTCCAAATCTTCTTGGGGAGAATAAACTTTTTTCGCAGGTTCGTGCCTAATTTTACCACTCTTGTGAAGCCAACATCAAGTGATTAACCATTACTAGTCCACTTATAGCAACAGATTATTTCACCAAGTGGACTGAAGTAATGGCACTTAAGGAGGAAAATGAATCCAACATCTTGGATTTCTATGAAGGGATTTCCACCTAGTTTGGAGTCCCTGCCACTATTATATCAGATAATGCATTGGCATTCCTTGGTACAAGGATCACTGAATGGGATGGCAAGAATGGTGTATACCTCAGCACTTCATCAAACTATTACCCTCAAGGTAATGGCCAAGAAGAGTCCACAAACAATAACCTATTAAGGATTATCAGAAGGACTCTTGATGAAAATCAGAGAACTTAGCATACAAAGCTCAAATCATCTCTATGGGTTGATAGGATCACATCCAAAAGGTCTACTTGCAGCTCCCCATACAAGCTTGTATATGGAAAAGAGGCAATATTGCCCATATCATTGGAGTTTCCTGCTCTAGAGCTCATGAAATAGTTGGAACTAGACGAGTTTGAACCTATGGAAATCAGGTATGTAGCGTTGATGGAAGTAGGAGAGGCAAGAGAGCATGTAAAGCAGATCATGGAGAAGGATCAAACATTGATCAAGAAGAGATTTGATAAGAAAGTAAGAATGAGGACCTTTCAAGAGGGGGACTTAGTTCTGAAGTGGGATGTAGATTTGGCAAAGCCAGGAAGGCATTCCAATTTGATACCATTTAGAGTGGCCCCTACATGATCACAAGGTGTAAAATTAGCAATTCCTTTCAGCTAGCTAAATTAGATGGCAAAGAATTACAAATTCCAGTGAACAAGATCCATCTCAAACATTTATACTAAAAAGGAAGATTCTACCCTTGTAAATATTAGCATAGGACTTTAATTTCCCTAAGTGCGTATGCACATTGTCTTGTTGTAGCATAGGTTTTATTTCCCTAAGTGCTCTGGCACAAGTTTTTTGTTGCTCCAGGTTTGCATCATTATACAGTTCAATGTGCCTCTAGATGAATGTGCTAGGCCCTTCAACATTTACAACAGGGAGACCAATAGTTGTCTAACAGTTGCTCATTTTAAAATAGAACAAATACAGAGTGGCTAAAATCGGGTCTCAAAGGGTCCATTTCCAAAAATAGTGGGCAGGTTCAAGGTTGCCAAGTGCAAACGTATGATTCAAGCTTCAAGAACAGGACCAAAGTCAGGCCACCACCCATGACTCTGTGCCCAATGGATACAACAAGGCAACTAATCTCTTCATTTAGCAGGCATATGCCCCTGTGAATCGCCAAATTGTTATCTCAATTTTTCCCCTGGTAAAATTGGATCAAACATGACCCTGCGCAGAAAGAAATCCAAGGGACATTTCCATCGAACAAGCCTACGTTTCAAATCCGACAGTCAGGTTACGTGCGGACTCGAAAATGGAGGAGTAGGGTGGGAGAAGGAGGCAGATGGCGTTAGAGAAACTAGAGACTCAAAGGAAAGAAATGGAGAAAGGCTCAAAGTCTTCGGGATTTACAAATGATTCAGAACGAGCCCAAATTGCTTAAGTATGGAAGAATCAGTGGAAGTTGCCATGTGCCTCATTAGCACTTCTACAAAGGTTAAACCCAAAAGGTAGTCTCCAAACAAGCACGGAGCTTCCACGTGTTCCAAGCATGAAAAGGGATAGAGTCGGCCGTTGAAAATTTCAAACGAGGAAAAGAACCACGTTTCATCTTGGTACAATTTCAAAAGTAAGATCCCAAGGTGAAGAGTCAAACTAGCGCCAGCTCTCCAAGTGGTTAGGGTCAAACAAAATTCAAATGGCAGTGGGCCCAAATCAATTAAGTATAAAAGTGTTGGCAAAAGGTGCCAAGTGTCTCAACGGTGCACATTCAAAGGCGTGACCCAAAGTGGAGACTCAAATGAGCGCGAGGCTTCCACATGTCTAGGGTTCGAGAAAGGCATTGACCTAAATCGGCTAAGTATTAAAGACTCATAGAAGGAGCCACGTGTCATCCAAGCGGATCTTCAAAGGTAAATCTAAAAGCGGGTACCTAGACAAGTGCCAAGTCTCCACATGTACCGGGTTAGATATATGGCCCCACCAAACAAAAGGACTTAGCCAAAACATAAAGGAACAAAGTAAAGCCGCAGAAGGTGCCACGTGTCTCCCCGATGCAAATTCAAAAAAAAAATCCAAAAGCGGTCCTCAAACACGCGCCATCTCTACACGTGGCCATGTTTCAAGTCAAATGGAAACGCGGGTCGTCGAAGGTAATTTTAATTTTTTGGCTTTGTTTCCAAAAGGTGTAAGGTATAAAAATGAGCCACACCACTACTGATGCCCAAGGAGCCATGTGTCAGGCCTAAATTACATGCGGTCTAATGGGCCTAGGAGTGGTTTTTTTCCCAAATAGAAAATGCAAACCGGCGGGCCTGAAGATGGTTTTTTTTGGCAAAAGGTGAATTATGGGGCTGCATGGCATTTTTTGCATTTTTGTATTTTTTACAAAAGGAGGAAAGCGAACATCGGGCCCGCAAACCCGTTCTGCTAACCGGTTTTCTCCATTTTTGTACGGACCCCACTCAAACATTCAAATGGACATATCTTTTGATCCAGTGCCTGAATTCATGAAAACTTGGAACCATTGGAAAGGTATCGACCTCGTCTACGCCATGGAAACCAAAAACTTTACATTTGACAAGGTTAGGGGGTGAAAAATGGGAAAACTTCTTCATTCCATTAACATACGATTCGATTACTCCAACAATCAAATCAGATTTGATTTGATCTATCGTTCTTCCTTCGTCAACACACCGAATAGACATAGATCGGTGGACTTGACATATTGTGGGTGGATTTGTAGGGGCATTAATGGCCGGTAGCTGAGCTTAAAGTCAAGTTTCCCACCTCTTTTATTCTTCTCTCTTCACTGCATCTATAAAAGAAGGAGTTGGGTTCATTGTAACTGGATAGTTTTTTTTGCACCCTCCCTTCTTCCCTTGTCTACAAGAGAATTTGTGGAGCTTTCGAACCTCCCATTCGAGTTGTAATACAAAGTTTTGCCTCTTGGCTAATATAATGTACTGTATCAACCCTAGAGAAATAATATATGTCTGTGGATGATTCTCAACCCTTTCATGTCTTCATTATTGTCTTCTGATCTCTCATTACAATTTGGTTATTGTGCATGGTAGTTGTATTGCATTTCTATGGTCTATGTTAAATTACAAAATGGGTGTCTAACATTCCTTTGGTGCATCACCTCATTAGTTTAGCTTTATTTTCTTGTATCTTCTCAACCATGTCTCCTTGGTAATATAGATTAGGTTTTAGAGTAGATCCTATGCAATTCATTTGTGTGCACCTGAACAGAGGAATAAGAGCTGATCTTCATTCGGAGATCTCTCTCAACTCGTAAGGTCCCACACTTTGAGAGATGCTCCATGTTGTGCAATCACACTGAGAGTCTCAACTCATCTAGTTGCATGTGTCTCAGGGGTGCTGTTTTGCACCGATAGAAACTTTTGTACAAACTCTAGGCCTTCAATAGGTATTTAATATATATTGTATTTTTAATAATTAACATAGTTAGCTAATAGCTAGAGTAATAAGACACTCAAGATATAACATATGTACATTGTCATATTTAATGTAATAGATCCTTAAAGCGGAAGCTAAAGATAATCTATAACAAGGTCATGATATGACAAATCATGCCAAAGGTGGTGTTTTTTGGCATTAGGGAGGAAGAAATAGGGAAATGTAGAAGGTGAGGGATTTTTATCAATTCAAGCATTCCACAATGTTATGTAATCAGAGTTTTCATTGGGAACACAAAATTCATGTTGTTGTGCACAAATGCTGATTGTTGAAAACCAAGCATATGATGATGGAAAATAAATTTTTTAATAGAAAGTACAAAGTGTGCAAAAAGTACCCAATAGAGGTCAAGTTTTTACAGAATAATATAGATGCATATTGAATTTACTATGAATAATGTCATAGGAATAGTGTCATGGTTATCATATACGCCTTAAACATGTAAATAGATTTGTCAAAAATGAGAGTCATGGGACATAAATATAGCTTGAATGAAGTTTCAACATTTTTCCATACAAAAATAGATGGAGTAATAATCCCAATGCCGTAGATGGCATAAAAATAAGAGAAACAACGCCTAAGATATGGAGTATATAATTTTGAGGTATTAATCAGTGGTATGGCTAATTCTACCAAAGTAATTGCGTTGCAGTGAAATAATTGAATCGATCTTAAGACGGATTGTATTATCAAGTTTACACTATTTAGAAGCAATTTCATTGTAGCCAAATAACTAAATTGATATTGAGTTGAGTTTAATTATCAAGTTTACACTATTTATTAATTCTTGTTAATATTACACTCAAGTACATATAATGTGGCAAAAATGTATAGTATTAAAAGCATTCATAAATGATTGAAATTTCTTACAACCATTAGATATGCTCAATACTCAAGCATGAAAGAGATAAAAAGTGTTATTGTTTTCTATTCAATGTTCCTATAAAAGCAACACCATCTTGAAATAAACACTTAGACCTCAGAACAAGTACAAACATCCTTGAAAGCATAAAGATTGAAGCATAATTGCATTTCTAAAATTGTAGTAGTTAGATGTGTTAATTGCAAATAAATTTTCTATAAATTTAGTATTATAGTTCAGTCAAAAATAATCATGCAACCTATTAGCACTAAAATGAACATTTTCTGATGTTCTTTGTGATTAATACTTGTAAGTAGCAAGTGGCCACTTCACGGCTCTTGTTGGTTTTAAATAAAGTTAAAAGGGAAGAGAATTGTGAGATTAGAAATACAAATGTTACTAGCAATTGCTCCAAAGAGTGCAATGTACACGCTGATAGGGCACACACTTAGGAGTGTGAAATAAATGGATTTTTTTGAGTAATGGAAAGCTGAGAAAACATAATAAAGGTGGGGAAAGGGATGTAGAAGAAGTCGATATGTGGGGCGATGTGTGTGCAATGAATATTCTAACCAACGTTTCCTCCGATTTTTTGGTTAGATGCACAAATATTAGTCCCCAATAGGGGTTAAATTTGACGCCTGTTTAGACATTTTTCAAGTTTTTAGCCGTAAAAAATAGTCAAAAATTATTTTAGAACGTGGTAAATGATGGGAAAATTCTTCTACACCCCATCAATTTGATGTTCAAAGAAAAAAATTGGCCATTTTTAATTTTAAATAAAATAAAAAAATTAGCTATGTTATTTATTGTGAGTCGTGACATATGGCAGCGACTTCAACTCTTTCTTATCACTTGTCAGTACCAATTACCACTTGGCATTTAAGGAATCGTGACTGCCACTTCAATTTTTTAGTCTTATACCTGTATTCTAAACTTTAGTAACTATTTCGAGTTACTATTTCACTGGCATGTAGTATATTTTATTATACTTTATGCACATCTATAATAAACATTTTTTGCTTTCCAATAAATGTATCAGATGCGAAAGATACGAAACAATTTTGGCCTCAACTTTTTGTATCTCATACTGTCTGCAGGGTCATGGAGACAAGACTTCATTGTCTTTTCAAATTCAATGCCCAACAATCAACACTATGAAATATGAAGATCTGTCTAGAGAGATCCTCTTTTCATTCTTGGCAAGGAATTTGGGTTCAGATGTTGGGAATGTGAGCAATGTGGCCCCTTGGATCACCACTAGGGTGCAGGCACACTCGACAGGCTATTTCCTCTCATCTATATAGGCGATAATGAGTTTGGTCTTCCTGGTAATTTCTGTTGGGATGAGACACTGCACAAACTTGGAGAGAGGTGTCCTAGTGAAATCTTTATGGGGATTGGGCATGATATTAGCTAACACTGCAAGTGAAGGTGAAGCTCTTGTTCTGAACAAACACTTGCTTTCGGCTCTGGTAGTAGGATTCAAAACCATGGAGATCAAAAACTATATCTAAGATAAAGTATGAGATATGATAAATATAGGTATGTATTTGCAGTAAGCATTTACAATTTTACAGCATTCAAACTTGTTATGCATATTTCTCCTAGATCATTCAAGTAAAATTAAAATGTGTAGGTTTTACGGCTATCGTTCGTTGAGTAAAATGACGGTATAAGAAACTAAAGAACACGAGGATCCAGTGGAACAAATCCAAAGTATTTGGAGGTAAGGAAATTTAATCTCTTAATGCCCAAATTAGGGGTACTGAAATCATTTTATATTAAATTATAATTTTGTGACTTCTTATAAATAAAACCACTCCTTTAAATTACATAAATCTGCATCCTTTTATGAATCAAATCAATTATTTAAATTGAATGTGCACAATTACAATATTTTCAATCAAAAAAATTAAATAAAAACAGTACAGTGTTAAGTAATATACAAGGTTGTCATGTGCGTGACCCGGGTTCGATCCCCGACAACAATGACCTTTTCTTTTCATTAACTTTTTTTTGTTTTCTTGCCTTGGCCCGTCTGATTAGTTGCTTGTTATATATGATGTATTAATGTATTTGATAAATTATAGTAAAATGGTTTGAAGTTTTTGTAAAATCTGTAAGGTGTGATATTTGTATAGTTAACCATAGGAACATTAAATTTTAATGATCCTTTATCAACTCGGTTGCATATAATTAGCTTGCTCAAGTATTTAATTTTTGTTTTAACTCAAAATCACCATTAAAACATATGCTGCAAGGCAACATCCGTCAAATAAAAAATTGTTTAGAGTTTTAAATAAGAGTATCAAATATGAAATGATTACGGGTTATTATATTAATGTATCTAAAATATTATGATAAAGTAGTGTTTCTTAGATATATTAAGATATAGTGAAAATGAAATAAGATTTCATTTGTCAATAAAATCTTTATTTAATACAATGTTACTATATGAACTTAAATGTTTTGATATTTACATGAAGATTATGAACGTCAATAATGAAAATTAAATATCATCTGCAAGGTAATATTATTTAAGAAACAATCATAAAAAAATTCTTGACGGGTAGGGGTGAACGAAATATTTAACCCCTGGTCCCCAAAGAAATATGCACTAAAATTGAGTTCATCCAAATTCCAACAAGAAGTTCTTGCAAGTGTACAAAAACGTACCAGGTACGAAATAAAGAAATAACTATGAGCATGAAGTATTAATGTAAAGCTCACTATATTTTGTCCCTATTTGTTAATTAAACAACTTTGCCATTCCTTTGAAGACATAAGTTATAACTGACACGTTTTCTTTCCAAAACAGGTGATGTATTAGAAGGGCATATATTTTCTAATGCGAATAAAAACAATCTGGTTAATTTTAGAATTATATGATAATATATTATGGAAGACCATGCTCAAAACCCATTGTAGCAATTGCATATATGCTATTGCCAATATCAAAATTTTCATTGAAATTTTGAGAGGTAAAGTAAGAGACGTTGCACATGGCTACAGAAATAAAATCGCCATTCTAGAGTGAATAATGCATGAAAACATAATGTGTCAGGGAGACGTAAATTGCCAGGCAGTTAAGACCATACTTTGGAGTCACTGAAAATAAGTAATTGGAAATATAGAGGAAAAGAGGCGACCTACCATGTCCACTATAACATATAGAGTTGTAATCAAGGAACCTGATTTTTACAACTCATCTGCAATAGAAAATTGAAGAGCAATGGGTTATAGAGTGTAATTTTCATTATGGGCAGGTTTGATTTGTGATGTGAAAGCACGTAGTATGAGCAGAGGCGTCCTATGGTGAAACATGGGACTGAATCAGCAACATCTTCTCTCTCCACAAAGAGTAGCAAAACCCTTCCGGTTGAAGGCATTCACAAGCATGATAGAGGCCTCCTTAATCAAACTAATGTGTTCCCATTTTCCTTTTCACATCGCCTCTAGCAGACTGAGGTGAGGATCATCTGACCTGAACACATTCGCCACCCTTGATGCCATAGGGACCTTTCGCGACCATGCCTCGTTGCATATGCCATTGTCAATTTCCAACACCTAAAAATAATGTCGATCCCATTGCCAAAGGAAATGCAAACAAACGCTTCTAAAGTAGCGATGTGGCTAAAAAGAGTTCGCGGTGATCAACAACCAATTGCTGAGTTGAAAGACATTCCACCTGGTGAATGTAACGGAGAAGCTACATCAGATAGAGAGGTGGAGGAGATCCAACACACAAACCCATAATAGAATCTGCGAACACAACAAACATAGGTGCAAGACTGTCTACACATGGCAAACCGTTTTGACCAACTTAACATCCGTAGTCACTGATAATTTTCATGATCTCAACAATGCATCAAACTCTCTATTCTCGAGCCCAGCAACACTAATCAAACGTCGTAAACAATGACCGTCTTAAATATTCTTAAATGCAATGTAGGACAATTTTTTTCCTCACAAATAATACGAAATAAAAAGGTTAGCCAATGAAATGGAGCTAAAATACAATATTGTAAAATCAAACTTTAACCTAATTTCAAAATAATCTGGCAACATGTGATTGAGCAATTAAAAAATAGATTAGTGAGTGAGTGGAAACCAATATCCTAACCTTCCACGGGATAAAGAAAAGTGAACGAGAACGGGGGAGTCGGGACGAATAAAAAGGCAAGACGCCAAAACTGGAGGTCGTCTTTGTACGTAGGAGTGCCTCGTTATCTGTAGTAGTAAATTTTTATTGTCTTCATTTTCTCAAAATGCACGATGAGAGGTATTCTTTGTATGCAGTACCTAGTACCTCGCTAACTATTTTAGTGAATATTTACTGATTTTCTCAAAATTTGTGCGAGATTTGAAAATTAACATAAAAGCCCCACTCAATTTTCAGTAGTGTCATCCACTAAACTATATCTCACCCAATATAACATATCAGCCACAATTTCATCGGGACAAGCACAACACGGGGAAGATATAATGTGTTTTTGAGGATTTTAAAGATATTTGTCAACAGTTCCTTAAACTCTTTAATAAGGAAGTCAAATTTAAAACATAAAGAACAGCAACATAGAAAAGTATATGCAGTATTTCTAAGGCTATATCATCAAGTTTTATGAAAAACAAGAGTGCTCGAAGGAACTTTAATGGAGACCGTCTCCATATCCATTAGATCTAATTAACATGCAGTCGGGAAGGCAATCAAAACGATTCTTTCATTGATTATTTGATAATTCAACTGTGGCTATGGGAAGCTCATGATCAACTTTGTGCACCAGTAGCATGATTTCTTGTGTACTCAATCTTCCAGTGTCGGGCAACAGAAGCAAAAAGACCAACAGTTTCGGACTCTCAGACGGCAGAGGACCCTCTTTGGCGCAGTAAGGCATGCTGGTGCTTGCGTTCACTCCAAAGTAATCTAGTGCTCGGCCGGAACGTCTCAGATTTGGATCCATACCCTTCTCACAGATGAAACTTAAATTTCTAGGGGGTGTCCCATGAAACCCATACTGAATTCTACTTTTTCCAACAAATTCGCCACGCTTTAACACCAAATCAACGATCTCACCTGCGAAAGCCTAAATCTATGAATTTCTCATAATTTTTAAGCATATATAATTTTACAACAGTCATACGGATCTAAATAAATTACAGAATTAGTAATCACCTAAAAGATCAGGAATTTCGATTGTCTTCTTTTCCAGCGCATCCACAAAATGTGAGAATAGCATGCTCCCTCTTGCAGCATGCTCATTCTTTACTACAGATTCAATTTTATACGGAGATGTTTTCTTGTCTATTACACTTCTCATGAAATTTACGCCGCATAAATCTTCAACCAGAGTGGATAACAACTGCGAGCATCTCTGTTAGATGTTTTATAGATCATAACTTCATTCACCCAATTTGATTTATTTTCTAATACAATATTAACAGACGAGCAAGTCGAGAGGTCACAGAAGTATTTCACCTGGCGGCGTCCAAACGCAACTTCAATTTGGTTGATGGCATGTTGGCAAGGAATAACAATTACAATGTCCGACTCTTTCTTGGTATCCATGTTAACGCGTTTCATGCTCTTGAAATCCAATGTAATGGGAACTTTGTTTGAAGTTGTATACCTCATACGTTCTTGACGCGAGCCCAAAGCGGCTGCAATGCGCCCTGAAATACGAGGAGAAAATGGCAGCAGGTGACCTCCGTCCTCGCCATAACAGACTTTAAATTCAACACCCTGTCATCAACCCCATTAATCGTCATTCACACAAACGAAACGAACATATATCACATTAATTATACTGTAAATAAATTTTACTGTCACCGCTTTGGTTGATTCGACCACGTCTTTGGCTGCCATTGTAAAATCAGGAAGCGAGCTGAGCTCTAATCTGCTTCCAAAAGCCAAATTGTATTCTTACATAGAGTAAATAACGATCTTCAAAAGTGGTATAGACAGAACTTCAGTTATTTTGAAAATAAATAAGTGGCGTCTTCTCAAGAAAAAATCACATTGATGTAAGGAAGGTAGGCGGTGGAACGTTACTCCACAGGTCTTTTCAAAATGGTTAATATCGTGTGAGCAGAACTATTATATAAATGCTTGTCAAATCAGCAATGCTACTGATTTTGTTTTCGCGCATTTCCATTCGTCTTCGACTGAAATACTACTGATTGTTATTAAATGACCATACAAATTATACTACAAGCAACCTATTAGTCATTATCGTGCGGAAGGCAGTAAATATAGGTCTCAACTTTTGTATTTTTTACTTTCAATTAGTCAATCACAATTTAATACATTGCATTTTCTAATCTTATAATAAATTTATGGAAAATAAATTATTTAACAATTTGTTTAAAAATGTTTTTTCTTTTTTTTTATTGGCTGTAACAATTTTATAACCTTCTCTGAATTTTCAATTAGTTACAAATAGGTTTTTTTTTATAACCAATCAAAACATGTCACATGAAAAAAACCATTAGTAAAGTATAATGTCAATTCAAAAAAAATAAAATTGTGTCATGAATATTAATGCAATTGTAATCCCACGCCTTCCAATAAAAATTGAAATTACAGAAACAATTATTACAAATTAATTACAAATAAATTTGCATTTAATAGAGATGGCATAGAATAGGTGGCCACACATAAATTTACATTGAATAAATTATCAATTGTAATACATTACTATAATTTCAATTTTCATTATACAGTACTCCACATCAATTATAATAATAACTTTTAATATTATTTGATATTTCAGAGTTGCTTAGGATGGAGAAGATCCATTCATTCAATCCTCTAAATTGAGTGTAGAGATTGGGAGCCATGCAACAATTGCCTTTTAAAGTTTGAACCAGAAAATGTGGCTTTGTATGTGATGCTGGTAAATAGCTATGTTGATGAAGGAAGCAGGGTATGTGTCGGATACAAGTTTATCTCTACTTCATGATGCAGAGGAGGAGCAGAAGAAAGACACCCTTTCTCACCATTGTGAAAAATATGCCCTTGCTTTTGGATAAACTCATGTTCTTTGGGTAGATTAACTTTCAGGTTTGTAATTTTTAACATACTACCTTCAAAGTCAATTCCAAGATTACTGCACCATGGATGCAAACCTTTTCAATCATTTTAAAAGTGCTCTAATATG
This sequence comes from Taxus chinensis, assembly GCA_019776745.2. Lineage (NCBI taxonomy): Eukaryota > Viridiplantae > Streptophyta > Pinopsida > Cupressales > Taxaceae > Taxus > Taxus chinensis. The sequence continues at coordinate 521,466,653 of CM034153.1, forward strand.
TTCTTGTGCAGATTACTGGCAACATCATTTAAACGAACACTCGAATATTTAATCTTGTTTTTGTTTTCCTTTAAAATCATGTCCAGTTGCATGGCTGTCATGGTCATGAAATGAGTTAATAGTGCACAATTTGATTCCCAACTGAGTAACGGAGAGAAAGGACCCCACCAGTTACGATGGTCCACAATCCACTATTTTCTGCCTATAAATACAAAGCTTGGTAGAAGAAACATTTCAAAGCATTTTGTGTTTGTTTGAGGAAGTATTTGGTGAATACAAGATTCAGCTTATTCTTCTTCTTTTCTGCTGAAATTGTTGCAAACATGTCTTCCACCTATGGAAATTGCGATTGTGCCAACAAAATCCAGTGCACGTATGTTGTCTTCAATCACAATTTCTTGCTCTTGTATTTCTAGTTAATATTGTCTTATTTTCGTTAAGTAATTATAAAGTAAAATGATTTTGTCCATGGCACAGCAAGAAGAAAGACGACTTCCAAGTCGAGACAGGCTTCGACATGAGGTCTCGTCACCTATTTTTATCTCTCTTGAATACTTATTGATTTTTTGTGCGTCTCTCCTGAGGTTCAATCTGTTGACCTTGGGGAAAATATTTCTAATTTCTAATTTGCTTTTGTAGCCATTCTTAGTACGAGAGTGTTGTAGTAGAAGAAAATGACTGCAAATGTGGGCCTCGATGCACATGCTTCGCTTGCCTTTATCACAAATGACTATTCTCAAGGAGGCTTTTTACATATATAAATAAATGTTGGTTGCCTATAAGAAACCAAATGTAGTTAATTTGTGAGCAGAAAAGGGTCTTCAAAAGCATTTACTACTTATATGACCACAATCTGCATACCTGCCTTATTTCTCAATGAATTATCTTTCTATTATATGAGATGCATTGTGATATTTTATCTCTATATTTTTTAACTTCAACATACTTAACATATACTTGTGTTTGTGCAACCGTTTTCTTTTTTTCAACTAGGGAGGAAACATTTGTAATGCCAGAAAATGAACGCCGATGCAACGACGACATCGACAATGATGACGCCGCAACAAACAAGCGACCCGAAAATGCGACAATTTTTTTTTGAAATTTAAGCAAGGTAGTGGAATTCTTGTTTGAATTGTTTTATCCGCAGGTCTTGTGGCCTGCTTGATATCGGGAACAGATAAGCTTCAATCTTTTACCTTGTATTCTCGATTGCAAAAAAAAATAAGAACTATATGGTTGTCGCAATTCCAAATACTCGGGCTTTACTTCAAAATTTGTCGTATTCGACTCCTCCTTAACGGATAATTTTGAGTTTCAGCATGGTGTTACAAGACTTCATAAGGGTATCTGATCACTGATCCCGTATTCACATTATGATCCAATTTATAAGAAGGTAAAGGTGTCCCGGGTAAATGTAGGTATTATGATTTCATTGATATCTTTTTTTTTATATATTTTAATATATACCTGCGGAGATAAGTAGCATATGGATAATACATATATTACTATTCTTGATGAATTTTAGAAAACCTCTTAATATATGATCACAGATATCTTTCTAAAGGGATTTGGATATTTTAATTTAAGTGATAATTATATATAGATATGTTACTAAGATTTATATTCAAATAAGACTATGCGCCTATACCTATATCTAGAATTTGAAATTTAAGGAATAAGAATGCGAATGGGGGGAAACATTTCAAACGGCGCTATTGAATCCTTCAAATTGGTGGGTCACTCAACCCAATATAATTGCACTATGATATGACCAAAATTTCTACATAACCACAAGGTCGACCATACGCTGTACATGGGCTGTCCTGAGCCGCGTGAAATTTAAGGAATAAGTAAATCGCATTGGGGTGGTTGGAGGCGAGGCCACAGATTCAGGGAAGAGACGTGGAGCCCCATTTTAATTGGCCTGGCCGCGCGTGGGTTACCCAGGTCACCAGCTGTCCACCATCATTACTCTCTCCTTGCGTACGGAGAAACAGGGAGGCCACCGTTTCAAATGATACGCTAGATTTTAAGAGTCTTACCTGCTCAGACGACCCAACCCTCTCCTACTGTCCTGGCCACGTGCGGGTAGGTGTGAAGAAGGCATAGGATGATGATTTTCTTTTTTTTTCCCTTTCCTTGTGCCTGGGCGCGTGGTCACAGGTTGACAAACTATGTTGTAATAATAAGGGAAAACACTGGAGTATTGCCCATGCCGCGTGCCGTCTCCCTCAGCTGCGCCGCTCGCCTCCAAACAGTCTGCTAGATTTGCAAATCTTGCATTTAACACATCCGGCTGCATGCTGGTGTTGGATCGGTTGACCTGGCCGCGCCCACAAGGAGTCAGGTTTCAAAGGAGTTTCAGGAGGCGAGTGGGGGAAAACAGCGACCTCAACTGTCATCGTAGCAGTGAGGCATGTTCGAGGCGGGGTCCTTTGGCCGCGGTCAGCATAGGTGGACAGCCAGTCCGCAGTGGCTACCACAAAGGAGAGCGGGATCTCTCCATCTTTTAATTATTTTTTTTTTAGATTTCTTTCTGTTATGCATTCTAGAGTGGGGAAGGGGCACAAAAGCCCAGAGCAAACGCCACCAGTGTTTTTTTTTGTTTTGTTTTTTTTGAAATCTTGGGCAGAGGTGGGAGAGATCCACAGCCATGGCAGGTTGCCCAACTATGTTGTTATCTGTTAAGTATTGAATGCATCCTCAAATTCGAGTTTCACCTTCAAGATATTCTTATCAAAATCGATTTTGAGTCAGTGAAGGGCGTACAGAAAAATCAAATCGATTGGAGGCAGAGAGTGAGTCACCCGGGGACCCGAAGAAAATTCAATACACTGTCTCTCTATCGAAATCTACCAATCAGAGTATACAGTTCGCGGAAAATAAAAAAAATAAAACTCATAAGGGCGGGTCTGTTTCATATCAGGATATTCATGAAGCCAGATTTGCTTTGATAAAGTGCGTCGTCACAGAAGAAGGGAGTGCAGAAGGGGTCTGTTTCACTATAGCATATTAATGAAACACAATTCATTTGCAAAGGATAAGAGTAGTTTATGTGTAGGTTTGATTATAGATTTCATTGGCATTATTTACTGACTTTTTAACATGAAGGAAATCATAATAGTACGTGGTTATCAGTGAAATCCTATAATAGATATCCATTTGTAGTCATATTGTTAAAGCATGGATAATATTTCAGAAGTCAGTTCCCTTATCAATGAAACGTGGTATAATCTTATTAAGTATAGAATTTGTATTAAAATCTCTTTCCACACAGTTCAATAGATATGGCAGGGGTATTCTAAGAGGTTTGATTTCATTTTCTTGTTTATTTGCAATGGATTTTACAATGAATTAATGGATGAATAAAACATGAAGGAACTAGAGCTTGAAAAGGTTTTATTGGCATTTCAAATCATTAAAAACTTAAGCCTTTCCAACAAGTATGCAAGAAGGAGTAATGCACTATTTTTTTATCTTTACTACACATTAATTTCAAGTATCCAAACAAAATCTTAATATATTTCCTTTTTGTAATTTCTTCACAGTATTCCACAAGAAATCAACAAACATTTCCAATAAATTTTGAGTGAGAAAACTAACATTTCAATACAACTTTCCTCCAATATTTTGTTACAACACCTTTTACTTCATGTGGAACATATTTACAATCATGTAAACACCTTTCAAGTAAAATTTGCATTCAATCATGTGTCTCTTGGAGCAACTATAGATTACAATGTCCCTTTTTTTTGGAATGAAAACAAGATGATACAACTTTCTTTCACATGCAAGTTTTACAACAAAATAATATATGTAAGAAAATGGAAAGAGTCTTCACAAGCTCCATGGTGTTCTTCATCCATGCTCCAAGTTCCAAGTAGTTCAATCACAACCAAGATAGGGGGAGAGGCAACACTCTCCTCCCAACCAAATCTCAATGGAGAAGAGAAGCAATCTCCTCTATTGACCCCCGAGTCCCAAACACAACACAATGAAAGGGTGGTCTCCAACTCAAGGAAACAATAAATGCTTCCACAATACAAGTTCTTCATAACATTCAAGCTAAAAATAGAAGAACAAAGAGACACACAATAACATCAAACATTACACAACAAGGCTTGCATCCAAGCCCACAAGAGAAGGAACTATGGGAATGTTTTCCTTATGCCTCCCAATTGAGATGAGATGCCCATCCAAAACCCTCCACAATAAAACACAAGCCCCTATGACTCTTATGCCTCCCTCAAGTACCCTTTTTTCCTCCCATACTCTTATGCCTCCCTCCTCTTATGGCTCCCTCAAAGACAAGGTAGAATGTAAACATTCTTACCCAAGATGGGCATCCCTCTCAAACTCCCTCCACAATATCCTAATCTACTCTTTTTCCTCCCTCATGAGTATTCCCATAGACCTCTCCTATACTACACAATAAGCATTCTATCCATTTTTCACAATACACCAAAAGTAAACATGCATTTTTCACAATTTTAGCATAGAAGCAACAATAATATGAAAGCAAAAACAAAGGAGAGGGTTCCCTACCTCTCCATTAGAGAAGCCTAAACCAAGAAACTTGTCCAAGCTCCTTCAAAAATCAATCCAAGCATGCAAGTCCAAGCACTCTCTCTTTTCTCTTTCTCCCAATTCTTTTCTCTCCAAAAACAACAGCAAGGAGAATTCTTCAACCAAAAACAAAAACAAAACTCCAACCCCCTCAACAAGAGAGGAAGTTTCAATAAATAGACCAAAGGAAAGGGTGAGGGTGATGTGGCTCCATGTAGGATGCCACATCACACATCCTCAAACCACCTCCCAAAGACAACTCAAATCCCAAAACATCATAAATGGGTGGTTGGGTTGAATGGCAACTCTCTTCCACATCCAACCTTTTCCCATGTGCCTTAAGGCACAATTAAATGCAAAATGAGGAAAGTGCACTCCAAAGTCATATTTCCCTTCCCAAAACAATAAATAATCCCCTTTTTTGATTCCCAACCCATAGATATGGTTGGTAAGGGGTTTTGGGAAGTGTGGGACAAGTTTAACTTGTCCCACAAGTCCCCTAAAATTGCCCTCAATCTCAAATTCGAGATTCAAAGAACATGGAGTGGTCAACACTCAAAACCAAGCATTCAATACAAGAGGACACACAAGGCTCAAGGAGCCAACAATCAAAATTTATTACACCCACTTGACTTCCCTCCAAAGCTTAAAAATTTAAAGCAAGATGTTCCATTTAATCCTAAACATACTTAACAAAAGTAATTTAACAACAAGGAAATCACAAAAGAAATCACCTACTAAAGCAAGTTAAAACAAACAATTAAAATTCTTACCCCCCCGTGGTCACATTAGAAAATTTCCCCCTCATGGAAATTTTCTTAACACATAAAAGAATAAAGGTAACACAACACAATTTACTAGTTGCCTTGACGACCAAATGTTGTAACCACCCGACATCCTATTGTGTTTGGTTCCCTAATCCCCCTCATGGTTGTGATCAGGCTGTGCTTCTTACAAAATGCAAAATACCTCTCTGCGGCCTTGCGGCCATGTCAAAATATCCAAAATAACCATATGCATGAAATTTATTAACATCTATATGTAATTCAAGCATTATCCATTATTCCTAGGTCTAAATCACAACTTAATTATGCATTCCATCATTATCCAAAATCATAGTAATGTAAATTCAACAACTACATTCTACTCATCATGGCGAAGAAATCCAATGTTAGAACACATGCAATATATCCATATAAAAATAATATCAGTATCCTGTAGTCTGTCCATGAGTCAGTGTAGATCATACTGAAAACAAAATCCAACCATAATCCAAATGCATCTAGTCACAAAACATCATGCTAATCAACATAAGTATAATCCATGTCCATATCTAAAGTCTGCATAACTCAAAATGATAATCAACTAAGTGTCGTAGGGAAGTGGGCATTACATCCCCCTCCCCTTAGACTAGACTTCCTCCTAGAAGTCACTGAAATAAGTGTGGAAACTGACCTCGCAATGATGTAGCATCCTCCCAAGTAGCAGCAGTCTCATCGTATCTGTCCCATTGGACTCGAACCTGATCAATCTCTCTACCGCGAAGGCCCAGGGTCCTGCGATCTAAAATGCGCACGGGCTCCACCATCACCTGCCCCTGATCCTGCACCTGCAATGCAGTCCAATCTAGCACATGAGAAGGATCAGAAACATATCTCCTAAGCACAGAAACGTGAAATACATCATGGAAACGCGATAAGCTAGGTGGCAGTGCTAGACGATAGGCTAAGGGGCCGAGGCGCTCCAAGATCTCAAAGGGGCCCACAAACCTAGGAGCAAGCTTAGAACCTTTTCCATAACGGATAGGGCTCTTATGCGGTCTGACACGAAGAAACACCTTCGTGCCTACCTCAAAACTGCGATCTGTCCTATGCTGGTCCGCATACTTCTTCTGTCTATCATGTGCCTCCTGCAATCTCTGTCTGATCAAGGTAACCTGCTGCTCCATGTCCTGCAATAATGCTGGTCCAAGGGAAACCCTGTCCTCAATCCTGTCCCAACTAAGAGGTGTCCTACACTCTCTGCCATATAATGCCTGAAAAGGAGCCATGCCTATAGAACTCTGGAAACTATTATTATAAGTGAATTCCACCAAATACAGATACTCCTCCCATCTCGACTGATGATCCATCACGTACATCCTGAGCATATCCTCCAAAATCTGATTCACCCTCTCTGTCTGTCCATCTGTCTCAGGGTGATAAGCTGTGCTGAAATTAATCCTCATCCCAAGGGCATATTGTATGGTGGTCCAAAAATGGGAGGTGTACAAGGGGTCATGGTCGCAAATGATCTTCTGCGGAATCCCATGTAGTCTGACAATCTCATCAAGATATACTCGTGCTACTGCACTAGCCGTGTAGGTAGTCTTCACTGGAGAAAAGTGAGCTACCTTCGTCAATTTATCCACTGTGACCATGATGGCGTCGTGATGGTATCTCGACGTCGGCAACCCAACAATAAAATCCATAGAGATGGTGTCCCACTTCCATTCTGGTATGGCATGGGGATAGAGAAGGCCAGCTGGATGCTGATGCTCGGCCTTCACCCTCTGGCACTCTAAATAGTGGGATACGAATGAAGCTATGTCTCTCCGAAGTCCTCTCCAAAAGTACAGCTGTCTCAAGGTGGCGTGCATCTTCTTCACCCCGGGATGGGCTGAGTAAGGTGCACGATGAGCCTCTGTCAAAACGTCATGTCTCAAGCCTCCATCTCTGGGAACATATATCCGGCCTCTGTGTCTGAGAATACCATATGCCTCTAAAGAAATTCCATCAAATCTCCCCTCAAGGGGTCTCTGAGACTCAATCTCTGCTCTAGCTGCAAGGTAGAAACTATCCTGAGGAAGCTGCTGCAAGATCCTACTCCGCAAATCTGTGCCCACTGAGGTGGCCATAGCCACATGTCTCCGTCTACTCAAGGCATCTGCCACCACGTTCTACTTTCCCTTCACATGCTCTAACTCCATGTCATATTCACAAAGTAACTGCATCCAACACCGTTGACGAGCATTGAGATTGGGCTGCGTGAAGAGGTGGCGAAGGCTCAAGTGATCTGTCCTGAGTGTAAATCTCCGGCTAAGAAGAAAATGTCTCCACCGCACTAAGGCATGTACTATTGCTACAAGCTCGAGGTCATGGGTCGGATAATTGAGCTCATAATCTTTGAGTTTGCGAGACTCCAAGGCAACTACCCTACCCTCCTGCATTAGCACTCCTCCAATTCCTGCCAAGGAAGCATCTGTGCATACAAAAAAATCTCCATGAGGATCTGGTATTGCAAGGATAGGTGCTCTCGTAAGGCATTCCTTTAGTGTACTGAGGGCCTGCTCACATCTATTTGACCATAAAAGCTTCTTCCCTTTCCGCTGAAGAGAAGTGATAGGGTGCGCAATCCGAGAAAAGTCCTGAACAAACCTCCTGTAGTATCCTGCTAGACCCATGAAACTACGCACCTCGGTCACACTAGTGGGTGTTGGCCAATCCATGATGGCTCAAATCTTGGAAGGATCGACTGCGATACCTTCCCCTGAAATAACATGGCCCAAATACTACACCTCAGTCTGAAAGAACGCACACTTCTCCAAGTTCCCGTAAAGGCGCTACTCGCGAAGACACTGAAGAACCTGGCGAAGGTGCTCCTCGTGTTCATCACATGTGCGTGAGTAAATCAGAATGTCATCAAGGAAGATAAGCACTAAGCGATCAAGGAAGGTCCTGAATACCCCATTCATCAAGCTCATAAACACTGCAGGTGGCATTCGTCAGACCGAAAGGTACCACTGTGAACTCATAGTGGCCATATCTCGTGCGGAAAGCTGTCTTGTGAATATCTGTCTCCGCAATCCTGAGCTGATGGTATCCTGACTTAAGATCTATCTTGGAGAAAATGGTAGCCCCCTTCATCTGATCAAACAAATCGTCAATGCGTGGAAGGGGGTAACGATTCTTGATCGTTACTTTATTCCGCTGACGGTAATCAATACACAACCGAAGAGATTCATCCTTCTTCTTCACGAAGATAACAGGTGCACCCCAAGGAGAAACACTAGGACGGATTAGGCATTTCTCCAGAAGGCCCTCAAGCTGCAACTTGAGCTCACATAACTCAGGAGTAGTCATCCGATAAGGTGCTCGTGAGATAGGCTCTGCGCCTGGAACTAGATCTATATGGAAGTCGATCTCACGTAGGGGAGGTAATCCCGGTAGCTTTCCTGGAAACACATCAGCAAACTCTGATAAGATGGGATGATCATCGAGGGAAGGTCCCCCTGACTCGTCCTCTGATCTGTCACTAACTGTAACAGCATAAAACTAGCAACCCCATCGCATACACCGCTTAAGCTGCATAGCAGAGATGGTGCGAATAGAAACGGTCTCCTAACTCCTGATATCACTGACTCCGCCCCAATGTCATCAGTGCAAACAATAGTCTTATGGTAACAGTCCACTCTAGCTATGTGAGCAGACAACCAGTCCATACCCAAAATGACGCCATAAGATCCTAATGGAAGGATCCAAAGATCAGATGTAGTGGTGAAGGGTCCCAAATCCACTACACACTCCTTAACTAAGGATGTCTACAGAAATCTTGGCTCCAGAAGCCATCTCAACGTCTCAACTACGGCCCTGCCTAACTGCCACCAGCCTACAATGCTCTACCAAAGATGGTGCAATGAATGAATCAGAGGAACCAGAATCAAATAATATAAAGGTGGAAATACCACCAATACTACCTGTTGTCTAAATCACAGTACTCTGATGCTCAGCCTGGCGGTTCTCGACCGCTGCGTAGATCCGATGACTCCGTGCCATATCTAAAACGGTAGGCTCTGAGCCCTGTGTCTTACCCTTGGTAGGGTTATGTGGGAAATCTCTCCAAATATGTCCAACAACTCCGCAACCATAACAGCTGCCTGGTCCTCTCCAGTGGGAAGTAGCTCCAGCTGGTACTCTAGATGTCTGAGATACAGATCCTAATGATCCGGCTATGGACTGCTGAGGTCTCTTCTAATGAGCTCCTACTGACTGAGCCCTCGGTGCACCCTGTGTCCTGATGGGACCCCTAGGAGGAGGCCCCATACTACGTCCTCTCTGTGCATCGAATCTCTGAGGAGGTCGGTAAGGTGGGCGGGTTTGCTGCTGCTATTGCTGCTGGTGGTGGTCTAAACGAAGCTTGCCCTGAACTCTGTCCACCCCGTGGAGGAGGAACTGACCCCTTCGACCTACTATCCTGCATCTGCTGGATACAGGCTCCGAACTCTATCTCTAGCCTGCAGTGTCTTCCCTTGTGTCTCCTTTGCAATATAGGCCTTCTCCATCGGCCTCTGCTAACGTCTGTGGGTAGTGAATGTGCACTGTGCCAGCTAAATCCAAGTTCAGGCCCCGGATGAACTTGTGAATCCATACCTTCTCATCCTGTATATAGTCGACGTACTGAAGTAGGTCCAGAAATCGACTCTCATACTCATCTACTGTCATCGATCCCTGACGGAGGTCATGAAACTCGTCTATATGCTGCTGAATAAACCTCTTGGGTAAATACCTTCTCCTGAACCACTCCTCAAACAGCTCCTAGGTAATCGTCTCTGAGTCAACATGGAGCTTCTGCTCCTTGGTCCTCCACCAGATTCCTGCTCCATCCTTCAGAAGATGGATCGCAAGACGAGCTTTCGTGTTGCTGCTACAAGGACAGAGCTTGAAGCATCCGCTCAAGCTCACCAACCAGGCCTCTGCCTGAAAACCACCTATATCACCTGAATAGTGAGAGGGTCGCAGCTTCAGGATCTCCCTGATATGGTCTGCAGCTGATGTATGACGAACCCTAGATCTCTCTGTATGCTCCTCCCTCTGTCTAGGGCTCCGAGACCTGTCCCTGTGTCCTGAAATCCTGTCCCCATGTCCTCTCTGTGGCAACTCTGCCCTAACTGACTCTGCACGGAAATTCTCTGCTCTGTGCTCATCGCTGTGTCGAGGGGATGCCTGGGCATCTACTGATGGCTCCAAACTATGTCTAGCAAGTCTTCCTCCCAAAGGCTCTCCGCGTATAGCGACATTAACATCCTGAAGTGTCTGCAAAATCTGAGGCAGAAGGGCTGCTACGGCCTGCTCTGGCGGTGGTATGTCTAGGTCTATGTGAAGAGACCCCTCGCCCAATCCGCGCCTCCTGCACAGATCAAGGCGAGAGTTAGTTCATCGTACTAGGTCTTGTGTCAGTTTTCTAAATTTGCTGTTTACTATCATTATCAACATTATGGCTTTATATTTTTTTTTTAAAATAATGTTCTATACTAGTTAAGTATTCCTATTTCACGTTTTCTGCGTGTGCCCAAGGGTCCCAGCTTCGAACCCCTGGCTCTGATACCAAAAATAAACACCAGAAAATGAACACCGACGCAACGACGACATCGACAATGATGACGCCGCAACAAACAAGCGACCCGAAAATGCGACAATTTTTTTTTGAAATTTAAGCAAGGTAGTGGAATTCTTGTTTGAATTGTTTTATCCGCAAGTCTTGTGGCCTGCTTGATATCGGGAATTGATAAGCTTCAATCTTTTACTTGTATTCCGAATGCAAAAAAAAAAAGAACTATATGGTTGTCACAATTCCAAATACTCGTTACTTCACAATTTGTCGTATTTGACTCCTCCTTAATGGATAATTTCAGGTTTCAGCATGGTGTTACAAGACTTCATGAGGGTATCTGATCACTGGTCCCGTATTCACACTATGATCCAATTTATAAGAAGGTAAAGGCGTTCCGGGTAAATGTAGGTATTATGGTTTTATTGATCTCTTTCTTTTGATATAGTTTAATGTATATCTGTTGAGGTATGTAGCATAGTTAACACAAATATTGCTATTCTTGACGACTTTAGAAAACTCTTAACATATAATAATCGATATCTCACCAAAGGAATTTGATTCTTTTAATTTAAGTGATAAATATATAAAGATATATTATCAAAATTTATATTTAATTGGGTCTATGCGCCTATCATAACAAGGACATTAATATCCTCCAAATAAAATTTTTGTCTATTGAATTTCAAATTATATTAAAGTTATATAAATACATATATATGACCAAAATTTTTACATAAACAATTCCCATACGCCTATATCTACATTGGCAAATTTAAGGAATAAGAATTCGAATGGGGGGGGAAAACAATTCAAACAGCGCTTTAATTTGTTGGCTGGGTGCGGTGGGTGACCCAACCACCACCTGTCCACCATCATTACTCTCTCCTTACGTGCGGAGAAACAACCAGGCCGCCGTTTCAAATGGATACGCTAGATTTTAAGAGTCTTACCTGCTCAGACGACCCAACCCTCTCCTACTGTCCTGGCCGTGCGGGTAGGTGTGAAGAAGGCATAGGATGATGACACAGGCCGTAATAATAAGGGAAAACGCTGGAGTATTGCCCATGCTGCATGCCGTCTCCCTCAGCTGCGCCGCTCGCCTCCAAACAGTCTGCTAGATTTGCAAATCTTGCATTTAACACATCCGGCTGCATGCTGGTGTTGGATCGGTTGACCTGGCCGCGCCCACAAGGAGTCAGGTTTCAAAGGAGTTTAAGGAGGCGAGTGGGGGAAAACATCGACCTCAACTGTCACCGTAGCAGCGAGGCATGTTCGAGGCGGGGTCCTTTGGCTGCGGTCAGCATAGGTGGACAGCCAGTCCGCAGTGGCTACCACAAAGGAGACGTCTCTCCATCTTTTAATTATTATTTTTTTTAGATTTCTTTCTGTTATTCATTCTAGAGCGGGGCAGGGGACCAAAATCCCGGAGCAAACGCCACCATTTTTTTTTTGTTTTGTTTTTTTTGGAAGCTTGGGCAGAGGCGGGAGAGATCCACGGCCATGGCAAGTTGCCCAACTATGTTGTTATCGGTTCAGTATTGAATGCATCCTCAAATTTGAGTTTCACCTTCAAGATATTCTTATCAAAATCGATTTTGAGTCAGTGAAGGGCGTACAGAAAAATCAAATCGATTGGAGGCAGAGAGTGAGTCACCCGGGGACCCGAAGAAAATTCAATACACTGTCTCTCTATCGAAATCTACCAATAAGAGTATACAGTCCGTGGAAAATAAAAAAAATAAAACTCATAAGGGCGGGTCTGTTTCATATTAGGATATTCATGAAGCCAGATTTGTTTTGATAAAGTGCGTCGTCACAGAAGAAGGGAGTGCAGAAGGGGTCTGTTTCACTATAGCATATTAATGAAACACAATTCATTTGCAAAGGATAAGAGTAGTTTATGTGTAGGTTTGATTATAGATTTCATTGGCATTATTTACTGACTTTTTAACATGAAGGAAATCATAATAGTACGTGGTTATCAGTGAAATCCTATAATAGATATCCATTTGTAGTCATATTGTTAAAGCATGGATAATATTTCAGAAGTCAGTTCCCTTATCAATGAAACGTGGTATAATCTTATTAAGTATAGAATTTGTATTAAAATCTCTTTCCACACAGTTAAATATATATGGTAGAGGTATTCTAAGAGGTTTGATTTCATTTTCTTGTTTATTTGCAATGGATTTTACAATGAATTCATGGATGAATAAAACATGAAGGAACTAGAGCTTGAAAAGGTTTTATTGGCATTTCAAATCATTAAAAACTTAAGCCTTTCCAACAAGTATGCAAGAAGGAGTAATGCACTATTTTTTTTATCTTTACTACACATTACTTTCAAGTATCCAAACAAAATCTTAATATATTTCCTTTTTGTAATTTCTTCACAGTATTCCACAAGAAATCAACAACATTTCCAATAAATTTTGAGTGAGAAAACTAACATTTCAATACAACTTTCCTCCAATATTTTGTTATAACACCTTTTACTTCATATGGAACATATTTACAATCATGTAAACACCTTTCAAGTAAAATTTGCATTCAATCATGTGTCTCTTGGAGCAACTATAGATTACAATGTCCCTTTTTTTTGGAATGAAAACAAGATGATACAACTTTCTTTCACATGCAAGTTTTACAACAAAATAGTATATGTAAGGAAATGGAAAGAGTCTTGACAAGCTCCATGGTGTTCTTCATCCATGCTCCAAGTTCCAAGTAGTTCAATCACAACCAAGATAGGGGGAGAGGAAACCCTCTCCTCCCAACCAAATCTCAATGGAGAAGAGAAGCAATCTCCTCCATTGACCCCCGAGCCCCAAACACAACACAATGAAAGGGTGGTCTCCAACTCAAGGCAACAATACATGCTTCCACAATACAAGTTCTTCACAACATTCAAGCTAAAAATAGAAGAACAAAGACACACACAGTAACATCAAACATTACACAACAAGGCTTGCATCCAAGCCCACAAGAGAAGGAACTATGGGAATGTTTTCCTTATGCCTCCCAAATGAGATGAGATGCCCACCCAAAACCCTCCACAATAAAACACAAGCCCCTATGACTCTTATGCCTCCCTCAAGTACCCCTTATTCCTCCCATACTCTTATGCCTCCCTCCTCTTATGGCTCCCTCAAAGACAAGGTAGAATGTAACCATTCTTACCCAAGATGGGCATCCCTCTCAAACTCCCTCCACAATATCCTAATCTACTCTTTTGCCTCCCTCATGAGTATTCACATAGACCTCTCCTATACTACACAATAAGCATTCTATCCATTTTTCACAATACACCAAAGTAAACATGCATTTTTCACAATTTTAGCATAGAAGCAACAATAATATGAAAGCAAAAACAAAGGAGAGGGTTCCCTACCTCTCCATTGGAGAAGCCTAAACCAAGAAACTTGTCCAAGCTCCTTCCCAAATCAATCCAAGCATGCAAGTCCAAGCACTCTCTCTTTCCTCTTTCTCCCAATTCTTTTCTCTCAAAAAAAATAGCAAGGAGAACTCTTTAACCAAAAATAAAAACAAAACTCCAACCCCCTCAACAAGAGAGGAAGTTTCAATAAATAGACCAAAAGAAGGGGTGAGGGTGATGTGGCTCCATGTAGGATGCCACATCACACATCCTCAAACCATCTCCCAAGGTCAACACAAATCCTAAAACACCATAAATGGGTGGTTGGGTTGAATGACAACCCTCTTCCACATTCAACCCTTTCCCATGTGCCTTAAGGCACAATTAAATGCAAAATGAGGAAAATGCACTCCAAAGTCATATTTCCCTTCCCAAAACAATAAATAATCCCCTTTTGGATTCCCAACCCATAGATATGGTTGGTAAGGTGTTTGGGGAAGTGTGGGACAAGTTTAACTTGTCCCACAAGTCCCCTAAAATTGCCCTCAATCTCAAATTCGAGATTCTAAGAGCATGGAGTGGTCAACACTCAAAACCAAGCATTCAATACAAGAGGACACACAAGGCTCAAGGAGCCAACAATCAAAATTTATTACACCCACTTGACTTCCCCCAAAGCTTAAAAAACTAAAACAAGATATTACATTAATCTAAACACACTTAACAAAAGTAATTTAACAAAAGGACTTCACAAAAGAAATCACCTACTAAATCAAGTAAAACAAGTAATAAAATTCTTACCCCCTTGGTCACATTAGAAAATTTCCCTCACATGGAAATTTTCTCAACACAAAAAAGAATAAAGGTAACACAATACAATTTACTAGTTGCCTTGACGACCAATGTTGTAACCACCCGACATTCTGTTGTGTTTGGTCCCCAATCCCCCTCATGGTTGTGATCATGTTGTGTTTCCTGCAAAATTCAAAATACCCTCTTCGGCCTTGCGGCCATGTCAAAATATCCAAAATAACCATATGCATGAAATTTATTAACATCTATACGTAATTCAAGCAATCATTATTCCTAGGTCTAATTCACAACTTAATTATGCATTTCATCATTATCCAAAATTATAGTAATGTAAATTCAACAACTACATTCTATTCAACATGGCGAATAAATCCAATGTTAGAACACATGCAATACATCCATATAAAAATAATATCAGTATCCAATAGTCTATCCATGAGTCAGTGTAGATCATACTAAAACAAAATCCAACCATAATCCAAATGTATCTAGTCACAAAACATCATGCTAATCAACATAAATATAAGCCATGTCCATATCTAAAGTCTGCATAACTCAAAATGATAATCAACTAAGTGTCGTAGGGAAGTGGGCATTACAACATTTTTAATTAATATTAAATCGAAGGAAGAGAAAGAAACCATGAATACATACAAACAAAATCTGTTATTCTCAAAGACATCCACTCATTTCCTTCACATTTACTTTATTCAGTCAGGGTTTAGGGGGAAATGGAGATAACAAATACATCGTATAAAACTGAAAATTATTTACGTATCTACAGAGTATGAATAGGAAAAACATATGAGGCAGGTTTTAAAAGAAGTCTTTTTTAATAGAGCATTGCTTCCTTTTTAAGTTTTTAGACAAAAATCAAGTGCAAATAAATTAAAAACTCTTCACAATCCACATCAATAGATCTCTCTACATTACTTTCATCCTCATCCTCCTCCAAGGTATCCACATCGATACATTCAGCTGCCTATTTCCAAACTTTTTTGAAGATGGCGAATCAAGTGTAAAGCAATGTCAATTTCAGAGTGTTAGCCTTTTTCAATTTGCATCTACTACATTATCTGCATGAGAGGAACCAAGAATTTTATTGATTTCCCTGGGTGAAAAAAATATGGCAAGAGGAAGCTGAAATCAACTTATAAATATTCCAAACATCTAACAATAAATCATACTCCATGCACTTTGTAACTATAGAATAAAAAAAGCTTGACAAAAATTGTCAAACCAAGAACAAGAATGTGAATGCAATACCAAAGGCTAAATTCCATGGCTCCACTCTTTAAATGTTTCCCTTTTTTTTAGCAAAATAAAATGGCTAAAGCAATAAGCGCCATCTAAAATGGCATGATAAGCCATTCCATGGCCTTGTTCACTTATTAATATTGTCGCAGTCAATATTATTGGCTTTAAATTTATTATACTGCCATTGCTTCACCTTAAAATATGCTATCATCTATGTGTCAGATTATTTGTTTGGTAAATTTTTGTTATCTTAATTAATACATTTTTCTCTACATAGCATATACGGTTACTCCTTAACAATTTAACCGCCTATCGTGCAACTATTCATACGCTATATATTTTTGGGCTTGTTGTTTTGTTTTCATAGCAATCAATAAATCTTCTTCAAGTGCCATCATTGGTATCAGAGCAGTCTGTCCTCTGCCTGCGTGGAAGTTTGACGAATAATTTGTGGCGTTTCATTTGGTGTTGGAGGCATTTGTTTGAAAATTTGGAGTGTCAGGTGCTGTTTGTAACCTGTGTGTGGTGGAGAGTGTGCAGAGTTTAAAACCTGTGTGCAAATTTGGTCATTGCTAGGACAAGTGTGGGTTTGCTGAGTTGCTGTCAAATCATTGACTTCAAACCATAGTGCTATGTAACATGATTTATTCCATCATTGATTTTTAGACAAACCATAGTGCTACTGCCATGAAGATTGGTGCCAGTGAGTACCAGTTTTTTTCATTCCTCTAACCTCCTGAAGCTTGGCACATCTATTTTGGAATTTTTGTACTTTTTTCTGGTGTAGAGGTGTATGCTGTGTGTGGAAAATAAAGCCAAACTTGGAGTGACTTGTGTGGACAACGACCAAGGAAGAAGCAGAGAATAGTAGATTTCATTTGCTACTGTCTTGGTTTATTCAAACCCGGCACATACGTTTTGACCTGCTTTGCTGAGCAAACGTGTGTAAGAAAAAAGTGGAGAATAAAAGGAGCATGGCAGAAGAAAGAAGAGTTCCCAGGAGCCAAGGATAACGCCAACACCAGCAAAGCGATCTCGAAACGAGGCCAAACCGCTTATGTCACAACTTTTGGATGTAGAAAGCACCATGAGCAATGCACCAAATATTTGGGCATTGAGTAACAACGAAGACACCACTGGACTATTCTTTGCCTTGGTCAACGAGCTCCACAACACTGGGAATATTCTCTCTGACGAGTTTTTGCACCAAGGACTGTTGGAGTATTTTTGGTTCAATGTTCGATGTCAAGCACGGCGGATTCATGCAAAACTTGAATGTGGTTATGATGCAGATGATGAACGTGAAGTAGAACACCCATAGGAGTGTCCACGTCTCACTGCATGAGCCTATAGAGCCCATCTTCGGGAAAAAGTCCTTTAGTAAGCATTGTAACCATTTTTGAAAATAAATAAATAAAATACAATTTTTGAGTTTTTAAAAATGTTTGCTCCAAAAAAATTGCTATCCGATGCCCAACTCTTGAAAGGGCCAAATTTCACCGCATGGAAAACCAAGATACGGATGATTCTTCAGTTCAAAGATCTTTGGGGGATCGTTTCTTGCAAAGACGCCCCTCCCACAGATGTTGATCTGTTGGTTAAATATGAAAAGGCTGATGCAAAATCACTAATGCTTATCACCATGAGCCTTTTTGATGAGGTGCAACCATACATTCGAGAAGCAACCACTTTCTCTCAGGCATGGACCGCATTGTGTACCATTAAAGAATCCAAGAATCTAACGACAAAGTTGCATCTTCAGACAAAGCTTCACACGATGAGTATGCATGATGATGAATCGGTAGAAGCCTTCTTGCAGCATGTGGCTGAGTTACGTGCAGAACTCTCTACTCTCGGTGAGCCGGTGGATGACAAGTTGCTAGTCCCGCTCACCTTGCGAGCTCTTCCTTCTCGGTTTCAAACATTGATCACCACGCTAACCATCACTCAACAGGAGGTGAGTTTTTCCACCCTGGTGAATTATCTCCAGCATGAAGAAGCCATGCAAAATGTATAAGAAGCCTTCAAAGACAAGGCTCTCATCACGAGGTAAAAGCATAATCCTCAGAAAGGGTAATCAGCCCCGCAGAATCAGAAGCAACATCCTCAGCAACAATCTTCTTAGCAGCCACCCCAGAAGTAGTAGAACAACAAGGTGGATCGATGGTGCCACATTTTCTCCACGGATACGCACACGACTGCGAACTGTTATTAGAACGGTTGTAAGTATGGAAACTCTGGTGAAGAGAGAACTTTTGGCCAATGATATTCCAAGAAATCCTAATGGTGTGCTCGTAATCAGAGGTAGAAGGGTCACATTACTGCTCAGGAGGATGCCACCTCCGATGAAGAGGTTCAAGACACGACTCATTCTGACATTGTTCTAGTCTCACAGACTTCGCAGCCGTCAGAAGATGTCTGGTTGATTGATTCGGGTGCCAGCAAACACATGACTAGCAATAAGAAGTTGTTCCATACTCTGAGTGACCGGCCCACTGGAGATTGGATCACCATCGCAGACAATCAGGAGTATATTGTGGCGGGGATTGGTGATGTCATCATTCCTCTTAGAACATGACAATGTACACTCACGAAGGTGCTATATGTTCCAGGTTTGACCTCAAATATTTTTTCTGTGAGTCAACTTCTTAACCATCAGATGCAAGTTAAATTCTTTGTTGAGAAAGGGGTCAAGTCTTGCATCATTTCCCAGGGAGATTTAGTCATTGGTCAAGCATTTCTAAAGGGCCATCTATTTACACTAGATGCGGTCACTTCATCTAGCATTGCTCTCTCTGCTTCAACAGCGGAGTCCACTGCACTATGGCACTTTCGATATGGTCATCTTTCTGCTTGGGCTCTGCATCAGCTCAGTGTCAAGGAAATGGTAAGAGGACTTCCTCCACTCTGTCATTCCTTACCTATTTGCTCAGGATTTCTTGTGGGCAAACAACATAGAGGTTCATTCAAACAGAGCTCTTATCATTTTACAGAGCATCTTCAGGTCGTTCACACCGATCTGTGCGGACCCTTGCCAGCTAGCTTCTAAGGTTTTGAGTACTTCCAGCTCATCATTGATGATTACTCACGGAAAATTTTGGTATAAATTTCCTTCGGAAGAAGAGTGAGACATTTGTAAATTTCCAAACCTTCTACCAATAAGCCACCAGGCAGTCTGGGAAGCCTCTTCTTCTCCTCCGCTCAGATCAAGGGGGGGAATTTGTGTCAAATAAGTTCTTAGCATCCCTGAAGCAACATGGCATTCAGCATCTGACTGCACCTTACACGCCCCAACAGAACGGGATTTTCGAGCACCACAACAGGACTGTCATGGAGATGGCTTGTTGTATGCTCTCGACCGCCAAGTTGGAGGATCAATTTTTGGCAGAACCAATCCAGACAACAATGTATCTACTCACCCAGGAACCCACAAAGATCTTGGAAAACAAGACACCAGAAGAGGTATGGACTAGTCTAAACCTTCTATTCATCATTTGAGAGTTTTTGGTTGTACTACATATATGCATGTTCCAGATAAGAGAAGGAAGAAGATCAATCCAAAGACACTGCCATTTCTTTTCTTGGGGTATAGTACTACCTCAAAGGCATATCGTCTCATGGATCCTGAGACGAAGAAGATCTACGAGAGTCGAGATGTGGTATGTGATGAATCATCCTTTGACTCCCTGCCACACAATGGAGATCCAGTACCGACCTCGTCACATAGATTGCTCACACATCTAGATGATGGGCAAGATTATTCTTCTCAGAGAGAAGAAGAGCCGAGTGGAGACTTGTTCGTTGATCTTGGCACACTGGAAAACACATCTTCACATCAGCAGCAGTACCAACGTTTGAAATGGGTCTAGAATACTATTAAGGATGCACACCTGAACTCATTTCCAGGTACTTCTACGGGAGTAAGAACACGAAGTCAAGCTAGACATGAGGTAAATTTTGTACTCATGAGTTCAGTTGCTGAGAGCACCGAACCTGACATTGTTCGTGAGGTATTAGACCAATCATAGTGGAAACAGGCTATGGATGCTAAATATGATTCCCTAATTCAGAATCAGACGTGGGAACTTGTCGATTTGCCTCCAGGTAAGAAATCCATTGACTGTTAATGGATTTTCAAAACAAAATATAAGGCAGATGGTTCATTCGACAAACACAAAGCATGACTTGTTGCAAAGGGCTATGCTCAGCAAGAAGGAATTGACTATGATGAGACCTTTGCACCGATTGCAAAGATCAAAACCATCAGAGTTGTCTGTGCACTGGCAGCACAAAATGGATGGAAACTTCAGTAGATGGATGTCAAGAGTGCTTTTCTAAATGGTGATCTAAAATAAGAAGTGTACATGGACCAACCTGAAGGGTTTGTAGATGAGCATCAACCACACAAGGTATGTCATCTGATAAAGTCTCTCTATGGACTCAAACAAGCACCTAGGGCATGGTGTATAAAAATTAATGATAACCTATTGCAGCATGGATTCACTCATAGCCCCTTAGATACAAATTTGTATATCAAGAAGGTAGGAACAAAGATTTTCATTCTGGTTTTGTACGTAGATGATCTTATGATCACAGGAAGTTCTGACAATCTTGTAGATGATGTAAAGAATGATTTGAAGAAATCCTTCGACATGACTGATTTGGGGCTACTTCACTATTGTCTTGGCTTAGAGATATGGCAGAAGAAGAATCATATCTTTATCTCCCAGATGAAATATGCCAAGACACTCCTGAAAAAGTATGGAATGTCAGATTGTAAACCAATGTCCACTCCTATGGAGAAAGGTTTGTAATTATCTAGATTCCAGGATTCACCACAGGTAGATGGCACTCACTACAGGCAGCTTGTGGGGAGTCTCATTTACTTGACTTATACCAGACCAGATCTTTGCTTTGCAGTGAGCTATCTCATTGGATTTATGCAGGAGCTGAAGAAATGTCATTGGATAGCAGCAAAGCATGTGTTGAGATATGTCCGAGGTACAGTTGACTTTGGTCTGGAGTATCAAAAGAACACTCAGTTCTTCTTATAGGGGTATACATACTCAGACTATGTAGGATCTATTGATGATAGGAAATCCACTTCAGGATATATTTTTCATCTCGGATCTAGACCTATCTCATGGATTAGTAAGAAGAAAACTATTGTTTCTCTCTCCTCCACTGAGGCTAAATACCACTCTACACGAGGAGCAGTGTGTGAAGCAATTTGGTTACGTCACATTCTTCCAGATATAGGGATTCCTGAAGAGAAACCTCCCATCATTCACTGTGACAATCAAGGTGTGTTGCACCTTGTGAAGAATCCTATTTTCCATGAACGAACAAAACATATTGAGGTCAAATGTCACTACATTCATGAATAGGTCTTGAACCACTAAATTCAACTCCAGTACTACCCTACTGATTTTCAGGTTGCAGATATTCTCACCAAGCCTCTCGGCAAGGTGAAGTTTGATTTGTTTTAGGGGGTACATTTGTAAAAGCAATGTAATAAGGGGAGGAATGTTAGCTTAATTAATACATTTTTCTCCGCATAGCATATACGGTTACTCCTTAACCGTTTAACCACCTACCATGCAACTGTTCCAGTGCCTATATATTTTTGGGCTTGCTATTTTATTTTCATAGCAATCAGTAAATCTTCTTCCAGTGCCATCAAGTTTTACATAAAATAATTGCAGGAATATTCTTATTCCCTTTATTTAAGAATATGCTATTACATTTTTCTTTTTTAATTTTGCTTACTATAGTTTTATGAAAAGTTAAATTGAAAAGAATTATAGTACTGCACCTTGATTTGATGGATTAGTGGCCCGATGCAAGGAAAAGTATGTGGATAGTAAATGAATCCAGTAAATAAAATTAAATGTTGCACTATGTAACTGACCTAACACGTGACCACCAGATCTCATTTATTTGGCATGTTCGGTGGGTATTGCAGATTTTCATTGGAAATTGATAGAAATGTGGGCTTCCATTGTTGTTCCTATATTGTTTGAGAAATTGGAAAAATTTCATTGTATGGTGATTTTTTTAAACCATTTGAAGAATGGTTCCTATACTTGGGTTTAGGAGAACATGGGGCTCATGGTAGAATCAAAATCTTCTTTTTGATTGTGTAAAGCATAATTTCAATGATAGTTCATGAAGTAAATAAATTCAGGGTGTCAAATCCCCAAATGACGATCTATTTCCACAGCTTATATTCCTGTAACAAATTTCTAGAAAAAATAGGGTAATTATAATGGTGTCCGATTTTTGTCAAGTTGATAGTTTTCATGCGGATTTGTCTCAAAGTGTTATTGATGCTAATTATGAAATTGAAGCTACCAAATGCATAGTTATTATTGTGAATTTAGTTGGAGCTATTAAACGGTAGCTTTGGTTGTTGAGGATTGTATCTAATATTCTTTGGCTTAATCATGGTCCCCTCACTACTAGAACTAGACTCATTTTTCCACATTGTTACCCATAATTAGATTATTTCGTGGAAAAATTGTTAATTATCAACATTAAATGGATATCTTCTACAAAATATAATGTAAATCTTTCACAATTTCATAAAAGTATCATTTAAATTTGTTAAAAATCCACATTCATGATATTGTATTGTGGAGAAAAGATTTTTAATTTGTAATTTTTTTTTTAGCCATTCTTAGTATGAGAGTGTTGTAGCAGAAGAAAATGACTGCAAATGTGGGCCTCGATGCACATGCTTCGCTTGCATTTGTCACAAATGACTATTCTCGAGGAGGCTTTTTACATATATAAATAAATGTTGGCTGCATGTAAGAAACCAAATGTAGTTAATTTGTGAGTAGAAAAGGGTCTTTAAAATCATTTACTACTTATATGACCACAATCTGCATACCCGCCTTGTTTCTCAATGAATTATCTTTCTATTATATGAGATGCATTGTTATCTTTTATCTCTATATTTTTTAACTTCAACATACTTAACATATACTTGTGATTTTGCAACCGTTTTCTTTTTTTCAACTAGGGAGGAAACATTTTTAATTAAGAGTAAATCGAAGGAAGAGAAAGAAACCATGAATGCATAGAAACAAAATTTGTTATTCTCAAAGACATCCACTCATTTCCTTCACATTTACTTTATTCAATCAGGGTTTAGGGGGAAATGGAGAGAACAAAGACATCATATAAAACTGAAAATTCTTTACGTATCTACAAAGTGTGAATAGGAAAAACATATGAGGCAGGTTTTAAAAGAAGTCTTTTTTAACAGAGCTTTGCTTCCTTTTTAAGTTTTTAGACAAAAATCAAGTGCAAATAAATTAAAAAACTCTTCACAATCCACATCAATAGATCTCTCTACATTACTTTCATCCTCATCCTCCTCCAAGGTATCCACATCGATACATTCATTTTCCTATTTCCAATTTTTTTGAATATGGCGAATCAAGTGTAAAGCAATGTCAATTTCAGAGTGTTAGCCTTTTTCAATTTGCATCTACTACATTATCTGGATGAGAGGAAACAAGAATTAAATTGATTTCCCTGGGTGAAAAAAAACATGGCAAAAGGAAGCCAAAATCAACTTATAAATATTCCAAACATCTAACAATAAATCTTACTCCATGCACTCTGTAACTATAGAATCAGAAAATGTGATGCCCCGTTCGATGGTTACCCCGATTCTTGTCACAGTGATCCCTTTCTGTTGAGCGTCAAATGACTGTGTGTAATTTTGATGTCTTGGACCACGTCTTTGTGATGTTTTAGCACCTTCCCTCTCCTTCTTTCTTTCTCGAGTTGTTATCGACACCTCTGTGTGTGGACTGTGTAATGCTTCTTGTGCTGGCCTCCGCAACGATCGTTACTTTTCCTTATTTAATGAAATTTTTGTCTTCGAATCCTTGTAGGCAGCCGGAATAACGTTTGGGTTTTGATAGGGCGTGTCCAGTTAAAAAGATAATGCCCATAATAATAATAATATTCCTTTTAAATTCGTTGACCTCGACTGTTGACCATTATGACTATAATTGATAATTATTTTGCAAGCTGTAAAATGATAATAATGATAATAATAATAATGACATTATGATAGAATTATCGATCAACGATTTTATTTTATTATTATTTTCCTTATGTCGATTGTTATCAACATCATCCTTTGTTATCTTTAAACTATCCTTTTAATTTGTTTGTCACTCCCGCTGATTGAGCCTCGTACAGTGCAAATGAGGAAGAGTATGTTTTGTGGTGGCACCACGGTCTGAGGGTGGCATTCGTGTAAATATTATATTTAAGTACTCAACCCCATTCTCCTCCTGGGTCAACCGATCCGTCAATCTTAGGATTGTTTTAAATTACTAATATTTAATGTGGATTTTTATGTGCCCAACCGACCTTGTCTCTCCCTTTTGAACTCCATGTGTACCACGTTTGGCGTGGGGGAGGGAATGTTAATTTCTTTTGATTTTTTTTCCTTGGTTGGTTGGAGGTGGGTGGCTTTAATAGCCACCTGCCATTTCATTAAAACCCCATCCCTTTTGGCATGTTGGACTCTCCTTGCTGGTGGCTGCACATCTTCCACTTATTTTATTTTAGATTTGCAAATCTTATGCCTTTTTTTTGTCTGCCTACTATTTTATTCTTCCCTGGCCACGTGGGTTTGTGTGGTGAAGGAATATTTGTTTTGTGTAGTCGCATGGACTGGTTTTTATCACGGCTCTTGCAGACTGTTCCTTGTTGAAGAGGGGGCGTGGAAACTGCTGGAGATACGTGGTTGGTTCTGACTCTTGCCTTACTGCGTATTCCCCCCCTTTCCTGTACCAAACGTGAATCCAATCATTCCTTCCTCACGTGCCATTTAATTCTACTCTGCCCCGTAGATGAGGGCCTGTTAACACAAAAATATGGACGTGGTTTTATGTTATTTCCTGATGCATTTTGGGGGAAAAGGAGCACTGTTTTCTTTTGTTGGCCGCGTACAGGTGGATGTTGCTCTACAGTTTTATGACCTGCTCTTTCCGTGGTTTACTTTATTCTCCCTCTTCCATGGATTTGATATGGTGGTTATAGATGAAGCTACCAGCTAGTGAAGTAGGCGTGTTACCTCCACTTTCATTGGGTGCTGCGAGGTGTGTTCTTGTCGGGGATCCACAGTAACGGCCTGCAACAGTATTTAGTCAGGTAGCAGGCATGCTGAAGTATAGTAGAAGCCTTTTTGAGTGCTTCCAACAAGTAGGTTGTCCAACTATGTTGTTATCTATTCAGTATCGAAGGCATCCTCAAATTCAGGATTCTCCTTCAAGATATTTTTTATCAAAATCGATTAAGTGATAGTGAGAGTGTTACCAGGAGACCTGATGAAATTTATTACAAAGATTCTCTATTGAGACCTTACTTGTTTTACGATGTAACTCATGGAAGAGAATCTCATAGACGTGGATCTGTTTCATATCAGAATATTCATGAAGCACAATTTGCTATTGCAGGGCTTGTTTCAGCATGCCCTTGTCTTGGGAAGCGCATTAAAGGTATGATAAGACTAACCCTCTCTCTTAATGATTTATTTCCTTTAGTATTTGGATAAATCAACCTCTGTAATTTTTGTTTGAATTCTGTAGAGATGGGTTTCAGATGACTTATAATCATAATTGCATGAGCTGATCTCTCTCCCCTTTACAGTTTATCTTAATTACCTTTTTGACAAGAAGAAATCTCTCTCCAGTGATTCTTGCTTAGCGACCTTATAAAGTTGGTTTATCTTTTTTCCATGTTTTATCCTGTGAACAATGGTCTCCGTAGAAAATATTGTGGTGTGTGAATGAGTTTTAGAATATTTCTTGTATTGTTTTTACTATGTAGAACATGGCTTGCAAACGGGAAATTTTCTTGATAGACTGTGTTTGTCTTTTAATGTGGATTGATAATAATATAAACCCCCCATTAGGATTGGGGGCTTCTATTTGGGGAGTCGTACTGGTTTTACTGGTCTTTCTAGATACCATCTGACTCTTTTGATTATCGTTTACTTTGGGGATTATTGAAAACCCCTCACCAGGCCCTCTACTATTATTATTACTATGAGCCTATTTTTAGATTGGAACGCTTTTGAAGTAGGTGTTAATGGGGTTTCTATTTTGTGACCTTTTTGAATACGGTAAGCACTCAAGACGTTAGTTTGTGTGGATAACTGTATGGCTTAAGCTTGAGGCACTACTTAGATCTTCGAATAAGTTAAAGTAATATTGGATACATCGAACTCTCATGAATGTGTACATTCTTCAAGTTTGATTGACATGTGATGGCCCTAAGGAAGATGAATTCAGACAATGCTTGAAATATGAGATTTTAAATTTATCCTATACTTTGACTTCAAAGCTTGTTGAAATGCTTTTTGGTAGGAAAACAGATGAATAGGGAAATTATGAGAACTACCCTAAAATGGATTCATACACAGCCTTAAGTAAAGGTGACAACTACCATAATAGGACTGTACATACCCTGTATGACAGTAAGGATAGAAGTCGACCTGAAATTATTTAACTTCATTATATAGGACAATGATTAATACCCATAAATTGAGATATGCAAGTGGAGGTTGAATTCTATAATATGAAATATTATGTTATCAGGTAACCAGTAAGGATAAATATGTTATTTCAATACTTGGTTAACGAGTGGAATATTTTATGGCATTTACGATGATTATTATGTTAGCTAAAAAAGAAAAATTGATACTTTCATCTCATTAGGAGTTGAGATAATGTTGATACTTGTATTCATAGTGGCTTGGACAACGCTTACATATCTTAGCTAGTCAAATGTATCTTTGGCATATTACCAACAGATGATAGTATTGTCGATCATAACTCATTCTTATGAGTTGGACTCTTTTACTAGAAGAAATATAAAAGACATGGTAATAAGCAACCAAAAGGATATTTAAATAATACATGAACTTGTTGATTGGTGAAATATTTTTTAACGTAAATATAGTCTTAAAATTGCGGGATAAATATCAAAATTATACTTACATATCATTGATCATCTATTAAGGTTTGATACTTGGGTAATATCGATGAATAATATAAGGTTGATACTTGTATTTATCATATAAACTTAATGTCGTTGGTGCTTTTATTTAATTGAAAGATAATATTGTTGGACACTTATATATGTGAAGTAGGTTGAGGTTATTAGGTGATCGTTATTATTATTACTATAATTTAATTATGATTAAATGCAAGGTTAAGGTTGCATATCTCTCCACTTGGAATTTTTGTCCATATGTAAGCAAATTTTATGGAAGTGAACAATAATGGGTATGAAATGTATTATCATGAGATGTGTAGTTAAGATTTGAATACATGATTAGGAATTATTTGATAGGGAGTATTGCAAACTTTCATTTATTCAAATGCTAGATGGCATAAGTTATTAGGTGAGGTTTATATCTTATCATGCTCAGTTCTAGCAAACTGACTCTAGTAAATATTTGTGCAGATGGATTATGTGAGTAGATTAAAGGAAAAGAGTGTAAAAGTTTCATCAGTTCAAACTATGAAGTTCTTTGTAGAAAGTTCAATGTGTTGTAAATTTTGTAACATTGCTTGCAAGGAGTTTAGAAGATCTCTTGTCTTGGTATGTTCGGAAAACTACGTGGTGAAGTGTTCATTCCCTTTTGTTGTTAGACTAGTAACTTACCTTGGTGAGAAATGATATTCAATCATTACATTGGCATAAGTATTTAAAAACCTTGATTTTGAGAATAAAGTGTTAAGTCAAAACTTTCTGACACCTTGTAATGATGTGTTATAAGTAAAATTAAATGGAGTGGTTAACCCTTATAGAAGTTAACTAAATATATATATTCAAATAAATTAATTTAGACATGACTTACTTCAGAACAAGAGATTCCTGAAGTAATCAAAGGTGAAACTATCCTTGAAAAGTAAAATTTTAGAATTTGTTAACCCTAGCTAAGCTAGCAAACATTATATTTATATGGTGACTTCTTAAACGAGTTTAAGGGAAACCAATGGTTAGTTGTTAGAGTATAATAAGATTTATTAAGTAGGAAGAAACAATTTAGAAACCACGAAATTTATCTCTCAGCCTTTTGGAAAGTAATAGTTCCCTTTGTAAAGCTCTTTCAGTGAAGCCTAAGTAAAATCTTTAATATTTGTGGATAAAACCTCAAGCTCCAAACAAACCGCAGTAAAAACTAATGACGACTTAAGGGTGAATTCAATTGACCTTATTCCTTTAACTTTATCCAAGGTGCCTTGTAATTTTCTCTTAAGTTTGTTGAACGTGAGCCGATGTTGTTATAAGGGCATGAACAAGTTCTAGTAATGTAAGTGTGAATAGATGGCCTTGTTGAATTAAATTACCATCTTTATCAAATAATTAAATAAAACAAATAATTGTCATAAAGGAGAAGACTTTAAGTGAACTACTCTATAGTGTATAAGAAAATAACTCAGTTGGTAAGAGGAATTTGTACGAATCATATTGAATCTCTCTGAAAACATAAGTCATAGAGTTAAAGGGTGTTTTATAATCAAAATAAATAACCTTCAATCATTTCTTACTGTGGCTTGCCTTAGCCGTGTGAGTGTCATGTGGTTGGACTTCTATTTTGTTATGTCAAAAGAGAAGTGTATTATCCTTTTGGGTGTGAACGTTTCCGTGTTGACCTTGTGGTCATCCTCGTAACAAGTGGTTCCCAAAGTTGGTTGTAACCTTGTGACAACATGTTGTGTCGTGTTATGTGTCAAAGAAAGTCAAAAAAAAAATTATCCTGTGTTTTCCTGTGTTGTTCGTGTGTGATTTTTTTTGTGGCCGTACATGGTATCAAGCGAAGCAAGTTCATGCTCTCGAAGGGGGAGGGAAGGTTATTTCTTTGATTTTTTTCCTTGTTTGTTGGAGGTGGGTGGCTTTAATAGCCACCTGCCATTTCATTAAAACCCCACCCCTTTTGGCGTGTTGGGCTCTCCTTCCTGGTGGCCACACATCTTCCACTTATTTTATTTTGGATTTGCAAATCTTATGCCTTTTTGTGGTCTGCCTACTATTTTATTCTGCCCTAGCCGCGTGGGTTTGTGTGCTGAAGGAATAATTTGTTTTGTGTAGTCGCATGGACTGGTTTTTATCACGGCTCTTGCAGACTGTTCCTTGTTGAAGAGGGGGCTGTGGAAACTGCTGGAGATACGTGGTTGGTTATGACTCTTTCCTTGCTGTATATTTCCTCCCCCCCTTTCCTGTACCAAACATGAATCCAATCATTCCTTCCTCGCGTTCCATTTACTTCTACTCTGCCCCATAGATGAGGGCCTATTAACACAAAAATATGGACGTGGTTTTATGTTGTTTCCTGATGCATTTTGGGGGAAAAGGAGCAGTTGTTTTCTTTTGCTGGCCGGGCACAGGTGGATGTTTCTCTACAGTTTTATGACTTGCTCTTTCCATGGTTTACTTTATTCTCCCTCTTCCATGGATTTGATATGGTGGTTATAGATGAAGCTACCAGCTAGTGAAGTAGGCATATTACCTCCACTTTCATTGGGTGCTGCGAGGTGTGTTCTTGTCGGGGATCCACAGTAACGGCCTGCAACAGTATTTAGTCAGGTAGCAGGCATGCTGAAGTATAGTAGAAGCCTTTTTGAGTGCTTCCAACAAGTAGGTTGTCCAACTATGTTGTTATCTATTCAGTATCGAAGGCATCCTCAAATTCAAGATTCTCCTTCAAGATATTTTTATCAAAATCGATTAAGTGATAGTGAGAGTGTTACCAGGAGACCTGATGAAATTTATTACAAAGATTCTCTATTGAGACCTTACTTGTTTTACGATGTAACTCATGGAAGAGAATCTCATAGACGTGGATCTGTTTCATATCAGAATATTCATGAAGCACAATTTGCTATTGCAGGGCTTGTTTCAGCATGCCCTTGTCTTGGGAAGCGCATTAAAGGTATGATAAGACTAACCCTCTCTCTTAATGATTTATTTCCTTTAGTATTTGGATAAATCAACCTCTGTAATTTTTGTTTGAATTCTGTAGAGATGGGTTTCAGATGACTTATAATCATAATTGCATGAGCTGATCTCTCTCCCCTTTACAGTTTATCTTAATTACCTTTTTGACAAGAAGAAATCTCTCTCCAGTGATTCTTGCTTAGCGACCTTATAAAGTTGGTTTATCTTTTTTCCATGTTTTATCCTGTGAACAATGGTCTCCGTAGAAAATATTGTGGTGTGTGAATGAGTTTTAGAATATTTCTTGTATTGTTTTTACTATGTAGAACATGGCTTGCAAACGGGAAAT
Organism: Taxus chinensis; assembly: GCA_019776745.2. Taxonomy (NCBI): domain Eukaryota; kingdom Viridiplantae; phylum Streptophyta; class Pinopsida; order Cupressales; family Taxaceae; genus Taxus; species Taxus chinensis. Next base: position 521,497,366 of record CM034153.1, read on the forward strand.
TTTCTTGATAGACTGTGTTTGTCTTTTAATGTGGATTGATAATAATATAAACCCCCCCCATTAGGATTGGGGGTTTCTATTTGGGGAGTCGTACTGGTTTTACTGGTCTTTCTAGATACCATCTGACTCTTTTGATTATCGTTTACTTTGGGGATTATTGAAAACCCCTCACCAGGCCCTCTACTATTATTATTACTATGAGCCTATTTTTAGATTGGAACGCTTTTGAAGTAGGTGTTAATGGGGTTTCTATTTTGTGACCTTTTTGAATACGGTAAGCACTCAAGACGTTAGTTTGTGTGGATAACTGTATGGCTTAAGCTTGAGGCACTACTTAGATCTTCGAATAAGTTAAAGTAATATTGGATACATCGAACTCTCATGAATGTGTACATTCTTCAAGTTTGATTGACATGTGATGGCCCTAAGGAAGATGAATTCAGACAATGCTTGAAATATGAGATTTTAAATTTATCCTATACTTTGACTTCAAAGCTTGTTGAAATGCTTTTTGGTAGGAAAACAGATGAATAGGGAAATTATGAGAACTACCCTAAAATGGATTCATACACAACCTTAAGTAAAGGTGACAACTACCATAATAGGACTGTACATACCCTGTATGACAGTAAGGATAGAAGTCGACCTGAAATTATTTAACTTCATTATATAGGACAATGATTAATACCCATAAATTGAGATATGCAAGTGGAGGTTGAATTCTATAATATGAAATATTATGTTATCAGGTAACCAGTAAGGATAAATATGTTATTTCAATACTTGGTTAACGAGTGGAATATTTTATGGCATTTACGATGATTATTATGTTAGCTAAAAAAGAAAAATTGATACTTTCATCTCATTAGGAGTTGAGATAATGTTGATACTTGTATTCATAGTGGCTTGGACAACGCTTACATATCTTAGCTAGTCAAATGTATCTTTGGCATATTACCAACAGATGATAGTATTGTCGATCATAACTCATTCTTATGAGTTGGGACTCTTTTACTAGAAGAAATATAAAAGACATGGTAATAAGCAACCAAAAGGATATTTAAATAATACATGAACTTGTTGATTGGTGAAATATTTTTTAACGTAAATATAGTCTTAAAATTGCGGGATAAATATCAAAATTATACTTACATATCATTGATCATCTATTAAGGTTTGATACTTGGGTAATATCGATGAATAATATAAGGTTGATACTTGTATTTATCATATAAACTTAATGTCGTTGGTGCTTTTATTTAATTGAAAGATAATATTGTTGGACACTTATATATGTGAAGTAGGTTGAGGTTATTAGGTGATCGTTATTATTATTACTATAATTTAATTATGATTAAATGCAAGGTTAAGGTTGCATATCTCTCCACTTGGAATTTTTGTCCATATGTAAGCAAATTTTATGGAAGTGAACAATAATGGGTATGAAATGTATTATCATGAGATGTGTAGTTAAGATTTGAATACATGATTAGGAATTATTTGATAGGGAGTATTGCAAACTTTCATTTATTCAAATGCTAGATGGCATAAGTTATTAGGTGAGGTTTATATCTTATCATGCTCAGTTCTAGCAAACTGACTCTAGTAAATATTTGTGCAGATGGATTATGTGAGTAGATTAAAGGAAAAGAGTGTAAAAGTTTCATCAGTTCAAACTATGAAGTTCTTTGTAGAAAGTTCAATGTGTTGTAAATTTTGTAACATTGCTTGCAAGGAGTTTAGAAGATCTCTTGTCTTGGTATGTTCGGAAAACTACGTGGTGAAGTGTTCATTCCCTTTTGTTGTTAGACTAGTAACTTACCTTGGTGAGAAATGATATTCAATCATTACATTGGCATAAGTATTTAAAAACCTTGATTTTGAGAATAAAGTGTTAAGTCAAAACTTTCTGACACCTTGTAATGATGTGTTATAAGTAAAATTAAATGGAGTGGTTAACCCTTATAGAAGTTAACTAAATATATATATTCAAATAAATTAATTTAGAGATGACTTACTTGAGAACAAGAGATTCCTGAAGTAATCAAAGGTGAAACTATCCTTGTAAAGTAAAATTTTATAATTTGTTAACCCTAGCTAAGCTAGCAAACATTATCTTTATATGGTGACTTCTTAAACGAGTTTAAGGGAAACCAATGGTTAGTTGTTAGAGTATAATAAGATTTATTAAGTAGGAAGAAACAATTTAGAAACCACGAAATTTATCTCTCAGCCTTTTGGAAAGTAATAGTTCCCTTTGTAAAGCTCTTTCAGTGAAGCCTAAGTAAAATCTTTAATATTTGTGGATAAAACCTCAAGCTCCAAACAAATCGCAGTAAAAACTAATGACGTCTTAAGGGTGAATTCAATTGACCTTCTTCCTTTAACTTTATCCAAGGTGCCTTGTAATTTTCTCTTAAGTTTGTTGAACGTGAGCCGATGTTGTCATAAGGGCATGAACAAGTTCTAGTAATGTAAGTGTGAATAGATGGCCTTGTTGAATTAAATTACCATCTTTATCAAATAATTAAATAAAACAAATAATTGTCATAAAGGAGAAGACTTTAAGTGAACTACTCTATAGTGTATAAGAAAATAACTCAGTTGGTAAGATGAATTTGTACGAATCATATTTGAATCTCTCTGAAAACATAAGTCATGAGTTAAAGGGTGTTTTATCAAAATAAATAACCTTCAATCATTTCTTACTGTGGCTTGCCCTAGCCGTGTGAGTGTCATGTGGTTGGACTTCTATTTTGTTATGTCAAAAGAGAAGTGTATTATCCTTTTGGGTGTAAACGTTTCCGTGTTGACCTTGTGGTCATCCTCGTAACAAGTGGTTCCCAAAGTTGGTTGTAACCTTGTGACGACATGTTGTGTCGTGTTATGTGTCGAAGAAAGTCAAAAAAAAAATTATCCTGTGTTTTCCTGTGTTGTTCGTGTGTGATTTTTTTGGGCCGTTACACTTGGTATCAGAGCGAAGGTTCATGCTCTCGAACCTCTCGGCCAACTTGGAGTGGTGGTTATGTTACATGATGTTGCATGGTGGTGGTAGATATTGGAAGAGTAATGTGCTTTAAGCGTGATGTGATCCATGTCGTAATTGTGATATTGTGAATGCACATGATGTGTATTCCACTTAGTGCATATTTTTTATCATATTGATGTGCTGGGGATGGGAGTATTCTCTCTCCTTCTTGTGGATTCTATGAAGAGTTCACATGTGAATTACTGCTTGTGATGTGTGAAAAGAATTCTAATGTGGTTGATAGGGGTTTAGAGCATTGTGACATATTGTGATATGTGGGTGTGTCGATATGTTGTATGACTGGATTGATGTAAAGTGAATTGAGTTGTATCATGATGTTTTAACATGTTTTGAAGAAATGTGTGTATCGCCTTGTATGTAGCAAAGGAATGTTATGTTGTAATGTTATTATATTCATCGTATGTATGATTTGTGCAAATATGTAATGCTTCATGTTGTGATTTAGGGTCATACGGTGAGTGTATGAACCCTATTGTATGGTGATTGCACTTTGGGTGCAGAATGTGGTAAAGTGATGTGTTACACCCGGTGAATGTATGACTGTGATCTACCCTGTATACATACCATATGTAAGACGTTATGGTAGTTATGTGTGTACCACCATTTGTGTGAGTAATGTAGTTATATGTTATGTTGTGAACCTTACACTCACCGACCCTGAGGAAATCGGTAAAATGTGTATGTTTGAAGTGAGAAGATGTTTAACATTGGCCAATCACTCGAGCCGAGTACGAGTTAGGAAGTGGAGCCTTACATAGGCTGAAAACCCACTTTTGTTCGTTTGGTATGCGTGGCACTTGTTCAACGAGTGTCATGCATATTGTGTTTCGCGGACACCTTAGGCTCGGTAGATGGTGACTTGTACTCTTTTCTCTCTCTCGATATGGTTGTCGTATGGGTTCAACCTATGTGATTTTGACTATGTAGATCCTTCTTGAAGTGGTGTCGAGATGATTCAGATTGAGATTATGACAGTTGTATTATTGATATGTATTTTACGAGCTGAGGCTTGATGTTACGAGTGCTAGCAACTCGTTGAGTACCCCTTGGAGGCTAGATAAGGCCACACAGTTATCGTAATGTGACATTATTATAAGTGTATTTTATTCGTAAATTGAGCTTTTTACTTTATTTTTTTGCTAGGACCAACAGTTTTCTTGATTGCCATGCATTACATTTTGGGCATTTCCTTGGGTTGTGGTACTAACACGCAGATTTTTCACTAACTATGGCCATTCGGTTAGTTGTTTTACTTGGTTTTAAATCTTCTTCTAAATTTTAAGATTTTACCGCCTTGCCCAAGGCATTGTACTTTGCCTGTTGGCATTTTGATCGGATTGATATGTTGGTTCTAGTGTCGTGATGTGTGGAATAGGGTCATGGGATGCACCATGGAATGGTTGGACCTATGGACCCGCTTCGTTGTATGGGGGTACGCCCCAAGGAGTTACAGATAACTAGCGGGTTGTTGAACCACGTGTTATTATGTCACTTGGGTTAGGAGTGTTCGAACTTTATGTGTCTTGGGCCATAGGGACAACCGGCCTCTTTGAGGGAGGCATAAGAGACTTGAGGGAGGCATAAGAGTTTGAGGGAGGCATAAGAGGCTTGAGGGAGGCATAAGAGTTTGAGGGAGGCATAAGAGACTTGAGGGAGGCATAAGAGTTTGAGGAAGGCATAAGAGACTTGAGAGAGGTAGAATAATTTGAGGGAGGCATAAGATATTTGTGTGTATGGTTGATGTTCTGGGATATATGTTGAGTTATTGTGATGTTTGGTAGTGGTCTTTTGATGTATGTGTTACTCATGTCAGATCGATATGTGTTGTGATGTTGTGGATATGGCATCGATGCCCTTGTGGACCCTATGTACATGTAGTTTTTGTTTTGTGAGTCATGTAAAATCCTCATAGGTAGAATTGAGGGAATGTCTGGTTGTTGTAGTACTCTTTTGTTCGAGTATTCTGTACGTCGGTCATAAATGTGTGACGTGTACTATGTTATGTGGACCGTGCATGTTCCTTTCCGTAAATTGACTAATCTCTTGTGGTGTGGTACCGTCTTGAAGTAATTGCTTGTAACAGTTGTGAATCTGTAGTGTCTTGTATGACCCTAGTAGGGCGTTGTGGCTGTAGTTCACGATTGGGCATCCACAAGAATGAATAAACTAAAATTCTCCAACAATGAAATTCTAAAGGACTTGAATTAAGAATAATGCTAATGGAAAGAGATTAATGAAATAATAAATAAGAGGGAACTGCCAATCTTCACAGAACCTTGAAAGTTAAAATTTCTACCAAATGTTCCTAAGGCTACCCTGCGGCCGTGCTTTAATCAACTAAAGTTTTAACCATAGGGTGTACTCTCTCCTTTATCTGTTCTTTGTTGCATACCATTTCTTTCCCTCTGTATTATGTTGCATCGAGGATGATGCTTTTCCTAAGGGGAGGAGGATGTGATGCCCCGTTCGATGGTTACCCTAATTCTTGTCACAGTGACCCCTTTCTGTTGAGCGTCGAACGACTGTGTGTAATTCCAATGTCTTGGACCATGTCTTAGTGATGTTTTAGCACCTTCCCTCTCCTTCTTGCTTTCTCGAGTCGTTATCGACACCTCTGTGTGTGGACTGTGTAATGCTTCCTGTGCTGGCCTCCGCAATGATCGTTACTTTTCCTTATTTAATGAAATTTGTGTCTTCGAAGCCTTGTAGGCAGCCAGAATAATGTTTGGGTTTTGATAGGGCGTGTCCAGTTAAAAAGAGAATGCCCATAATAATAATAATATTCCTTTTAAATTCGTCGACCTCGACTGCTGACCATTATGACTATAATTGATAATTATTTTGCAAGCTGTAAAATGATAATAATGATAATAATAATAATGACATTATGATAGTATTATCGATCAACGATTTTATTTTATTATTATTTTCCTTATGTCGATTGTTATCGACATCATCCTTTGTTATCTTTAAACTATCCTTTTAATTTGTTTGTCGCTCCCGCTGATCGAGCCTCGTTGCGCAAATGAGGAAGAGTATGTTTTGTGGTGGCGCCACAGTTTGGGGGTGGCGTTCTCGTAAATATTTTATTTAAGTACTCAACCCCGTTCTCCTCCTGGGTCGACCGATCCCTCAATCTTAGGATTGTTTTAAATTACTAATATTTAATGTGGATTTTTATGTGCCCAACCAACCTTGTCTCTCCCTTTTGATCTCCATGTGTACCACGTTTGGCGTGGGGGAGGGAATGTTAATGTCTTTTGATTTTTTTTCCTTGGTTGGTTGGAGGTGGGTGGCTTTAATAGCCACCTGCCATTTCATTAAAACCCCATCCCTTTTGGCGTGTTGGACTCTCCTTGCTGGTGGCCGCACATCTTCCACTTATTTTATTTTGGATTTGCAAATCTTATGCCTTTTTGTGGTCTGCCTACTATTTTATTCTTCCCTGGCCGCGTGGGTTTGTGTGGTGAAGGAATATTTTTTTGTGTAGTCGCATGGACTGGTTTTTATCATGGCTCTTGCAGACTGTTCCTTGTTGAAGAGGGGGCGTGGAAACTGATGAGATACGTGGTTGGTTCTGACTCTTGCCTTGCTGCGTATTTCCCCCCCCTTTCTTGTACCAAACGTGAATCCAATCATTCCTTCCTCATGTGTACCATTTACTTCTACTCTGCCCCGTAGATGAGGGCCTGTTAACACAAAAATATGGACGTGGTTTTATGTTGTTTCCTGATGCGTTTTGGGGGAAAAGGAGCACTGTTTTCTTTTGCTGGCCACGCACAGGTGGATGTTGCTCTACAGTTTTATGACCTGCTCTTTCCATGGTTTACTTTATTCTCCCTCTTCCATGGATTTGATATGGTGGTTATAGATGAAGCTACCAGCTAGTGAAGTAGGCGTGTTACCTCCACTTTCATTGGGTGCTGCGAGGTGTGTTCTTGTCGGGGATCCACAGCAACGGCCTGCAACAGTATTTAGCCAGGCAACAGGCATGTTGCAGTATAGTAGAATCCTTTTTGAGTGCTTCCAACAAGCAGGTTGTCCAACTATGTTGTTATCTGTTCAGTATCGAATGCATCCTCAAATTCGGGATTCTCCTTCAAGATATTTTTATCAAAATCGATTAAGTGACAGTGAGAGTGTTACCAGGAGACCTGATGAAATTTATTACAAAGATTCTCTATTGAGACCTTACTTGTTTTACGATGTAACTCATGGAAGAGAATCTCATAGAGGTGGATATGTTTCATATCAGAATATTCATGAAGCATAATTTGCTATTGTAGGGCCTGTTTTAGCGTGCCCTTGTCTTGGGAAGCGCATTAAAGGCATGATAAGACTAACCCTCTCTCTTAATGATTTATTTCCTTTAGTATTTGGATAAATCAACCTCTGCAATTTTTGTTTGAATTCTGTAGAGATGGGTTTCAGATGACTTATAATCATAATTGCATGAGCTGATCTCTCTCCCCTTTACAGTTTATCTTAATTACCTTTTTGACAAGAAGAAATCTCTCTCCAGTGATTCTTGCTTAGCGACCTTATAAAGTTGGTTTATCTTTTTGCCATGTTTTATCCTGTGAACAGTGGTCTCTGTAGAAAATATTGTGGTGTGTGAATGAGTTTTAGAATATTTCTTGTATTGTTTTTATTATGTAGAACATGGCTTGAAAATGGGAAATTTTCTCGATAGACTGTGTTTGTCTTTTAATGTGGATTGATAATAATATAAACCCCCCCCCCATTAGGATTGGGGGCTTCTATTTGGGGAGTCGTACTAGTTTTACTGGTCTTTCTAGATACCATCTGACTCTTTTGATTATCGTTTACTTTGGGGATTATTGAAAACCCCTCACCAGGCCCTCTACTATTATTATTACTATGAGCCTATTTTTAGATTGGAACGCTCCTGAAGCAGGTGTTAATGGGGTTTCTATTTTGTGACCTTTTTGAATACGGTAAGCACTCAAGACGTTAGTTTGTGTGGATAACTATATGGCTTAAGTTTGAGGCACTACTTAGATCTTCGAATCAGTTAAAGTAATATTGGATACATCGAACTCTCATGAATGTGTACATTCTTCAAGTTTGATTGACATGTGATGGCCCTCAGGCAGATGAATTCAGACAATGCTTGAAATATGAGATTTTAAATTTATCCTATACTTTGACTTCAAAGCTTGTTGAAATGCTTTTTGGTAGGAAAACAGATGAATAGGGAAGTTATGAGAACTACCCTAAAATGGATTCATACACAGCCTTAAGTAAAGGTGACAACTACCATAATGGGACTGTACATACCATGTATGACAGTAAGGATAGAAGTCGACCTGAAATTATTTAACTTCATTATATAGGACAATAATTAATACCCATAAATTGAGATATGCAAGTGGAGGTTGAATTATATAATATGAAATATTATGTTATCAGGTAACCAGTAAGGATAAATATGTTATTTCAATACTTGGTTAACGAGTGGAATATTTTCTGGCATTTACGATGATTATTATGTTAGCTAAAAAAAAAAAATTTGATACTTGCATCTCATTAGGAGTTGAGATAATGTTGATACTTGTATTCATAGTGGCTTGGACCATGCTTACATATCTTAGCTAGTCAAATGTATCTTTGGCATATTACCAACAGATGATAGTATTGTCGATCATAACTCATTCTTATGAGTTGGACTCTTTTACTAGAAGAAATATATAAGACATGGTAATAAGCAACCAAAAGGATATTTAAATAATACATGAACTTGCTGATTGGTGAAATCTTTGTTAACGTAAATATACTCTTAAAATTGTGGGATAAATATCAAAATTATACTTACATATCATTGATTATCTATTAAGGTTTGATACTTGGGTAATATCGATGAATAATATAAGGTTGATACTTGTATTTATTATATAAACTTAATGTCGTTGGTGCTTTTATTTAATTGAAAGATAATATTGTTGGACACTTATATATGTGAAGTAGGTTGAGGGTATTAGGTGAGCGTTATTATTATTACTGTAATTTAATTATGATTAAATGCAAGGTTAAGGTTGTATATCTCTCCACTTGGAATTTTTGTCCATATGTAAGCAGATTTTAGGGAAGTGAACAATAATGGGTATGAAATGTATTATCATGAGATGTGCAGTTAAGATTTGAATACATGATTAGGAATTATTTGATAGGGAGTATTGCAAACTTTCATTTATTTAAATGCTAGATGGCATAAGTTATTAGGTGAGGTTTATATCTTATCATGCTCAGTTCTAGCGAACTGACTCTAGTAAATATTTGTGCAGATGGATTATGCGAGTAGATTAAAGGAAAAGAGTGTAAAAGTTTCATCAGTTCAAACTATGAAGTTCTTTGTAGAAAGTTCAATGTGTTGTAAATTTTGTAACATTGCTTGCAAGGAGTTTAGAAGATCTCTTGTCTTGGTATGTTCGGAAAACTACGTGGTGAAGTGTTCTTTCCCTTTTGTTGTTAGACTAGTAACTTACCTTGGTGAGAAATGATATTCAATCATTACATTGGCATAAGTATTGTAAAAACCTTGATTTTGAGAATAAAGTGTTAAGTCAAAACTTTCTGACACCTTGTAATGATGTGTTATAAGTAAAATTAAATGGAGTGGTTAACCCTTATAGAAGTTAACTAAATATATATATTCAAATAAATTAATGTAGAGATGACTTACTTGAGAACAAGAGATTCCTGAAGTAATCAAAGGTGAAACTATCCTTGTAAAGTAAAATTTTATAATTTGTTAACCCTAGCTAAGCTAGCAAACATTATCTTTATATGGTGACTTCTTAAACGAGTTTAAGGGAAACCAATGGTTAGTTGTTAGAGTATAATAAGATTTATTAAGTAGGAAGAAACAATTTAGAAACCACGAAATTTATCTCTCAGCCTTTTGGAAAGTAATAGTTCCTGTTGTAAAGCTCTTTCAGTGAAGCCTAAGTAAAATCTTTAATATTTGTGGATAAAACCTCAAGCTCCAAACAAACCACAGTAAAAACTAATGACGTCTTAAGGGTGAATTCAATTGACCTTCTTCCTTTAACTTTATCCAAGGTGCCTTGTAATTTTCTCTTAAGTTTGTTGAACGTGAGCCGATGTTGTCATAAGGGCATGAACGAGTTCTAGTAACGTAAGTGTGAATAGATGGCCTTGTGGAATTAAATTACCATCTTTATCAAATAAATAAATAAAACAAATAATTGTCATAAAGGAGAAGACTTTAAGTGAACTACTCTACAGTGTATAAGAAAATAACTCAGTTGGTAAGATGAATTTGTACGAATCATATTTGAATCTCTCTGAAAACATAAGTCATGAGTTAAAGGGTGTTTTATCAAAATAAATAACCTTCAATCATTTCTTACTGTGGCTTGCCCTAGCTGTGTGAGTGTCATGTGGTTGGACTTCTATGTTGTTCTGTCAAAAGAGAAGTGTATTATCCTTTTGGGTGTGAACGTTTCCGTGCTGACCTTGTGGTCATCCTCGTAACAAGTGGTTCCCAGAGTTGGTTGTAACCTTGTGACGACATGTTGTGTCGTGTTATGTGTCGAAGCAAGTCAAAAAAAATTATCCTGTGTTTTCCTGTGTTGTTCGTGTGTGATTTTTTTGGGCCGTTACAGAAAATCTTGACAAAAATTGTCAAACCAAGAACAAGAATGTGAATGCAATACCAAAGGCTAAATTCCATGGTTCCACTCTTCAAATGTTTCCCTTCTTTTAGCAAAATAAAATGTCTAAAGCAGTTAACGCCATCTCAAACGGCAGGATATGCCATTCCATGGCGTTGTTTACTTATTAGTATTGCCGTAGTCAATATTATTGGCTTTAACTTTATTATACTGCCATTGCTTGACCTTAAAACATGCTATCAGCTATGTGTCATATTTTGTTTTGGTAAAGTTTTACATAAACTATTTGCAGGAATATTCTGATTCCCTTTATTTAAGAATATGCTATTACATTTTGCTTACTATAGTTTTAGGAAAAGTTAAATTGAAAAGAATTATAGTACTGCACCTTGATTTGATGGATTAGTGGTCCAATGCAGGGAAACGTATGTGGATAGTAAATGAATCCAACCAATAAAATTAAATGCTACACTATGTACCTGACCTAACACGCGACCACCAGATCTCATGTATCTGGCATGTTTGGTGGGTATTGAAGATTTTCATTGGAAATTGATAGAAATGTGGACTTCCATTGTTGTTCCTATAATTTTTGAGAAATTGGAAAAATGTCATCGTATGGTGATTTTTTCTCAAACCATTTGAAGAATGGTTCCTATATTTGGGTTTAGGAGAACATGGGGCTCATGGTAGAATCAAAATCTTCTTTCTCATCATGTAAAGCATAATTTCAATGACAGTTCACGAAGTAAATAAATTCAGGGTGCCAAATCCCTAAATGACGATCTATTTCTACAACTTATATTCCTGTAACAAATTTTTGGAAAAAATAGGGTAATTATAATGGTGTCCGAGTTTTTTCATGTTAATAGTTTTGATGCAGCTTTGTCTTGAAGTGTTATTGATGCTAATTATAAAATTGAAGCTACCAAATGCATAGTTATTATTGTGAATTTAGTTGGAGCTATTAAACGGTAGCTTTGGTTGTTGAGGATTGTATCTAATATGATTTGGCTTAATCATGGTCCCCTAGTGCTACACCAGACTATTCCAAGGTTTGTATTTATGGTAGAATAAGATAGAGTGGCGTATAGAGTTATTTCCTTTACTTATGATTTAGATGGTGTGCCTATATTTAAGTTGGTTTTCATGATTCTGTATATACGGGTAGGTTTCTATGCCTATAGCCACAAATGGGTAAATCTTTTGCCTTGTTGCCAAACTTAGATGTTGAATGTGTATGGCACTATCACTACCTGAATTCGGTTCATAACCTTTCAAACTAAACCACTATTCAATCCAACCCATACATGCATTAGGATTTTAGTTATTGCACATAATCCCCTTGCACATGTATGATGCTACATGCTCTAGATGATAATGCCAGTACATCTTAGATGTTTCAGGATGCATATAAGAAATATTGTGTACATTAGTGTTTGGAAATTATCGACAAGATTTTAGAGGGAAAAATCAAGGTTTAAGCCATGTCAAGATGCAAGAGAATATGGAGTGACATATTTAATTCAGAAGCTTTTCATTTGTAGCTTAAACATTAGCCTGGTGTGTGTCTCGTGACTAGCTTAGAGAGAAAACTTGAGGAGGAAAACTTAGAATTTGCTACTGCCATATTCAAAAAATGTTTATTATATGAACATGCATGCATTGAAATGGCCAACTAGTATAATTAATCAAACAAGATTATTGGTAGAGATTGATCGAAAAAAATATGAAAGCAAAAATTGTGAAATTTCTTCTTGTCTATTTATCTCTTAGAGGTTTCGGAATAACAATCAAATATATTTCCGAATTCAAAGAGGGCTTGGGAGAAAAACTAAATTCCATTTTGATTCCACTAATTGGTGAAGCCAATGATATCTCTAGGTAGGCAAATTATTTTCTATGTATGCAGAGGTAAGATTGTGATTACTCTTGCCTTAGTAAGTGTATATCTCGTGTCTCTTGCCTTAGTAAGTGTATCTCTCATGTCATTTTATGCAAAGTATTTTTCTAGTCTTATTAATGGAAGCATCGATGCTATAAATAACATAAGAATGGGTAATTTATACACATTTCAGGCAATATTTTTTTTATGTTATTTCTCCAAATATCACTTGTTTTGCACAATTTTCAAAATCTTCATTCAATGATTTGAGAATTTTCAAAAGAAAAATCTTAAAATGTACACAAACATTATTGACTTTCTTAAAAATTTAGTTATTAGTATTGACTTTGACGTTTTTCTGATCTACTTCCAAGTTTAAGTTAGAATCTATTTTTAAAAAAAACATTCTAGGGAGGCTCTAAATATGTGATTTTCTTTTGTTGTCAACTCGGAAATTCTTTAAGGCTTTTGTTATCATTTCGGATGCGAATTTTATTTCCATGTTGTAAGTTCTGAAAACATTATTTATTATGTTATTTTTCCTATAACCACATGTTTAGGGACCTAATGTCAAAGAAGATAAATTTTAATGACAATTTATAATTTTTAAACTCAAGTGTTTTTTGAACCTTGGTATTTGGGGGTTGAGTCCATTTTTCTTTCACCAATGTTTCTACACCAACCATACATTGGAGTGGACAGATGTTTCCAGACTAATTTATTAAAGAATTGTCTCATTTTAAATGATATAAACAACTCTTAACTTTTTTAGCAAGATATATGCTCAACTAGTTTATTTTTTAGTATTGTTATTTTATGTAAGTTTATTCTAACACTTTTAGGGAATTCACAATCCAAATCTATCAAAAATGCTTAATATACACACCATTTTAGCTTAATCACTTATATTGAGATAGCTCAAACTTCAGCAATATTAGTCATATCATGACCTTGTTTAACTAGTGGTTATTGGCTGTGTTTGTAAACCAATGAGAAAACAGAAATACTTTTTATAAATTTAATGTTTGCAAATTAATGTCAAAATGCTCAATTTTTAAATAAATGATATTATATAATTATTTATATAATTTTTGATTAGTTGAAAACAATAACCCTTTATTTATCAGCATCAACAATTTTAACAAAGACGGTGACATCGATGCCTATCACATCTTGTTCGTACATTTATGTCACTTACATAGCATTTAAGTTTCCCGATTTTTAGCAAGGGCATTAGAAAACTAATCTTTTCAAGGTTGGTCTCAAAGGATCTCGGATTTGATTCTTGCAGGGGCTGAGATCTGGTGTAGATGTGCCACTGGATGTTGAGATCGACATGCCTATATAAATAAAGGTGTGGGGATGTAAATCACATGAGATTATTGCATGGTTGCAATGCAAGATCACTGGATAAATTGGTTTGAATCATAATGTGAAAATTGGAAACAAGTGCTTGAAAGTGAAGATTAAGGTTAAAGTATACGGGTTCACTTTTGCTTAGGGTTTCACTTAGATCTGGTCTTTTTTAGAAGAAATTATATTATAACAAATTTATTTATATAATTGGGTTTTGATTCTTTGGTCGCTTTATTTTTCCTTTTATTCAATTCACTTGATGGTGCGATCATCGGGCATCTGGTGGGCTGTCAACTTTATATATACTCTATAGAAAATGCACCCAATTATATCCAAACTACGTAGAAAACACATGTATGGTTATTAAAAAGGAAAAGAAAGACGGTAGTCGGAAAAACATTTTGACATGAGTCTGACAGCTAGGTGAACAACTTGGATTATTGACTTTATTCCCTGATGCACGCCTTTTGTATATAGTTTTTCCAACATTGATTTTTGTTTCATTTTTTTTCATTACTCGTTGTTGTTATCCTTGAATGTTGATGGGGTATGTTTGATATATAGAATTTAATATGCCAATTTCCTCGAGTGTGCTTTTAACATCCAAAGAAAGTAAAATTTATTTAGTGAATATGGTTTCACGGGTGAAAATTGAATCAAACAAAAAAGAGAAATTATTGAATAATTTATGGATTTGATAAGAGACATAAAAACATAAAAGTGAACTAGGAGATAAAAAACGTAGTGTTGTTCCTATAATATAGATTGTTTCGTAAGTTGGGTTAACGATCACTAAGAAAGCAAAGAGAATTTTTTAAAAAAAAATTGTTGAACCTATTACATATGTAGCATTTTTCTCGATCATTACAAGAGATTAAACACAATGAATGTTGGAAATTATAGTGTGTTAATGAAGCTGATCAGATGCTAGTGCACCAAAGAGGAGATTGAAAAAAACACAAACTTTGAAACCGAAAATTCAGTGAAAAAAGGATGTGACGGAAAAAACAAATTGAAAATGATCAAATGACTTGATCAAATATTCAATAACCAAGAAAATATATACAACGCAGAAGGGAGAAGGGGAACCGTCGAGTAGTTAAGGATGCCACAAAGGAAGCCAACCACCTAGATGGTTGGTTGCTTAAACATGTATTAATTTCCTAACATTCCCCACCTTAATACATTGTTTTTACAAACAACATATTTCCAAATAGTGAACCATCCTTATTTCAAAAACTGTAACATGTTTTTACACTCTTTGTGTAGCCTGCTCACCTTTGAGGTGTCATGCCATCTTTGTGGCTTCATGGCCTTGGTGATACCTTGGTTTTTCCTTGTAGGATTACCACAAACCTGTAAGTGACATGAGTACATCAACTCTCTGCTAACACCTTTAGTTGTTTCTGGTTTCTTGTTTCTAAATTAGCACGGACATGTATGGTTTTCATTTTACAGGTTGACCATGAACTTGGAGATGATAGGAGGTCTCAACTATACACTTTAGTGGTTTCTCAGATTTCCACAAACCCTTTACCAAGAACCAAGCGCTACTTTAGTGTTTTTTCTCCTCACAATGTTCTTCATTCAAGAGTTACCAAACTGGAAAATGTTCTACATTTTATTGAAAAACACACTACACACAACAAAATAATACAGCACACAACAAAAACAAACACAAGCAAAATTGTCACCATAGCAATGATGCGACCCCGTCGTCAGATGTGACTGAAGATAGGACGCCAATTTTCTTCCAACCTCTATGTATCCTCTGGCCTCTATTAAGTTGCTACCTAGTTAGCAGATATAGATTTGAGGCTCATTTAACAAAAGATTCAAAACACTTCATCTCTTATGTACGTTCACTGGTGAATCTATTTGCAAGGCGTAAGCTTCAACATCGTGCACAACCACCTTATGGGTATCCTCATCAATTAGAAAAATCCTTTGTAGGAGAGCTATCAACCCAATCTTGTTTCTCCTCAAGGGCTATACTATCCATCGTATTCTCATTGATGTGAATATCATGCTCAAACATGAAGGTAATTGTTGCAGTGGATAACCTCTTTGCATGGTCCTTATCGATACCTTTTTTGGCTATGGTACGAAGTTTTAATTCTTGACCACAACAGAGATTCACAATAATTATACCCCTTTTCTTGGTGGGGTCGAAATCGCTAGTAGATTCAATGATGGCATCGACAGACAGTACTACTATAAGGAAGGGTGTTTTGAGACAATAATAGAGACAATAAAAAAGCTGTGTACTGTCTCTATTATTGTCTCAAAGCGGGTGTCTCTAATATTATCTCTAATTATTGTCTCTCTACAAACAATATACATTGATACATATTTTGTCTCTCTAGAGACAATACTAATTTAAATTTTTATTGTCTCTCTAGAGACGATATGAATTTAAAAAATGGAAAATATGAATTTCAAGAATAAATAATAACCAAATATTATATAGTGCAGTCAATGGCTATATATAGTACAGTTAAAACTATAAATGTATGATACTCGCTACTACATAACAAACTACAACTGGGTTACAACCCTGTAAACTATTTTTTTTTGTCTATTTCTTATTTTCACCACTTCATCCTCAAATTATAATCACATAAATAAACTATCCTTAATCTAAAATATTTGTTAAACACTTACAATTTTCCTCAATTTTTTAGTTCCTCTCATTTGAACATATATTGCACTCAAACAAATAATGCCACCAAGATAGAGAAAATTCATTAGAACACAGTGCACTTCTCCTCCCTCACTCACCGTCTTCTTTTCCCCCCATCCCCTCCCTTTTATTCACTAAAGTTTTAATTCTTCGCTCTATCCCATCATACATTTCACGTACGATTACTAGTAAATATAATTAATTAGACTACAATATCTTGAACAATATCATTGCAGTCATTTTTACCTTCACATTACTTTGATGTCTGCTTAAGATAAGTGTTCGAGAACACTTCCTACACTAAACGTCTTCTCAAATTGTGCAAAATTAAATAAACATGTATATTTAAAAATAAATAAACGTTGTTAGATATTAAAAGAATACCTAATTTAGATGACAGTTAAAAGTAACGAATTCTTTTAATATAATAGTATTTTTATCATATATTAATAAAGTAATAATATTATAAATTATTGTTTTCCTTTTTTATTATATATTAAATAATATTATTTCAGTTATTGAATGGTGAAATTTTTAAAGTGTTATTATTAATTTCAATATTTCAAAAAAAAAATATTAATAATAATATTAAATAAAAAATTACGTTTACGAAATTTAAATATTAATTAACTCTTCATTTGTAAATAACACCAAAACAAAACATATTTTTAATAATATATACTTTTATTGTTGTACATTAAGAAATTTCTTATTAGACCACTATATTTATCACACATTACTTGTAGCTTGGTGAAGGCAAATATCTCCCCCTTTAACTTTTCCTTTTACATTAACTCAAAGCCCGGTTAAGGATTTGGGCATTTGTATTTTCAATGTTTTAGATAGAGTTTTCGAAAAACATTATTATTCTAAAATTAAATCGAATAAATTTATATAAATAATTGTGTGATAATTTAAAAATTGAGTATTTTGATGTTTCCAAAAATTAAATTTGTATTAGTAAAATTTAATTTAATTTTTTGTATTAATTTTTTTAATTTTGACTTTTTATGGTAGAGATTCAAAAATTGTCTTGTGAAACACCGCCATTTGTAATCGTCATGTCGTTTAATAATTTTTCGAGGTTTTCATCATTTCTCACCACCAAATTTATATCATATTAATAAATTACAATAAATGCTTGACAACCTGATTTTCCTAGAATGCACTGAAGGTGACAATATCTAATATCTAAATTTACAAACCAATCAAATTAAATAAAAATAATTTTTTACAATTATTTTATTAAAAATTTGTACAAATTTATTAACATAACATATATATATATATATATTTTAAAAAAATTAACAATATTTTACTAAATGAAAATGTGAAAAAATAAATATAAAATAAATAAATAAATAAAAATGCTATTTAAACAAATGTGAACACTATATTATAGTTGCCTTCGGGCAGTACTAATAATATAGGTTGCTTGTTACGCCGAAAGGTGTTCTTCAGTTGGGTCGAGGCCGAGAGGGCTCTGACACATGACAAGGAGATCGGTGGTAGGCATTGTGCGAAGGACGAGGACATTGATTATGAATCATGAATAGTGGTCGATCTTTGAGGATGATTTGAAAATGCATAGTATCCGGTTGTCATTTCACGTCTACAAGAAGCAAACGCAACCCGAAAAAATTGCTTTTTTGTCTTAAAGCTCCTGCAGATCTTGGACAGCGCATGCATAAAACTCCACCAAAATCTGAAGCCAATAATGTAGTACGCACAACTATCCATGATGGTCAGTCCTCCTCTGTCGATCACTAGGTACCTTTGGCCAGGTCTCTAAATCTCTCTTCTGCTCCACTTATTGTTACTCCCTCCTCCCCTTCCATCAACATTTTCACCTTGCTCACTATTTCTTTCCTTGCTATAACCTTGTTTTCATCATCTTGATTATTTGGCCCCACCCCAAAGTTCCATACGCCCACTCGTAGGTTGTTGACGTGCTTGCGAACACATTCATTCATCTGCACCAAGCCTTTGCAGGGAGTCCATTGCCGACCTCTGCTCTTCTTCTTATTGTTTACGTGGCGGATGCTCTTTTGGAGGACGAGACATTGCTGGAGGGTTGGAGCCAAGGTTTGGTTGCTTATGAGAAGAAAAGGCTTGGCGTCATCAACACCTATGCCAGGTATCCTTACCTTATACAGTTTTCCATTGATTATGAAGTGTGCATGTAGGCTGACGTCTTTGTTAGAAATAGATTTTATACTTTATCAAGTCTGATAACATTGCAGAGGACCGTCAGAAGAAACTGGGGATTGTCCTAGTCTTAATGGCTGTGAAGGTCTTACAAAGGATACTTACGCATAAAATATGGAGGGTTCTGAAGGATGGCCTCAGAAATGGGCGACCAACATGTCGGATTTGAACATGGCCGCCAACAACTACAGATCTAACCACGTATCTTGGATATAAAAACAATTTGTGCAAGATGCTTTGCTGGTTAACATGATTTCGACAATGATGGCGAATTTATCAGCATGCCTCCACTCTCTGTTTATCTCCTGCATTATTACGAATTTTTGACATTGTGATTTGATTTGTAACCTATTAGAATCATGTGCATTTATTTTATGGTGCACACCTGGCAAGTGGCAACAATGCGTGCTAGATACAAGACTGTAGTGAAGGGCCATGGGAAAAATATTTACAAATATGGTATTTGATAATGCTTTTTATTTACAAATATTTTCTTCTTGGCTCTTGTCTGTGTTTGGAGACAATATGATCTACACCTAGACACAAAGTGGGAGAATTCCAAACACGTTTTTGGCTTCAAAGAGACTATGGCCTGTGATAGGTATTTTACATTGTTGCTAGTCACAAATGTTTTCTTTCCTACTATGGGATGTGATTGCAATGAGAGAGAGCTGGAGAAGGAGAAATAGCAGAGATAGTTTTATCTCATATTATTCTGTCTAAAACAAATCATGTGTACAGTATTTATAGGACCAAAAATTGTACTGGACTCCCTAACTAAATGGAGAAGATCCACAATAGTTGCAGAGAATGATGGAAGAAGAGATAACGTGATAAGAAAGAAACCTATGACGCATCTAATAATCAACATATCCTAACATTCTCCCCCCTTATTACATTATTCTTGCAAATGTGACCTCTGAAAGATTCAAATTTCACTTTTCCAAGAGATTTAGTTAGAATGTCAGCAACTTGTGCTTCAGTAGGACAGTACTGGAGCTGAATTTGATGGTTCAAGACGTGCTCTCGAATGAAATGGTAGTCAATTTCAGTATGCTTTGTTCGTTCATGAAAGACTAGATTCTGCACAAGCTTCAACACACTCTGATTGTCTCAATAGAGAATAGGTGACTGTTTTTCAGGAATTCCTAGGTCATCCATAATGCGACGTATCCATATCACTTCGCACGCAGCTCCTCGTGCGGCGCGATATTCTACCTCAGTGGATGAGATAGAAACAACATTCTGCTTCTTGCTTATCCACGAGATAGGTCCAGATCCTAGATGAAATATGTATCCTGTAGTTGACTTCCTATCATCAACAGATCCAGCATGGTCCAAGTCGACATATCCCTATAGGAAGAATTGATCATTCTTTTTATATTCCAGACCATAATTACTTGTTCCTCGGACATATCTCAAAACATGCTTTTTTGCATTCCAGTGACATTTCTTTGGCTCTTGCATGAACCTGGAAAGATAGTTGATATCATAGCAGAGATCTGGTCTGGTGTATGTCAAATAGATGAACCCTCCAACCAATTGCCTGTAGAGAGTAGCATCTACTTGAGGTGAGTCCTGGAATCTTGAAATTTGCAAGCCTTTTTCCATGGGAGTGGATATAGGTTTACAGTCGGACATTCTATACTTTTCAAGGAGGGTCTTGGCGTACTTTGTCTGGGAGACAAAGATGTGATGCTCCTTTTGCCATATTTCAAGCCAAGATAGTAATGTAGTAGCCCCAAATCTGTCATGTCGAAGGTTCTTTTGAGATCATTCTTTACATTATCAACCTGATCTTCTGAACTACCAGTGATCACAAGATCATCTACATAAACAACCAGAATGATAATTTCTTTTCCTACATTCTTTATATACAAATTTGAATCTGAGGGACTACGAGGGAACCCATGCTGCAAAAGGTGATCGTTGATCTTGATATACCATGCCCTGGGAGCTTGTTTCAGTCCGTAAAGAGATTTGATGAGACGAAATACCTTTTTAGGCTGATTTTCATCAACAAATCCTTCAGGTTGGGTCATGTATACTTCTTCTTTCAGATCACCATTTAGGAAAGCACTCTTGACGTCCTGTTATCCCGTAAAATTAACAAGGGCAATTTTACTGATAACCATACCGAAAATTTTGTTTCGATCCCTCGTTAGGGATCCTTCGCGTTCGAAGCATTGCAAAATCCCTTCCCGGGAAATCTTGTTTTCGAACTTAGTCTTTTTGAGCCTTTTTTGGCTGGGCGCATGGATTTGCCTTGTAACACCATATTTTGATGCGCCCCCTTTAAAAGCCTCTGGCGCATGGTTTTCCATGTTAGCACTCCTTCCGGTGCGCCAAAGGATGTTGAGCCGGTTTTTGCTGCGCCAAAGGGCGCACATAATCTCTCTGTAACACCAAGTTTTGGTGCGCCAAAGGGCGCACATAGCTTCGTGTCGACAACGCATTTGGTGCGCCAAGGGCGCGCTCATTCTCCTGTTGTCAATTACTTCCATGCGCCAAAGGGCGCACGCTTTCCCCTGTCGACAGCAGTTTTCATGCGCCATTTCAAAAGTGGTTGGCGCATTGATGGCAAGTTTTTCTATAAATATCCGTGCGCGCCCATGTCATTTTCATTCTTTTGTCAAGCACGTGATCGCTCTGGATTTGTCAGCTCTGCTCTATCATTTTCATTGCCCTGTGGACCCGCTTTCCAATCCTTCGCTATATATTCAAAGGTAAGTGGTTCATCCTCTTTTTCATTACTTGCTTTCATGGGCTTGATCTGTGTTTTCAGTCGGGGTTTCTTGGTCTGTGTTTTAGCTTGCTAGCCCATTTTTGAAATGAGATATGATTAAGCTAGCTGGTTTTTCCCCCCCTGAGCTTTTCCATCGTTTTCTTCTTTTTCTCCTCTCCCTCCCTCTTTCTAGATCTGCTGGTAAAGGGAACTTTCTTGAATGGCTTGGTCTGTTAAAAACCTTTTATGAAACCTTACTTGTCCAAGTAATTTTTGAAGTAAGAGAAAAGGGTGAAATGATTTGAGTTGTAAGTTTATTTCCATGGCGCACTGGCGCGCCTTGTAACAATAAAGACAGTTGCGCCCCTTTGGCGCATCTAACCGCCATGCTACATGACCAAAACCCGCGCCAAGGGCGCACCTTTCCATCACGCTGCAAGTTTAAATCCCGCGCCTCCTTAAAACCTTTGGCGCACCTTCTCTCCATATTTCATAATGTTTTCATGCGCCAAAGGGTGCACCCAGTTTTCATGTAACACAAGCTTTATTCACGCAAGTATAAAGCTAGAAAGGGCGCGGGCGCACCCTCTATTGCAGTAACATGATGTTATGTAGATCATTCATGCGCCGCGCCATATCCCTTTGGCGCACGAAAAATCCATGTTACACAATCTGCCCATGCGTCAAAGGGCGCACCAAATCCCTATGTAACACACATTTCCTGTGCGCCCTTCTATAAAATGCAACCTGCTTCCTCCATGTGCCATGTGCCTTTGGCGCCAGTTTGACCTCTGCAACATGCTTTTCTGGTGCGCCTTATCTATTTGGCCTGCAACATGCATTTTTCATGCGCCCTGCGCCCTGAGCCTTTAAATCTCTAACTCTTTCTTCTGCTAGCATTCCAATGGAAAATCAAATGACTAATTCAACCTTCCTGGATTGGGTCTCACTTCTTCTTCGTGCAGATCAGCAGCTGAGCTCGAAAAGACACATGTCTACATCAAGCAAGAGACCCACCAAATCAAGGGGAAAAGCCAAGTTGACAGAGGAAGAAATGAAGTATAAATATCAAAGGGTCAGGATGCCCGAATCACTGGCAGAATGCAGTATGGATGTCAGGGACTCAAAGTTGGGTCACATTGACATGGATGAGTTCTAGGTTAGGACTCAGAAAGTCACAAGAAGTCCATGGATGGACAAGCTAATCGGCAGTTCCCTGCACTTCGCCGGAGGAATCCCCGTCAGTGCGGTAAACAACGAATTCATGATGAGTAGCTGCTTCTTCTTCTTCTTCTTCTTCTTCTTCCTCTCTCTATTCTCCGACTTTCTCTTCGAAATGTCTTAAAAAACGTGTTGATACAAATGATGACATCATCCATGTTGCATCATGGGATGATGTCATCCTCCAAGTTGTCAAAGTCAACATGACTTTTGGATATTTTGTAAATATCTTGTAAATAAGTGGTTGGCTCCATTTTGCCTTCTCTCTCCCTCATCTTCTATAAATATGAGAATACTTGTTGTATTCTGGGTGAACATTTTTCAGATAGAAATAGAAGTGAGGAGAGAAAGACTTTGAGCTTTCTTGTAACAGAGAAGAACAGTAATACAATTATTCAGATTTTGTGCTCAATAGCTATGTTATACATTAGATCTTTCTTACGTTAGATCTGTATGTGTTTGATCTGTTAGATTCATATCTACTTTTCCGTCATTTGTTTATCAGTATTGCTTTGTTTATTTATGCAAGTAGGTTTGGCTCTGTTTACTACCAAACTAAAAACATAAATCTTCTGACCTTTCTGCTTTGGAATTCATTTCTTTTCTTCCTTCGGATTTGTTCTTTCTCTTCTCCCTCTTTCATTCTTTTCTTTTCGCAGCCTGAAATACTCTACTGGGATAAGATCCCAACCCCTGAAGGTAGAATCTGTGAGACTTGCATAGGTTCCTACTAGTAGAAATAGCAATAAACCAGTTTCGCTTTGCTGTCTCAAAGAGGGGCTAAGCCCTGCACACTGTTGGCTCGTCTATCCATAGATCTGTCCACGCGACAAATTTTCGGACCAACACGTCCATCTGCTAAAGTCTCCATCCTTTCTGTGCTGCAAGTGTGCAAACTACTCTGATGGTCTTCATCTTCACAGTGGGTGCAAAGGTTTCTTCATAGTCGATGCCTTCTTTCTGAGCATATCCTTTGGCTACAAGTCATGCTTTATGTTTGTCGATGGATCCATCTGCCTTATATTTTGTCTTGAAGACCCATTTGCAGCCTATGGGTTTCTTTCTTGTAGGCAGATTGACAAGTTCCCATGTCCGATTTTTCATGAGCGAGTCATATTCTATTTCCATAGCTTCCTTCCACTGAGTTTGACTGAGTGCTTCACGAACATTATCTGGCTCGGAGCTATTCATTAGTGAACTCATGAGTGCAAAGTTTACCTCATTTCTTTTTTGACTCCTTGTTTTGAGTCCGGATGATGTATCTGGGAGTTGTTGCAAATTTGAGTCCTTGATAGTTCTTTGTACCCACTTCGGATGAGAACTTGACTACTTTTGAGAAGAGCTGTGTCGTTGCCGTGAGGATTGATGTGGAGTCACATTCTGCAGTTCTCCAAGGTCAACAAATAGTTCTCCTGGTAGCATTTCTTTTCTCTGAGTAGTCTCCTCCAGCTCATCATCTGATTCAGAGATTAATCGGTGAGATGTGTTTGGACGTGGATCTTCTGTTGATACTATTGAGTTAAAGGATGACTCGTCACAAACCACATCCCGAATCTCATATATTTTATTTGTCTCAGGATCCATGAGACGATATGCCTTCGAGGTAGTACTGTAGCCAAGAAGGATACACGGGAGTGTTTTTGGCTGTACCTTCTTTCTCTTTTGAGCTGGGACATGCATGTATGCTGTGCAACCAAATACTCGCAAATGAGAAATTGATGGTTTTTTACCACTCCATACCTCCTCTGGCATCTTGTTTAGTAGAATCTTTGTTGGTGCCCTGTTGAGAAGATATACAGCCGTTTGTACTGCTTCAGCCCAATAGCGTTCTCCTAGCTTTGCAGTTGATAGCATGCAGTGAGCCATCTCCATCACTGTGCGATTGCGATGCTCAACAATGCCATTTTGCTGGGGCGTGTAGGGAGCAGTCAGGTGCTGCTTAATGCTGTGATGGTTTAGGAAGGCCAAGAACTTCTTTGATGTGAATTCCCCCCCTCGATTTGAGCGGAGTAGAAGAAGTGGTTGTCCAGACTCTTTGACAACACAATGATAGAAGTTCTGAAAGTGTTGAAGAGCCTCACTTTTTTGCTTTAGGAAATATACCCACATCTTGCGAGAGTGGTCATCCACGAACAACTGGAAGTATTTGTATCCTGAAAATGAAGTAGGCAATGGGCCATTCAAATTGGTATGAACTACCTCCAGACACTTCTTGGCATGGAAGGTGCTCACTTGAAACGGATCTCTATGTTGTTTTCCTGCAAGACAACCAGGGAAAATAGGCAAGGAACTGGACAATTTGGGTAGTCCACGGACCATTGCTTTTGAACTCATCTGGTGCAGTGAACCGACCGACAAGTGTCCATATCTAAAATGCCATAAGGTAGTTGATTCTATTGTTGAAGTAGATAAAGCTACTGCAGAAGATGAAACAGTATCTAAAGCAAATAACTTATCTTTTACAAAAGCTTTAGCAAGAACTGTACCTTGTCTGGAGATTAAGCATGATTTAATGCCATTTTGAACAAGAAATTCAACCTTAAGGTGATGATTCAAGAGCTGAGTAACTGACAAAAGATTGCTAGTCAAGCTAGGAACATATAGTACCTTTGTAAGTGTACATTTTCGTGGCCCCAGAGGAATGGTCACATTCCCTATTCCTTCTGCAATGTACTCTTTGTCATCCGCTATCCAAACTCGATCTCCAGTTGGCTCTTCGTGTAGTGAATCAAACAGCTTCTTGTCACCTGACATATGCTTGCTTGCTCCAGAGTCTATCAACCAGAATTTCTTCGTGGGCTGAGAAGTTTGAGAGACGAGTACAAGATTATTACTACAATGGGCTCCTTCTGATGTCTCCTCATCAGAGTCATCATCTTCTTGTTGGGATGCAAGATGTCCTTTTTGCTTTCTCCAGCGGGGACGTCGTTTGGAATTTTAAAAATATTCATGCCCGGATGTGCTTGTATGGCTTGAAGGCCCTTGTTTCAGGCTATTGTGCCAGCAGTGATCAGTGTCATGAGTATTGGTTCTGCAAATGTGACACCATCTCTTTGACTTTTGATCTTTCTGTTTGGATTGCGCTAGATTTGGCTTCTCTGGGGGACCTTTCCGATTCTTCTGGCCACGATTAGGCTTTGAGAACAAGGCTTTGTCCTGAGACTCCCCATGCGATGAAGTGATAGCATCTTCCTGCTGCAGCAAATTCACAAGCTCTTTGAATGTCACTGTTTTTTTAGACACATTCAGTGTTGTAACAAACACTTGAAATTGAGAAGGGAGTGCTCTCAAGGTGATTGGGACGAGTAGTTTATCGTCTACCATTTCACTAAGCGCCAATAACTCCGATCTCAACTCAGCCACGCGACGCAGAAATTCCTCCACTTTCTCGTCAGACCCCATAGAGAGGGTGTGCAGCTTCGACTGAAGATGAAGAATCTTTGTTTTATTTTTGGCTTCATAAATGGTTGCCAACTTGTCCCAGGCCTCCTTGGGTTTCTCCACATTCCAAACATGCGGTTGCACATCATCACTGATACTGAGCATTATCAGCATCAAGACTTTAGCACTAGCCATGTCATATTTTATTAGTTCATCGGGGGCTGTGGGAGCAGGCACAGACCCTGTGACAATTCCCCATAATCCTTCAAACTGAAGGATTATCTTCATTTTTGTCTTCCAGGCCGCAAAATTAGGCCCTTTGAGCAACTGAGCATCAGACAAAAGTAACTTCGGAGCAGACATTGTAATAAAAAATATTTATTTATTTGAAAAGTTGTTACAATTTGGACTCACTGTAGAGAATGACTGGCTTGTAGATGCTCGCAATATTCGCGTGCTGTGAGATGGCGACACTTTGCAGGTCGTTCTTCTTCGTCGTCACAATCTGCGTCATATCCGGCTTCTAATTCTTCCCGTACTCGCTTTGCTTGGCAGCTGACGTCGAAAATAAAGTACTCAAGGAGTCCTTCTCGAACTAGTTTGTCGAATGCAAGATTGCCGCAATTTTGAAGCTCATTCAGCAAAGCAAAGTAGAACCCGGAGCTCTCAGGAGCTTCTCCACAGTGTTCTCTGGTTGGTGAGTTGATGTTATGGCTTTCAGCTGTGGCGACCGTGTTGTTGATGCTTTCAATCGAGTTGTCTACACTCGACATTCGATGTAGTGTAGAAGAGATTATTGTAAACTCAAAACTATGTCGACAGCGTTTGAAGGTCTCCGCACACGTGCTGCCTTCCTTCAGCAGGTGGCTGAGTAACTCTCCACGTCTAGCTGCAGCAGTCTCCAACACGCTCAGACAGTCTCCACGAAAGAGTTGTCTTCAACACACTCAGGTTTCGAACATGGCTCGGCTGGCCGTGAGTTTGATGTAATTGATTTAATGCTTCCACGTGATGAGGTCACATCTTTAATGACAAGCTCCTCATAATTCCACCAACCTTCCAAAGCCTTTACTAAACATCACGTTTTAATCCTCCATGTGCATCAGACTTTGGGGCTAATCATCTTGAATGTTCTAGAATGACTGGATATCGTAAACTAGATAAGTGAAACTTCAGCAGTTCTCCACGTGAACATCAAGATTCTCCACGCAACAATAGGATTCTCCATGCAACAGCAAGATTCTCCATGCAACAGCAGTTGTCTCCACGTGAGCTTCCACGCTGTAAAAGCTTCAGGCACTACACAGGTTGAAGTGAAAATTTGTGCTCCACCTGCTGGATCTGGGCCTCCGACACTCCCTTCTCTTCTACAGCAACCTCATTCAGGCCACCTACGATGCCTTCAACAACGACCTCACTCCAAATACTGCGGAAGCAGCCGATACGGAAAAAAAACTTCTTTCACAAAGTCGGTCTGGCACCATCCAGTGATCGACAATGGGACTACCAAGTCACTCGCTTTCTCTACACCACTGCCTCCCTCGATCCGCACTCATCTCGGTCGAGCACTCCTGTCCAGCGCCTCCCAGATCTCTGCCACACTCTGATACCAAACTGAGAGAGAGTTGGAGAAGGAGAAATAGCAGAGATAGTTTTATCTCATATTATTCTGTCTAAAACAAAGCATGTGTACAGTATTTATAGGACCAAAAACTATACTGGACTCCCTAACTAAATTGAGAAGATCCACAATAGTTGTAAAGAATGATGGAAGAAGAGATAATGTGATAAGAAAGACACCTATGACACATCTAATAATCAACGTATCCTAACATGCAATTCATTCTATTTGTTACTTACAAAGTGAGTGAACTATACATAATATTCTGGCTTCAAATAATAGATCTTATACAATTGAAATTCTTATGTAGCACCATTTAAGAGGCAGGCCTCAGAAAATAAAATTGTTCTCGTGTACTTTTTACACTAGCAAGATTGTGAATTTTGTAAAATGTTTTCTTTGAGAGATAGGGATGAAATTGCAGTACAGGAAAATGTTCATTAATATTGTGTGAAATAGAAAGAAAGATAATTAAAGCGACATAGATATCTATAAAAAAAACTATACATTTTTATTCTTTCAATTATTATTTTTATAGCTTATTTCAAATGACACATTCTTGCTTTTCATCTCACAGACAGGACAAGTTCACATTCACTACAAACGTTCCCAGGCTATCTTATGCCCTAAAGTTTGATGTGAACTTCAGAACCATAAAAGGTTTGAGTTTTTCCAACTTATATCTCCTTCACTTGCTCCATCCTTTCATTCTATACTCTAGTCCTGGGTCAAAATTTTGAATCAATGACAATCATTTTAATGCTTAGAGACCAGTCCATTCCTAAAATGCTTCTATTTTGGAATTTTACTTCAAAATTTGCATCCATTAGAAAGCCAAATATTTTAGGGTTAGGGGTTGTGGCACATCCCAGTTTTCCCTCTGTTTATACTTGGTTAGAGCAAATTTTATTTTTGTCTTCACTTAGGTTTCTAAAATTTGCTTCTTGTGAAGTTTGAATCAATTGCATTTTCATGGCCTAGTTGCAAAGTTTTGCTTAGAAAACTTGTGCTTCAATTGAATTTTTTGTATGTTGAAGGACCACAGATTATGATAATTCGCTCAGTTTATAATTCTTAAATGTTTAAGTGATAAGGGAGAAATATAAAGTGAATATACAGTCATGTAATGTATGAATTTTTTATTCTAATTTGAGTCTAGGTTTTCACTCTCTCCTAATGGTTTCACTTTTTAGTTAACGCATTACCTTCACTATTTTTAAATTTATTTCAAAAACATGGTATATATACCAATAATTGTAATGCACAAGTTTCAACAACTTTTGTAGTTCAATTACTTATCTTGGATTGTAATGCCTTCTTATATGAACTGTCCAAATCTGGTTCTCTAATATGATTCATGGTTTTCTCTAAGTTAGTCTACTCACAAGAATTAAAAATTACTGACCCCTATTCTCCATCCCTTTAATTGGAAAGAACAATAGAATCCTGGAATTCATTAACTTCTTTCAGGTCTTTAACAAGTCAATGTATAGGTTGTTGCTCCATGAGTATACCATAGCTAAAGCAAATTGATAAGGGAATATATAACACAAATATTAAATTTTGGAGATTTGTTTTTCAACTGAACACTTCAGCTTGAAAAATATTTTCATACTCTTTTCCACGAGCATAATAATGTAGGGAATTGGGATTGTTCAAATTGGTGCCAAGAGTGAGGAAACATTGAAGAGTTGACATCTTTGAAATAGAAATACGAGCTTCTAACCCGGAGGTAACCCAGTAGAGAGTGAGCACTTGTATGATATTTATATTTTGAATTATTTATACCTTAGGGTGAAATATTTTTGGTCTTGTGACCAGCACAACTTTATAACAATCAATATTTTTAGTTTGGGCGTTGTTTTGGAAGTTAGGAGTTAGATAGAATGGATGCATATCTATGTGAAAGTCCTCTTATGAGAGAGGAGACAACCTCTTCTATAATGCGAGAACAACTCATTTCTCTAGCTAAAAGTCTTGTGCCCAAGAGGACACTAAAAGGTTTCCTTTGGCATTATGAAATGATGTTAAGTTGGCTTTCACTAGCTATTTTAATAGAATTCTTTTTTGGAATTTTTAATGTATGTGTAAGAGAAGTCCAATCTCAAAAACTCATCATTTGGTATCTTTGAAGATGGCAGCGTATGATTCAATCACCAATGGTGATACACTAATGATTATATATACTGATATCAAATTTCTCCCATTCTTTTTATGTAGCACATTGTGCTCTAATCTAGCTACTTGTTGGTGATCATGGATGCTTAATGCAATTTTGGATCTTGAATTGGGTGTGAAGCTTGAACCAGAAATATATGTCATTAAAACCTAAACTTCCTTAAGAAAATTGTGTTTGTATAATTGGTTTTTAAGTAGGGGTTTATTTTGTAACTGAAAACAATTATTATTTGTGAATGAATTTTGGACCACAATTGATGTATAACATCACGGTTGTAAAGAAGTTATTTGTATTTTTTGGTCTTGTTATGACTTTGATTGAATTTATTCTAAAGAAAGATTTTACTTTTTTTAACCTAATAAATGTCTAGAGTAACAAATTTAATAGGTCAAAGAGAATTTCTAAAACAAAGCAGCATTTCTGATTTGAATGGCTAATAAATGTGGAAAGGACATATCAACCAAAATTACTTCTATTCGGTGATAGTTACTTGTTATCTCATATATTCGTGGAAATTTTACAGGTACTTGGAGATCCACTTGATAAATTTTTTTCCTTTTGAAAGTGTGGCGTGAAAGGTTGAAATTTGAAAGAAAAAATAGGAAAGATTCCGAGATTACTAAATAGATAACATTCAAAAGGAAGAAATTATTCACACACTGACAGAGTTTTTACACAACAAACAAAACATGCACAACAAGAAAATCATATATAACTTTATTAAAAACATTCAAATGATTACAAAAAAAATGTTACAAATGTTTTCACAAAAACTACTATTGTGTTCTTTCAATCTCTGTTGCTCTTTCTTTCTTCATAAATGTTGCATGTAAATAATGTGAACGACACTAAAATGATAAAGTGGAGTTTAGATAACATATTATCTTCATAGGAACTATTTGAGCCATGGAATAGGTGTGGCACACTGGTTGGTTTTCAAACATGGAACCTATTGGATCTTCCCTATGTTTTTTTGCTCCTTTAAGCGCAAATTGCACTCATTCAAGTAATATGAGCCACAAGGAGACAATTAAGTGGAGTGCATGTAACATATATTATTTGGCTAAGAACTATTTGAGTCACGGCATAGGTGTTGGGCATGCATGTATTTAGTTCCCAGATGCCTGAACGTCACTTCTAACATGGTATACACAACTATTTTACTTGTTGCAACTCTAGGACAATGATTCTAAATAAAACAAGAAATACTTATATATTACACCTTAAATTTCATCATTTCAACATGTTTATCAATACAAGTAAGGTTTTTTATTCAAATTTTGGTATGTCTTGTCCAATGTTGACTTATGCTTCCATGGGAAAACCCCTCCTTGTAACTTATGGAGGTGCTCAATTATTGATGACTGTTTGAACCTCCCATGCTTTCCTGCAATAACTCAAGTTTAAAAATGAAAAGGGTTTCTACAATGTGGCATAAGAAGTGATCATTGGTGCATGTTTGGATTTCAATCCTGAAACCTACAGGATTTCCCTAATTTTTGATATTGACTTCTTTAAGTATAAACTACACTCATATGAATAATGTGAGAAACACCGAGACAATAAAGTGGAGCACATATATTAGAGAATATTTGAATAGGAAATATATAAGCCATGGAATAGGTGTGGGACGTGAAAGAATTTAATTCTTAGATGCTCCAAACTATGCTTTGACATGACATGACATACCTATATGCTTTACTTTATGTAACTCCAAGTCAATGATTGTAAACATAACAATAAATATTTATATATTATTCCTTAAATTGCATCATTTTAGTTTGTTTCATAAATACTTGTCAAGTATTGACTCACATATTTGTATTTGTTATCTAGCATTGAATAATTCTTACATGGAAAAACTCCTACTAAATCAGTGAACAATTTACACTCAAGAATGTTTTCCGTGATAATTTAGTTAGGCTTATAGGCAGTAAAATCAGTTGACATGACCTTCAATTATTTTTTAATGGTTTGGGTGTTGGTTGAAATATCAAGTGATTATAGTGGACAAGCTCATCTTTCATAACTGAATTCATATCTATTACACTTAATATATCATGCAATCACATGCATTATTTAATATAGGGTTAAAAGGTAAGATGATTTATTTTAAGTATGTACATGCCAGTATTATTTAAAGAAAAATTGGTAGCAGAGAAATAGCGCATTTACTCTGCCCCTTATCGATAATCAACCATAGTTTTGCATTAAAAAATTTGGCTAACCATAATAATTTGTGTCTTCGAGCATCTCATTGACTAGTGATTTTTCGCAGATGTAGGTAACAGAGAGCTAGGATTGGCATGTTTGTAATGGTAAAATCTACTACATTTTCTTTTTTTTGCACTTAAAGACATCCCTTTTTATTACTCTTTAATATCTATATTTTATTATAGATAAGTGTGATATGTTTGTAACTACCATATTTGTAAAGTGTTTAGACTCTAGGAGAAAATGTAGCATCAGATAAAAGAAAGTAAATTAAGGAGAAAAGATAGTGTCTTATGACATAGAACCCTTTTAATAGGCCGATTCCTCGATTCTCTCCCCCTTACGCATGCGCCGTAATTGTTCCTCGGTGGCTTGTGAAGAGTTCAATTTTGGAATCACGTACGCGATTTATTTGTCTTCCTTCCTCTTTAGGTGTGTGCATTGTGCTATGGGTTATGCTTTCTGTTGGGAATGTTCACAACCCCTTTCGTAGCATCCTATGGATTGGTTTAGGTCCTCCATTTGTATTATGAAATAACATTCCTCTATTTTACATGGGATTATTACAATAGATAATTGTTAATATTCCTACATTTAGTAGTCATGGATGACAGTGTAGAGGTTCTTGGGATTGCACTTCCACATATCTTCTACGTACGCCTTATCTTGTACTTTATTTACACTTCTCATAGCACCGAGGTCGATGTTGTGTGCTAATACTTTGTCCCTCCCACTATAAAAATAATACATCGACATAGGATTTTCCATTGTGAACTCAGTCGCAACAGCGCACGCCTTTTCTTTTCTAATTCGTTAAGAAATTTAATTGTTTCTTCTATTTGAAAAGCATGCCACATTTGGACTTTTTGAATTGATGAGAAGGTTAAATTTTTTTTTACAAGTTTCCCTATAAGCAAGATTCCCTTTATCATTTTATGGTTCCATCCATCTTCCCCTCACCTTCATGTTATCCTCTATCAAATTCCTCTAACAAATGTATTGAATACATATTCGTCCATTCCCACCTCCTCACTGTTAACTCCTCTACCTGATCCCTTTCGGCGTTCACATCGCACTGCTCGTGTGTGATTGCTAGTAATATAATTTGTATAATTGAAAGTGTGTGGTCATTAATAATGATCAGGGGCACATTAGCTAGGAACGAGTGCAAATGTGCGAAAACTTTGAAATGCAAATGCTGATTTGACAAGACCTTTGGAATAATGTTCCACCGCCTACCTTCCTTACATCAGTGTGATTTTTTTTGTGAAAGACACCATTCATTTAATTTCAAAATAACCGAACTCAGGTCTTTACCACTTTTGAAGATCGTTATTTACTGTATCTAAGAATAGAACTTGGCTTTTGGAACAGATCAGAGCTCAGCTCACTTCCTCATTTTACAATGGCAGCCAAAAACGGAGTCTAATCCACTTAACTCGTGAGACTAAAATTTAATTACAGTATAATTAGTGTGATATATGTTCGTTTACTATTTGTGAATCACGATTAATGGGGTTGATGACAGGGTCTTGAATTTAAAGTCTGTTATAGCGAGGACGGAGGTCACCTTCAGCCATTTTCTTCCCCATACTTGCGGCCGCATAGCGGCCGCTTTGGGCGGGCGTCAACAACGTTTGAGGTATACAACTGCAAACAATGTTCCGATTACAGTGGATTTCAAGAGCATGAAACGCGTTAACATGGATACCAAGAAAGAGTCGGACATTGTTATTGAGATTCCTTGGCAACATGCCTTCAACCAAATTGAAGTTATGTTTGGACGCCGCCAGGCGAAATACTTGCTCTTGCAGATCTATTATTGTATTCAAAATATAAATCAAATTGCGTGAATGAAGTTATGATCTATAAAACATCTAACAGAGACGTTCGCAGTTATCCACTCTGGTTGAAGATTTGTGCGGCTTAAATTTCATGAGAAGTGTAATAGACAAGAACGCATCTCCGTATAAAATTGAATCTGTAGTAAAGAATGAGCATGCTGCAAGAGGGAGCATGCTATTCTCACGTTTTGTGGATGCGCTGGAGAAGGAGACCATTGAAATTCCTGATCTTTTAGGTGATCACTAATTTTTTCATTTTATTTAGACAAGGATGACAGTAGTAAGACTATATATGCTTTAAAACTATGAGAAATTCATAGATTTAGGCTTTCGCGGGCGAGATCGCTGATTTGGTGTTAAAGCGTGGCGAATTTGTTGTAAAAAGTAGAATTTAGTATGGGTTTCACGGGACACCATCTAGAAATTTGAGTTTAATTTGTAAGAAGGGTATGGATCCAAACCTGATACTTTCCGGAGCACTAGATTACTTTGGAGTGAACGCAAGCACCAGCATTCCTTACTGCGCCAAAGGGGGTCTTGTGCCGTCTGAGAGTCCGAAATTATTGGTTTTTTTGCTTCTGTTGCCCGACACTGGAAGATTGAGTTTAGGAAAAATCATGCTGCACAAAGTTGATCATGAGCTTCCCATTGCCACCGTTGAATTACGAAATAATCAGTAATGAAAGAGTCGTTTTGATTGCCTTCACGACTGCATGTTAATTAAATCCAATGAATATGGAGACGGTCTCCATTAAAGTTCCTTCGAGTATTCTTATTTTTCATAAAACTTGATGATAAAGACTTAGAATACTGCATATACTTGTCTATATTGCCGTTCTTTGTGTTTTAAATTTGACTGCTGTATGTTCACTACCTTATTTGAGAGTTTAAGAAACTGGTGACAAATATCTTTAAAATCCTAAAAAACACATTATATCTTTCCCCTGTAACTTGTGCTTAAGCATTAGTCCTTATGAAAATATGGCTGTTGTGCTTGCTCCTTACGAAAATGTGTCTCTACTTTTTAATGCTCTTATCTACTCTAATACATTAAATATGGCGATGTAGCTGTTAAATATTTCGCTTTCACCATTGAAAGAATTTGAATGGATTATTATTTTTTTAAACACATCACACTACTCTTGAACCAAACTGAAAAACATATTTTGCAGTGCTCTTGTTGCTACCAATATTTCTTACACCAACATTATCTTTGTACCCAGTTAGCTTTAAATCATATAATTCTATACGTAAAATACTAGAATATCTTGTTCCACTTATCTCATTATTTAGTTCCTTACTTGACAATGGCAGTCTTTTGTAATTTTCATGTGCCTTGAAATTAAAATGATTGTTGTCGTGCCTTTTCCCATTAAATACATCAATGTTCAAACCAGTCTTTTATACAACATATGATGCATATATGTATATATATATCATAAAACATATGATGCACATCAAAGCCACATTTCCAAAAATGACAAAGTATGACAACGATGCACTACAATATACACTTACTCACTGGCACTTTCCGCAACACATCATTTTTCAT
This sequence comes from Taxus chinensis, assembly GCA_019776745.2. Classification (NCBI taxonomy): domain Eukaryota; kingdom Viridiplantae; phylum Streptophyta; class Pinopsida; order Cupressales; family Taxaceae; genus Taxus; species Taxus chinensis. The sequence goes on from CM034153.1 coordinate 521,532,942, forward strand.
GGTGAAATATTTATTACAATCCTATTTTTATTAGTTGACGATAATTCTCTGAAGGACACATAACATGGGACCCTTCGTTCCTTTACAACTAGGCTCCCTGTTTTTGTTTAACATTGCACCTATAGTGGTTTCTTTAGAATTCACTCATTTTTCTTGTGGAAATAACTTTATATATCATGATTGTGATTGGGAATGTATATACACATGCATTTTCTAATATTTGACTTAAGGATTTGTTTGAGATAGCCTTTTTTACATGGTTTGGAAAAATACTATTGTTACAAGGAGGAACATTCACAGGAAGAAAAATAAATGTTACTAGATCAATAGAAAACCTATCTTGAGTTCATTTTGTAGCATCGTTTAATACTAACAATACACTCTTTTCATCTTCCAGTTATTACAACCAACTATGTAGGATACCTAATTAAGTTAGATCATTCTTGATTCACAATCCATTGCTCCAATTCTGAATTCATATTTTGAAAGACATATTGCGCATGGAAGGGTACATTACACGTGTTCCTATTATAGAGATTTTTCTTTGAATTTAGGGGACTATTTTCACATTTCAAACTACTTCTATTTCATCATCTTAAGGATTTGACCTCAATAGCAACGGGTTAATTACATGTTTGGACCATAAATTCTACTTCCTGAGTGATCCTAGGCTTAGTGTATTCCTATCTACGCCTAGGATTCTACTAACTTTTACTTGAGTCCAACTAGAGTGTTATTTCTCACAAGACCTGAGCTATAGCTGAAGTTATCCCATTCTTAAGGCTACATTTTATTAATTCATTAACATCGTTGTTTGATCGACATTTCTGCAAACAAAGCATTTGATCATGCATCATAATTAGTTTTTTGATTTTTTAGGTTCTTGTATTAGTCATGGAGCTTTAATTTATTACATTCATTTTATGATCACATTTGACATTTTAGTTGGTTTTGACATCATTCAATGGCATAGCATTTTTCATAGCATTCATTCCTTAGTTTAATCTTATTTACCCTTTCACTAACTACATTTACACGGTTACTTTGGTTCTGTATTATCATCATTTTGGAACAAATGTAATTCCTATAACACTTGCGTATATTCGATGTTATAATTTTACATTTTCTAGAAAAGGGGAAATATCATGAGATCAAGGAAAGAATTATTAGGATTTAAGAGCGGTTTAGATTCTAGATACCTCTTCCCATAAAAATACTTCCATCATAGTACCCTATTTTTCCTGTTACAGTTTGTTATAGTTCAACATTTGGCTTAAGTAAATTTAACCTTTACATGTCATAATTTTTTTTTGTTATATAAGAGTTTGTGTTGGCTCAAATGATTGATTTCTCTATGAACAATTTGTATTTATTTATTTTTCTTAAAAAAATTAAAAGAATGCATGAATCAATTATGAAGACTTCAAACATAACTTTATTCTTAAACAATATCTTATTTACTCTTGTTTCCCATTACTCTTACATGGTTAATTTGGACTATTATGGCCATTGTTTTATAATAATTGTAATTTAGATAACACATAATTTACACTGAGGGATTTAAGACTACAAGGAGTACGACCTCGCACAAGATAACTCATTTCATTGCTTTTAGACACAGAAGTATGTTAAGTGTATATGGTAAGAGAGATATTCCAAAGAATCTTATGCATTACAAAAGCATCCTAAGGACTTATTTCAATTGTTTGGTAAATACACAAGTAATTCGAAATGTACACTACAAAAAAAAAGTCTTTTTTACCACAATTATTCTACAAATATTCTACAATTTGAGAGAATTGTGGAATATTTGTGGATGTTCTATGATACTTTTATTTTTCAATTCTTAGATATTGTAGAAGCTCCACAATTTTATTTTAGCGATAATAATTTGTAGAAAAACCACATCTTGAAATCTTCCTGATAGAAAATCCACATTTAAAAATTTATATACCATAAAATTATCAACCATGTTTATACATAGAATTTTAACAAGATAATTAAAATTAAAATACAATAATATATCTCATTGCCAAAAATAAATAATTTATTACACATTAAAATCTACAAAAATTTATTATAGGTTAAAAATGCTATATTAATAATGTGGATTTTTAACACTAATTTAAAGTTTTTTAAAAATTTATTATAATAAAATTTTTCATTTATAGATTTTATATATTTTTAATAAAAATAATTTAAAATTATAATAATGTTGAAAATTCATTTTTCAATTTTAGGTATATTATATTCTATAACTAATATTATTTTATTTTACAATATTTCTATCTAGATAACTATTTGTGGCATGATTATATTTTTTCATTTTCAAATTTAATAGATGTTTTACATTTTAATTATAGTGATAGTAATTTTTGTACAATATATCAATTATTAGAAAAATAATAATATAAAAGAATATAATGTCTTCCTTAAAATCTAATATAATTTTACCGATTTATTTGTCATATACTTATTGTAGAGTTAATATTTTCTTCAAGAAAATATCCCATCTTTATAGGCATTAAGAACGAACCCATAACTCTCATAAACTTGACTCTTTCAGTTAATAATATATATTAATTCATACGGTGAAGTGTCGCCTCAATTTTAGGTTTATTTACATGTTGGAAGTGATAGTGTAGTGCCCACTTCCCTTCAAGACCTTTTGATTTGATTTTGATACTGTCGACTACACTTATGAACATTGTTGTAGCCTTTTGATTTAGTATGATACTAGATGTTAGAAATATTAGAATGTTGTTGATTTCGATTCGTATATGATGCATGTGGATTATGAGAGACATATTATATTGATGTTATAATTTTACATTTTTATTATTTTCGTATTCCTATAACACTTGCGTATATTCGATGTTATAATTTTACATTTTCTAGAAAAGGGGAAATATCATGAGATCAAGGAAGGAATTATTAGGATTTAAGAGCGGTTTAGATTCTAGATACCTCTTCCCATAAAAATACTTCCATCATAGTACCCTATTTTTCCTGTTACAGTTTGTTATAGTTCAACATTTGGCTTAAGTAAATTTAACCTTTACATGTCATAATTTTTTTTTTGTTATATAAGAGTTTGTGTTGGCTCAATTGATTGATTTCTCTATGAACAATTTGTATTTATTTATTTTTCTTAACAAAATTAAAAGAATGCATGAATCAATTATGAAGACTTCAAACATAACTTTATTCTTAAACAATATCTTATTTACTCTTGTTTCCCATTACTCTTACATGGTTAATTTGGACTCTTATGGCCATTGTTTTATAATAATTGTAATTTAGATAACACATAATTTACATTGAGGGATTTAAGACTACAAGGAGTATGACCTCGCACAAGATAACTCATTTCATTGCTTTTAGACACAGAAGTATGTTAAGTGTATATGGTAAGAGAGATATTCCAAACAATCTTATGCATTACAAAAGCATCCTAAGGACTTATTTCAATTGTTTGGTAAATACGCAAGTAATTCGAAATGTACACTACAAAAAAAAAGTCTTTTTTACCACAATTATTCTACAAATATTCTACAATTTGAGAGAATTGTGGAATATTTGTGGATGTTCTATGATACTTTTATTTTTCAATTCTTAGATATTGTAGAAGCTCCACAATTTTATTTTAGCGATAATAATTTGTAGAAAAACCACATCTTGAAATCTTCCTGATAGAAAATCCACATTTAAAAATTTATATACCATAAAATTATCAACCACGTTTATACATAAAATTTTAACAAGATAATTAAAATTAAAATACAATAATATATCTCATTGCCAAAAATATATAGTTTAACACACATTAAAATCTACAAAAATTTATTATAGGTTAAAAATGCTATATTAATAATGTGGATTTTTAACACTAATTTAAAGTTTTTTAAAAATTTATTATAATAAAATTTTTCATTCATAGATTTTATATATTTTTAATAAAAATAATTTAAAATTATAATAATGTTGAAAATTCATTTTTCAATTTTAGTTATATTATATTCTATAACTAATATTATTTTATTTTACAATATTTCTATCTAGATAACTATTTGTGGCACGATTATATTTTTTCATTTTCAAATTTAATAGATGTTTTACATTTTAATTATAG